>JAJPUD010000475.1:440553-504417 GCA_023553655.1 Myrmecobius fasciatus | reverse complement strand
ACACACACACACACACACACACACACACACACACACACACACACATACATACACTCTTACACGCTGTCTTTCCTGATAGAAAACAGGCTGTTGGGAAAGGGGAAAACAGGGATAACTTAAGTTAGAAAAAGTGGCTAACTAGAAAAATGATGGAAGAAAATGAATTTCAATTTAAACATGGAGAGTTTCATCAGGACATCAAAGGGTGAATTTCTATCAGTAGCTAGCACTGTGGACCTGGAATTTAGAAGTTGCCTATGGGAGTCATTTATACCCAAATTATACTTGAAACAATTAGATTTGAAAAATTCACCAAGAGTGATTATAGTAGTCTTGGAGTCTTGAAAGACATACATACTTGAAAGACAAAAGTAGATAATGGATCAACAAAAAATGGTACACAGGGGCAGTCAGGTAGAAGAACCAGGAGAGACTTCTGCTAGGTAAATGAAGGAAGGAAAGAGTATCTAGAAGGAGGAAATAATCAGCAGGATCCAAAGATTCAGAGAAATCAAGGAAGATGAGAGCTAAGAAAAGGCCATTTAGTAATTGATATCCTTGTTACACTTGGATAAGGCAATTTCAGAATTGTAGCAATGTTTGTTTAATATAGGGTTGAAAAGAGAGTAGATAATGAGGTAGTGGAGGCAGCAAGATATCTCCTTCTAGAAGCTTGAAACTGAAAAGAAGAAAAGATATAGGGCATTTGGTCAAAGGAATCTCATGTTCAAGCACCTGGAGAGAACCTGAACATTTTTGTAGGCATCAAAGAAAGGGACGCTAGAAAAAGAGAGATTGAAGATAAAAGAGAAAGGAAGGAATGAGTAATAGAACTAGCTAATGAAGAAAAAAATAATAGGATGAGATCAAGGGCATAAGAAGAAAGGTTAACTATTAGACTGACAGATAACGAAAGGAGAGTGGCAAATTTTGGAGAGACTGGAAAATCAGGCACGCTAATGCACTGTTAGTGGAATTGTCAATTTGTCTAGTCATTCTAGAAAACAATTTGGAACTATGTTCCTGCAATACCAATAACAGGCCTATATACCAAAGAGGTAAAAGAAGAAAAGTGCCCAATATGTTAAGAAATATGTAGAGGACCCCTTTTTAAAGTAGCAAAATGCTGGAAACAAAGCAGGTGACCTTTTCTTGGAAAATAGCTAAACAAATTATGGTATGTGAGCAATAAAATATTATTGAACCATAATAAATGATTATGTAGAGTAAAGTGAAAAGAAAAGGAGAATTTATACAATGACATTATAAAGAAAACAACTTTGAAAGACTATTCATAATTCTAATCAATGCAATGTTAAACTATAATTCCAGAGGACTGGTGATGAAGCATACCTTTTGTCAGAGATATGAGACCTCAAATGCAGAATGACACACATTTTTTTGGTTATTGTGAATGGGTATTTATTTTGCTAGTTTTTGCTTATTTTAAAAACTGTTCAATGGGGAGAGTAGAAAGGAGAGAAAAGTTCTTATAAGTAAATAATTTTTAAAACCGCAATTAATAAAAAGGTTAGCTTTGACAAAGAGAAAGGTTAATCTCTTCTTCAGAGATTACCAATGGAGAAGAGGATAAGTAAAATATACATAGGGTTTTGGAAGCACATAGTAAGGGACATGAGTGAGTTCACAATAAATGGCCTTTTAGATGAGTAAAGAGGTCATCTGCTGAGGAGATAGAAGTAGGAAAATTGCAGGAAATTTCAAAAGATAAAATTTCAAAATAGAAACTCTGGATTGAGGTAGAATGAGCCAAATTCTAATATTTCTAGGTTAGGAAAAAAAGAAATTTATTGGAAAGATCTTAAAAATGAATTCAGTTAAGAACACAGCCAGAGCTATGATTCTGCTGGAGGGAGAAGGGCTAAATATCTATTCAAGATCAATGGAATAATGGTGATAATAGACAAAAAGAAAGGCACAATGCCTCAACTCTTGTTTTGCTTTTCTAATACCAAGAAGAAATGCCTTTCATGATTTAACAGGGATAAATACAAAATATTATACTCAAGTTCAAAAAATAAATAAATGTTAAAAGGACAGGATGGTAGCCATATAGATAGCTATATAGTAGGTTTTTTTGTGAAAAAATATGTGGGAGGTTAAGTGGATTGGAAGTTCTATATGAACCAATGGTATGGCACGAAAGATCAAAGCAGCTAATGTGATTTTGGCTATGTTAAGTATGGAACAGTGTTCAGGATCAGAAGAGTGTTATTTTGTCTAATTTTATGAAGTATCATCTTGGTTATTTAATTGATATGGTGCTAAATCTACAGATTAATTAGTATAGATTTTTAACTTTTATTTGTTTTATTTCTATAACTACTATTCTGTAGATTTATTCATGTCCTAGATGCTTCTTGATAGATTTTATTTTCAGATAGTTTATAAATTTTGTAGTTATCTTAATTTATTTTTTTTCCTTGTTTTTGTTAGTAATGCACAAAAATGTTTAACCGTTTTGTGGATTTGTCTTATATTCTGCTAACTTGCTGAACCTATTAATTACCTTGATTGATTTTTTCATTAATTGTCAGGGGTTTTCCAATGATGCCAATATAATACCTACAAATAGGGATAATTTTCCTTTTTGCTTATTCATTTGATTTCTCTTTCTTGTATTATTATTATAGATAGCATATAGTTACAGTATGGTGGAGATAGTGGGTATGCTTATTTTGCCTCTGAACTTATTAAGAAAACTTTTAATAATAATCCATCATAAATAATTATTACTCTTAAATCATTCAAATACATTTGATCACATTAAGAAAAACTCCTTTTAATTCAGTACTTTTTAGTGCTTTTTGTTTATGCGTAATGATTTTTTCTCAAAGGTTGCCAGTATGCATTTATATGATTATGTTGTTATTGTTCTGTATAAGAGACACAATTAGTCCTATTATAGTTGGCCTGGACTAGACCACCCTGGAAATACTGGGTGTCACATTACAGGAAGAATAATGAAAAACTGAAACATATCCAACTTGAGACAATTCCTAACATTCCATTTAGGATATGAAGACAAAGTGAAGATCTCACTATCTGCTGCACAGCTGTCCCTCTTTTCCCCATGGAGAATAATAACTTTGTGAGTAAGACTTTCAAAGAACAACTCACCTCCCATCCCCATTCTCATTTTCATCCCAAGGGAATTAATTGATTTAGTTTTTGAAGTTCATTCTTGGGGTGAGCAGTTTTGATTGATGAATGAATGAAAACACCTCAACCCATTATATCTAGTCAGTCCCAGACTATGTTTCACTTTGCATCTACGTATGAAGGTTACCTTGGCCTACCCAATATGGACATTTTAGGATCTGCCTTGCCTCAGAACTTATGTTCCTTTTCTCTGCCCTCCTGAAACTTTTTACCTCTTGCTATTGTTCTGGGAACAATAATGTAATTATGAAATAATGAAAAATGGCTATCTAGCCAAATTCTAAGAAACAAAAAAGCTATTTAATTCATTACCTCCACATACCCTGCTCTTATTTCTCAAGCATTTGTTTTCTGACTCCCTACCACATTAATGAACTGAATTTCCTTCTCCTAACTTATCAAGGAATCCCTTTAAAAAAAAGTCTTATTGATATCATTCCTTCCTTTTTACTTTCAAAGAGCTACACTTTATGATAAAGAATTTTTAATAAGGAAGAAAAAAAGTTCAGCAACATTAATCAATGTAATCAAAGTCTGACATTCACACACACACACATGCACAGTGTACCACACCCATTTACCCTTCTGAAAAGGAGCTGGGGATGTCTTTTCATATGTCTTCTTTATGGCCAAACTTGGTCATTGATAATTTTGTTAGCATTCAGTTTCAATTGTTTTGTTTTAATTATTCTTTAAATTATAATCCACTTCTATTATTGTCATGTATGTCTGTTTTTCTGGTTCTGCTTTTTTCACTTTGTATCAGTTAAACACTTTTTCATGTTGCTCAATAGATATCATATCAATCATTTCTTATAGTAATGTAATATTCTATTGCCTCATGTACCACATTTTATTTAGCTATTATCCAATTGTTTGGGAACTAGATGGACTTGGGAAGATCTGAATTCAACTTCCTTATTTACTAGCTGTATGACTGGGCAAATCATTTAATCTTTCTCAGTTTTCTTATTTGTAAAACAAGGAAAATAACAGTGCCAACCTCACAGGGTTGTTGAGAATCAAATGAAATAATCCATATAAAGCATTTTGCAAACCTTAAAGTGCTATTTGCAATCAAATAGTACTTCCATAGATATTTCTGGTGTATATTGAGCATTTCTTTTGTCAATGATCTTAAAGAATCTGCCAATAGGGAAAATCTGGGAAGATAGCTGAGTAGGTTGATAAATTTCAAGCTCTCCTGATTTCCCCCCAAAATAGAACAAATTTGTGCTTAGGGGTAAACATAGACTGGTGCAAAATCTAGAAGAGTTGGGGCAGAACGGGGTCCTCCCCATATAACCTGAGTAGATCTGAAGAAAGACCTGAGCTAGGGAATTAACCTTTCTGAAGTGCAAACACCTCCAGGCTAGCTCCACAGAAACTTCGTAGGGACCCCTGAGGCTAGCTAGCTATAGTTGAAGCCACAGCAAGGAACCACTGAGACTTTCACCTCTTAGACTGTCTGTGGAGTGGGGGTCTGAGTCTGGAAGGACTGAGTGAACCTTGGTTGATTAGGAATGCCAGACCCAGCTATGCTGCTGAGACCTGGGTGAAAAGGAACCAGCATTAGGTGAGTGCAGAGGCAAGGGGCCAGGGATGCTGTTGGCTGCTGGCACTTGCGGGAAGATGGAACTCTTGGTTTGGGGTTCCTGGTCAGAGGACAGAGCTGAAAGGAAGCTTGAAGCACCATCCCCCCATTCCACAATTAGATGAACTTACACTAATATCTCTTATTAAAAAAAATAAACCAGCAAAGAAGAAAGAACTCCACCACTGAAACATATTATGGGAACAGGGAAGAATGGGATTCATCTTCAGAGGAGGACACTTTAGCTAAAAAAAAGTTTCAATCCCAAAGAATGAGGTGCAATGGCTCCCTCCCCAAAGAGAATTTATAGAAGAATTCAAAAAAGAATTTAAAAATCAAATGAGACACATTGAGGAAGAACTAAAAAAAATAAAAACCATTCAAGAAAAACAAGATTATGGGAAAAAAGTTAACCAATTAGAAAATGAAGTACAGAGTCTCAAAGATGAAAATAATGCTTTCAAAATTATAATCAGGCAAGGGGAAGTCAGTGAAGCTATGAGAGACTAAGAAATAATAAAACAGATTTTAAAAAATGAGAAAATAGAACAGAATGTGAAATATCTTAAAAGAAAAATGACAGATATGGAGAACAGAACAAGAAGAAAAAAATTAAGAATAACTAGACTGCCAGAAAGTTCTGACCAAAAAGAGAACCTTTATACAATAATGCAGAGAATAGCCCAAGAAAATTGTCCTGAAATGATAGAATATGAGGGGAAAGTAGATATAGAAAAAATCCACTGGTCAGCTCTTCAAAGAGATCCTTTGTGGAAAACACACAGGAATATAATTGCCAAATTTCAAAACCCCCAGATCAAAGAGAAAACTTTCCAAGAAACAAGAAAAAAATTAAAATATGCTGGAGCTACAATTAGAATTGTACAAGAATTAGCAGCAGCCACAAAAAAGGACTGCAGGTCTTGGAATCATATCTACCGACAATCAAAAGAACTAGACTTCAGCCAAAATACCATATTCAGCAAAATTATTTATAATTTCGAATGAGAAAAAATGGACATTCAATGAACTTGCAGATTTTCAGGATTTTTCTATCAACCAAACAAGAACCTAACAGAAAACTCATCATAGACAAACTGCTTAAACATGGACAAATTGTGTGTGTAGGTGTGTGTGTTTACACAGGAAATGTATACTATATGTTTAAGCTTCACATCAACAAAAGGGTAGCTCAAAAGAAAGAGTGGCAGAGTGAAAGTAAAAATAGTAATCGTTACACAAATGAGGTGCAGACTAAGAATAGACATCCGCATTAAAGAGGGGAGGAGGGTTTATAGTTCTGAAAACCTACTCACATTGGGAATGGGTTCAATAGGCAACCCTACATATACATATGATGAAGGATAAAGCACCCTCCAAAATCTATAAAGAAATAAAGGGGGAGGAATGGGCGGATGGGGAAGCAAAAGATAAGGGAAGTAGGCAAAGGAGGGATTCTTGGGTGGGGGGAGGTTAAATAATAGCAAGGCGAATTATGGAGCAGAACTTAATTAAAGAGTCAGCTGGGACAGGAAAGACATGTATGTGTATGTGGGGTGTGTATATGTATATGTATATATCTACATATGTATATTAAATATATTTTTTCTTAACTATAGTTAAGAGATTATAGTTGGAGGTAGTGGGGGGGATGAAAAGAGGAAAAAAGAATAAAGTAAATAAAGTGCACAGCAGAGAACCAAAGAACAATTTACAAGGAAGTTAAAAAAGGACATTCATTAATATAATTTCTTCTACTAATATATATATATATATATATATATATGTATTTTCTTGATCTGATAATTTGTTGTTATATATTTTGAATACTCCCTGATGTTCTGCTGGATATATGATAATGTTCTCTTTTGTGTGGTTTTATTTTGTTTTGTATTTTTTTTTCTGTTTTTCTTAGTTTTTTCAAATAAAATAAATAAAAAAAACCTATGATTAAAGAAAAAAAAGAATTTGCCAGTAGTCGAATCTGGGTCAAAGAGTAGTTATTTATCTGCATATTTTCAAATTGCTATCTAGAAAGGTTGCATCAATTCACAGCTTCACCTACAATGCATTACTATGTCTGTCTTTTCACAATCCCTCCATCTTTGCTAATGTGTTGTATGTGAAGTGAAATCGATAATTATTTTGATTTGGTGCATTCTTTTATGATTGTTAATAGTTTGTACTTCTTATTTTGAGACTTATTTGTTAATATTTTATGAATACCTATCTCATGGGGGATAGCTTTTGGTCTTCAAGCTGTCTACATGTCTTGGCTATCAGGCTCATAATTAATATGTTTAAGATAAAGATCTTTCTCCCACTTGAACACTTCCCTTCGAATCCTACATAAATTTGGGCAAAAGTTTTTCACTTTCACATAACTAAATTTACCTCTATTATTTGTTTAGTTAAGAACTCCCTCCTTTCCTATGCCAATGAATTGTATTTGATCCACTTCTTTTCTATTTTTTTCATAAGATGATTTAAAATATTCATATAATATATCTATTTTGAATTTATTATTGAATATGGGATAAGGTATTGATTTAAACCTAATTTCTGTTTTCCAGTTTTCTTAGTGATACTTATAGAGTCCCCCCCAAGTTATTTAAAGTTTATAAAAGTTGAAATATTTGTGTTCTGCATTCTCTAATTAGTTTCATTGAGTTACTTTTCTAGTTTTTTTTTAAACTAGTGCCAACTGTTTTTGATAATTGTTATTTTATAACAGAGTTTTTTATTTCCCTGTTAGTCCTTCATTTTCTTTATTATTGACTTTTATAGTTTAGATCTTTTGTTCTTCCAAGTAAGTTTTAAATGATTTTATCTTATGTTTATTTTGTATTATTTGGTAGCTTAATTGATATAGCACTAAATCTAAATTAACAACAATTGTTTTTTCTTTTTGTTTATTGATATCGCCTTGCTACTAACAATGAATATTTGTTCAGTTATTTATGTTGTTCTTTATTTCTTTAAGGAGGATTTTATAACCAACTCTATTGTAAGGATTTATATATCTGTATTTTAAAGTTATTTTGAAAGAATTTTGCTGAATTTTGCTATTATACCAAAAAAATTCTAGATTTTTTTCTTTGGTATAGTCTGAAATTTACTGAAGCTGTTAGTTGTGCCAATTAATTTGCTTCCCACTCTCTTTTCCCCTAATTCTCCAAGAATTTTCTAAATAAATCATAATGTAATATTGTAATAATCATAATTCTAAGTAAAGCATAAAGTAAAACATAATTAATGTTTATGTCATCCACAAATTGAATTTTGATTTCTCTTTGACAACATGTCTTTCATTTGTATCTTTTGTCTTATTGTCATGGCTAGTATTTCTAGAATTAGATCAAACAGTTCATTCAAATAATTCATTTCCCATTTGACTGTATGCCTTTGGATTTTATTAAGAACCAAGAACCTCATCATCCTTTAAGATTACATTAATCTTGTTGATCATAGTGCTCAATATCCTTTGCCTTTGAGACCTCTCTGGAGAGCAGAAAGGGGAGCTACCCCCCCAAATCTCCATTTAAGAAGGACCCAGACATCAGCTATCTCTTCATTTCCCTTCTAACTGCTTTCTTTCATTAGGTACCATCCCTTTTCTCTCATTCACTATTTTTCAGCTTCCTTTTGTGTGTTGTCTTCCCCCATTAGATTATAAACTCTTTAACGACAAGAATTCTTTCTTTTTTTTGTATTTGTATATCTAGTTATTAGCATAGTGAGTGACACATCATAGGTATGTAAATGTTTGTTGATTGACCAACTGAAATAATAATTCATAAATTGAACAATATTTTTGCTTTACTCTTATATTTATTGGGAAAACTTGTAGTCCCCCCCCCAATTGCACATAGTGCTAGTTTTTGTTTTTGGATAGATAATTTTAGCATATTAAAATGATCCCTCTGGAACTGCATTTTGTATGAGTTTTTAAGTTACATTTATTCCAAAGGCTTTTTCTTCATCTATTGACACAATAATGTAGTTTTGGATGCTTTTGTTTTAATATGATTCTGTTAAATATTTTGTACCAAGCAAAGAAGGTTGAAAGCAAGGAGACAATTTTAATTTGGGGACAGTCTGCCTGGCTTTTGTTAAGTTCTCTGGGAATGGTGGCTCATAGTCTCAGCATGATAAAGAAAAAATGAACCTTTCATTATGAGGGAGAGGCTTTGTATTCACTTCCCCTAAGTAGAGAGGAGCCTCAATGACCAACAGGTGGGCCTGAATAAATGAATCTCAGAAGTTGTTAACAGAGAGAAACTTTCTGACCACAAAATGAGCAGTGACTCAGCAAAGACAATATATTTATAGTAGAGATGCTATGCCCAACAGAGAAACATGATATCTAGCTATGCCCAACAGAGAAACATGATATCTAGCACAGAAACTCTTGTTAGCATGAGCAGACCCAACAAAATTTCTTGATGACATTGCCAGAAGATGAGGATAATTAAGCTGCTTTCAAAGTGTTTTTCTCTTTTAAATATGTACTCTAGACACATATATTCCCTATGCCTGTGCCCAGGCTTCTAGGAAGAATATTCTAATTGTCTTCATATTATTCTAATGAATGCCACCATTTTCCTTCCCATTTGCCAATATCATGAGCCCATACTAGTATATTCTATAAAAAGGAGGCACACCATCTCCAAGTTTCCTCATGATGGTGACTTTAATCCCAACCCTGAAATGCTTAAATCTTCATTTTCAATATAGTTCAGTAGACCAGGATGAAAGTAGCCACACTCTTGCCTTCCTTGCCTTTAGAAATAATGACTACTTTGCAAATTCTACCTGTACAACATCTCTCAGATGCAGCTCTCGACTCACAGAAGTGCTGCCACCTTAGTTCAGGGCTTCATTACCTCTTATTTGGACTATTGCAATGGCCTTTTGGTCATCTTTTTATAACCCCTATACCCCGGAGAAAGGGGAGAGACTTCGCCTTGTCAACTGAGTGTCTACACAACTACCATATTCAGTATACGTTTTTTTCCCAGTGATTTCTCTTTATTTAATAGGTGAAACTAGACCTAACCAATTACAATAAAATACTGGTTCATTGTAGTTATACTACTATTCAAATGCGTTACTGTAGGCCTGGGCTTCCTGCATCCAAAGATCTGGTATTCAGATTTGTAAAAACAACATTCATTACATTTGATTACTAATCAAATGTTTTAATTGATATTTCTTACTGATGGCATAAGTGATCCCCCAAATATTGAAGATTCTCCAAATTCTAGAATAGCCTAATCCAATGTAAGCTTTTGGTATGCATATGCTTTTCTACATCAATTACTCCATACTTTAAAAAACAAAAACAAAATCTCAACTTACAAAGTATTAAATAGTAATACTGACTTAAGAGGGATATGGAAATATTTTTAAATTAACCAAATAACAAGCATTTATTAAATACCTATTATTGATCAAGTACTGTGCTAGACACTAGGGACACAAAGACAAAAAGTTAAATAATTCCAACTCTCAAGGAGTTTTTATTTGATGATGGGAGAGGCAAGATGTGTGTGTGTGTGTGTGTGTGTGTGTATACATATTTCTACAAAATCAATATATAAAAAATAAATGCAAAGTATCTAAATGCATAGTCTTTATGGAGGGAGGATAATAGTAGAAGAAAGGAAAGGACTAGGAAAAAATGTCATAAGAAGTCATGTTTGATTTGTTTTGAAGGGGTGGAGGAAGAGATTCTATGATGTAAGGCTGAAGAGGAAATGAATTTTAGGTATGGGGGACCATCTGCTCAAAGGCATGGAATTGGGAGATGCAGTGCTATGTGTAAGAAATGGAAAGAAGACCAGTTCGATAAAATTTATAGCAGGAAAGGGAACAATGTATAATGAATATAGGTTAGGGTTAGCTTGTGAAGGACTTTAAAAACCCCCAGAGGAACTTAGATTTTATCATAGAGGAAATTGGGAGCCACTGAAGTTTAATGAGTAAGAGAATAATCTGATCAGACCTGAAGGAAAATCATATTAGAAGATGTGTGGAGAAGGAATTAGAATGATTTGAATCAAAATAATCAACTGAGGAATAACACAATTAAGAGAACTGAATGAGGATGATAAATTAGAAAGTCATTGGAATAGTCTGAGTCAGAAGTGATAAGGTCCTGAATTAAGGTGGAAGCTGTGTAAGTAGAGAGAGGTTAGATTTGAGAAATATTGTAGAGGTAGAGATTATAACACTTGGCAAATATGAAGTGAAGAATTGAGGATAAAGTTTGGGATATGAATGCTCAGGAGGCTGGAAAAATGTACATATCCTTAACAAATCCTTAATAGAAATGTTCATTAAAGAGATTAATTTTGGGGAAATGTAATGAGTCTTTTTTGGACCTGCTGAATTTGAGATTTCTCCTGGACATTCAGTCTGAAATGTCCAAAAGGTAGCTGGCATTTCAGGACTGGAGCTCAAGAGAAAGGGTAGAGCTTGAAATATATATCTATGCGTCACTGCATATGATAACTAAAAACTCATGGGAGCTAAATGGCCAGCCAAAACAAATTAGAAGTGTCAAATTTGTTTGAAAATTTTAATTCCTTTAGAATCAGAAAATTTCAGAGCTGGAAGATACCTTATAGATTCTCTTATCTATTCCTTTCATTTAAAAAGTGATAGGTTTAGATAGGATAAATGATGTTCCCCAAATTATACAGCTAATTAGTGCCAGAGAAAATACCATCAGTTTCCTTATTCTTGGCCAATGGCTTTCCATTATTCCTCAATGCTATGTTACCACTTTAAAAAAATAAATCCAGGGTCAAGGTATAAGAGACTAGTCAATTACTGTTATTGCTGACACAACTAATCCATTATTTGTAAGAGCTCTCTTTCTCTTAAAATAAAAGGTACTGACACAACACTCGTGGAACAGGGATAGCACAAATTGTATATTTCAGAACAAACACTGAAATAATGGATAAGAATCACCAGGCACATAACATTAATGTTTTTAAAGTACTTGTAGAATAACTTTATTATCAAAACAAGCATTTTACAGCTCCATAAAAAAAAACAAAAAATAGGCAAGCATGCTGAATGTGTTTAAAGAAACACATCATTAAGCATAGATGTACAGTTTTAACTCGAGCACAACATGAGTGTTATGAAAGCAGTTTGCCTAACCTTTATAGAACTTACTCTGATAGGAAGTACGGATCCGTTTCGTTAAATCAGGATAAAAGTTAGACAGGCCACGCATGCAAAAGTTGTCTTTGGAACATGCCAGAACACCAGCATCAGCAGCAGGCAGAGAAAAGAGAGAGAAACAATCTAAAGTGGAAATTAAGTGTTGTCATAACCAGCATCTACAACAGCCAAGGTGAAGACACTGCAGCAAGTTTGGTAATCAGGTCAGAGGAGAAATATTTAAGAAAGTAAATTAATTTAAAAAATTAAGAGGTGATGGATGGTAAGAAAGCAGTTGAAATATTGCTTAGCTGAATAATTTTGATGCAGAAGAAAATAAAAGATCATAACCTATATGTAAATTTTTTTCCTGATTTAAAAGTGACTGAGTTAATCTTTATAGAAGTTAAATTTAAAAACCTGAGAATTTCAGTTTTTAATGATTTTGTAAAAGAATATTGAGCAGACCAATAGGATTTTCATAATTTCATCCAAATTATTTTCCAAAGTTATAGCCCTAAAGTCAGTATTTTATGATTTCAACAAAAGATTTATTATTATCAAAAGATTTCTAATCCACAAAGGTTAATTCTTAAATCCTTAAATGTCACAATTTAATTAAATTATCATTGCTTATCTTCAGAATAGTTATGTTTTATTTAATATGATATTTGGAGTAAATTCTCTGGGTTTTTAGACCATTGCTTAGTTTAATATTGTGAGTTAATCCAATACTTCAGACAACCGTATGGAACCTCATGGGGTCCTCATGAAATTCATGAATTCTCTCTATCCTTGAATTTACTTTTTAAAAAATGACTTTGTAAATGCCTATCAAATTTTCAAAAAGTCAGTTCTCTGCTTTTTTAATATGATGGTGACTTTTATAAGTTCATGAAATGGAAGGCAAGGACTCTCTTCCCTTCTTTTGAAGGGTAATGGCAGTGCCTACACCTGTTTCTGTAGTTGTTTGGACCTTTTTTATTTCCTTAAACGTAAACTGGAAAACTGACACCACAGAAGGCTATTGGTCACCACTGTATTTTGTAAATTAAGAACACAAGGGACATGGAAAACCCAAAGGGTTTTTACAGGCATTAAAATGGACCTAAATCTATTCTTTGAAGATTTGGGGGGAAGGAGAATGAATTTGGAAATGTTTGGATTTTTTTCTCAATAAAAAGAATTATCTTCTTTCATAGTATTTCTAAATGTTACTATGACATATATACCATGGCAAAAATAATAACATACATTTAACAGTAGCGCTATTCTTAATACAACAAACTGAATAAGTAGATATCAGATTAAGGGCTCTAATAGTCAACTGGATTTTTACAGAAAGCAGGGCAAAGATTTTTTTTAATATAAAAATGCAACACTATTTGATTTGTTGCTTCACCAACTGCATACATTGAATGTATTCCATGTACCAGCTCTTCAGAAATTTTCCCTTTAAAAACTGTCAGTCTGCAGAAAATTTCTGTCATTTGGCAAAATATATTAAACACTTCAGTGGTATTCATGTAATGTGAGATATTTAAATGAAAAGTTCAGTTATATATGAGAATGTTTTTAAATAACTTAGAAATTTAACATTATATAGCTTCCATTTTAACTTTAAACCTAATTAAACATTAAGGTTTTTGATAAGAAAATCAACCAATTTATTTGATCTTTAACACACTTGTAAAATAGCCATGGTCTCTATTTCTCAAGGATTAAGGATAGAAGGTATATATTTAGTGACTTCAATATATTATTGAAATATAAAACCCTAGCCATGACAGTGATTTTCCCTAATTAATTTTACTTATAGAAATTATATAAATTATGCTGGCTGATAAGTTGTCATGCATTTAAAAAGCTTCAAAGACAAGAAAGGAAAAAAAATAAATGAATCAAACCCACAACCAATATGTTTTATCTCCTACCTGCAATGAATTGTTTGTTCTTTCGAGGAGACCTTGGCTGTCTTTGGTATGGATCACTTGATCTGTATAGGTCAATGGTTCCCATGCTTAGCAACACTGTTTTCTGCATAAAATCCACAATAGCCAATCCATTGCAGTTCCCAAATGCAACACTATGGAAAAACAAAAGGAGAGAAAAATTTGGCTCTCACAGTGTAGGTGACAGTAAAGAAAATGATGAAAGTATTACATAGGACTATTATGCAATATGACTAAAAAGAGTATAATTGAATGAATTACATCTAAATTTTAGAATGAGGGTGACTCCTCCTAAAAATATGTTATTGAAAAATCCATGAAGGATGCCTGGGTTTTATATGGGGAAGGAGGAAGAGTAAGATGATCTTTCCATTTGTCTACAAGTATCATAGAATTTAATTGCTCTTAGGCACTGTACACAAGCCTAGTATACTGCTTTGATTATCCATTCAAAATATTGTCTATAGTTATATTAGAGCTATAGTTCTGTCATTTATACCAATGTTCAAATGGTTTTGCCTAAAATCATTCAAGTAGGTTATGTTTCAATAACTGACAGAAAGGTTCCTTTTCTTTAATAGATATTGATTGTAATTAGATGCCTTTTATGAACATAAAAGCCAAATGCTTACTTGCTAGCTGAACACAATTCAAATTGTCCCTCAGAAACTATATTTATTCAACAGGATTTTTGGATGAAAAGTACAAAATCTCCATTTGAAATATTTATGGTTTTGGCACTGAATAGAAAGTCAGAGATCCAGCAAGCAAAACCATTACTCATTTATACTAAATCCTTAACTTGACTCCCTTGCCTATTCCTCATCTGAGTTCAGTTTTATTAAAGGGTGTAGCCTTCATGTCCCCTGACAGATGGTTGCACAATGCTCAGCTGGGCAAATATCTCAATTCTCTCTTAAATATTTTCTAAATTTCCCTTTCTCTCCATGTTTGACTTGCTTTGTTTAGAACTTCTAATAAGCCTGTGATTTTAAAAAAATCTCATCTCTTATAGCTGATTGAATATAGGCTTTATCAGTTGATATAGCAACTTGATTTCCTAGCATACATATTTTTTCTTATTATTTAATTCTGATGCCCTACAAAATTTGCAGATGCTTGTAAAGTTTAGTGTTAAAGAGCCAGAAGAGAAATTCCTAAAACTCCCCTAATATCTGTCTTCAGACATTTTTTCTACCAAAAAATACTTCCACCATCCTATTCCCAATATGTGTTTACATAATATTGTATACTTTCATAAATAAAGAAATGTATTTTCATCTTCACACACACATACTGATCAATGAGAAAACAATAACATCTATTGTAGCAGCATGGCATAATAGATAGTCAGGAGTCAGGAGGGGTTGAGTTCAAGTCCCACTTCTGACACATCCTGGCTATATGACCTTGGGCAAATAATCTAGCTTTCTAGTACCCTCTGTAACACTCTAAGATTATAAATGGCAGAGCAGGTGCAGACCTTGATTGAAAGAGGGATTTCCTCACCAGTAGTTCCCAATATCAATGAAATCTCAATCCTTAACCCTTTGTTCTTCAGTTTTTTAAGCCATTTTCTTGCCAAAGATTCTAGAATGTTTTGCCATTTCCTTCTCTAGATCTTTTTGGATAACTCAGACAAAAAGGGTTAAGTGATTTACCATACTACTAGTAAGTGTCTGAGGCTAGATTTGAGCTCAGGAAGATGAGTCTTTCTGACTCCGGGCCCAGAATTCTATTCATTGTACTACTAACTATTGCTACATTGGAGCAAATTCGCACATTTAAATTTTATCTATTTTCTTCTGTGAAAGATGATACAAAAGAGAAAAAATGAAAGAAACACAATTAAAAAGTCAGAGAAAATGGGAAATGTAGACAGAGAAAGGAGTTATTCTTGAACCATCCATTATAATGATATGGGATTATATACGTATATATACTTATATATCTGTACCTATAGGTAGATAATTCTATATTTTTTTGCATACTTGTATGTATTCTAGATACTATAAAACAAAATTCTTCTAAGAGATAGTTTATAGTTATAGTAGTTTATAGATTAATTATCATATATTACATTGCTATGCAGTTTATCTGTAGCCCAGGACAAAGGGTACAAACTGGCCAAAAGATGCATTCTGTTTGCAGAACAGAAACAAGCAAGTTACAAATCAGGGCTTGACTTCCTATTTTGTTGATTGTTTATACTTAAGAAAGTGAAGAAAATGCTAATAATGCAATGTGAACTTATAAATATGTGGTGAGCATATTTTGAGGGTGAGGAAAGCCAATTATTAAACATTTACCAGAACAGCACTGTAATATGTCTTCAATAATTTTCTCATTGTAGGTACTCTTCATATATACAGGAAAGATACATTTGAGAGTATGTATAGTTTTTGAGAGCATTCTATTTTCTTCTCCATGTGTCATTCACAAAATAACTGTGGCCTTTTATGTAACTCATCTCCATGTTGCAATAACCTGGTCTACTGTGTATGATTATGTAACTTTAGGCAGTTATACATGGATTTGTTCTTTTCTATGGCTCATTTAAATTCCAGAACCCTTGGACATTTTCCTGTTATCAACTGTTCTGATGCTTATAGTCTTGATTGTTAATGTCTTGATGTCTGCAAGTGAATTTATAGATCTATTTATATTTAGGCAAGGTAAAGCAGATAGTGTTCAAACTCTTTTTTTTTGTACTAAAGTTCCTCCACAATCCAATCTCAACCTATCCTACTTTTTCAACATTAGTTAATCCAATTCATTTTCTTAAATACCAACTTTATACAAAGAATGCTAAGAAGGGGACAAAAATAAAAGTGAAAATTGTTTTTGACATGAGATTACCATCTACTTGGGAGAACATGTACATAGAAAAAGCAAATATAAAATAGACCCAAAGTAATTTGGAGTCAGGAGGATAAGTGAAGTGTCACTGAGAGAGGTAATCCAAGAGAAAGGTGAGAAGGGGGAGCATTTATGTGAAGGCCATGGAGGTAGGAAATGGCATGTTGTACATATGGAAAAGCAAGCATAACAATTTTGCTGGAATGTGGAATATAAGAGGGGGTTGTGAAATCAATGCAAAAAGATAGGTTGGAACCAAATTGTAGAGGTCTTTAAATGTGGAAGGAGTGCTTTGACCTGTGCTTTAATAATATTTTGAAAGCTGTGTGGAGAGTGGATCAGAGAATGGAGAAGCTGAAAGTGAGAAGACTCATTTGAAGGCTGTTGTGGTAGTCACATGAAATGTTGAAAAGAGATCAAACTAATATAGAAGCCAAATGAGCAGTGAAACAGAATTGACAGATTGATTGTATGTAGCAGATGATGGAGATGAATGAGTTGAGGATTATTAAGAGGTTGTATTTGTTTATTCTTCGAAAGATTGCAGGGTTCTCAACAGAAATCAGCAAATTAGGAAGAGGACAGGTTTTTAGAAGTGTTCCCTATACCTATACCTATACCTATACCTGGTATTTCTGGGTCAAAGAATGCAGAGTTTAGTAATTTTCTGAGCATAATTACAAATTGCTTTTCAGAATGGTTGAACTAATTCACCATTCTAACATCACTACATTAATGTGCCTGTTTCCTTAAAATTCCTTCAACATGTCATTTCTCATTTTTGTTGAATTTGATAATATTGTGGGCATGAGATAATTGTTTTAATTTGCATTTCTCAGAGTTAGTTTAACTTGCATTTCTATGATTATTAATAATTTGAAGCTTTAAAATGACTATTGATAGATTGGATTTTTTTCCTTAGAAGACTTCCTATTTATATTCTTATTTTTAATAAATTTTTATTAGTTCCTTATATATTTTGAGATAAGACAGAAAAACTTGCTGAAAAGATTTCTCTGCCCCAGTTACCTACTTCATTTTTAATTTTAGCCATATTTTTGATGCAAAATTTTAAAAATATTATGTGTTTAAGATTATCCATTTCATCTTCCATGATCCTTTCGATCCCTTTGTGTTGGTTGTGAATTGTTCCTCTATTCATAGATTTGGAAAGTAATTTCTTTCTTCTTCTGTAATTTGTTTATGATGTTATCCTTTATGTTTAAGCCATTTATTCATTTGTATCTTATTTAGATGTATGATGTACATCTATACTTAGTTTCTACCGGACTACTTTCCAATTTTCTCAGAAGTTTTTGTAAAACAATAACTTCTTATCCTAAGACTTTGGGTTGTTGGCTTTATCAGAAATTAAGCCATAGTGTTCATTAGTTCACAAATTCATCCTTAAATGTTCTTGAAGAGTTCTGTCGTAAATATCTTGCCAAACTTTCTGTAAGCTTGATTTTCCTTTCACAACTTCTTGCTATTTTTTTATGAAATGATGCTGGCATCTTTTTGTAGAAAATCAAGTTAGTTTGTGTTGAAGCATATTCTTTTATCCGTTTATTGTTTGGGGCCAAAATTGTTTAAAAATGTCAGACTAAAGTACATTCATTTGTATACAAAACCTCTTTCTTGTTTTTCTAGTTTTGTATTAACTCTTTATGTTTGTGATTTTATTGGCTAGAATTAATTTCATATCTTGTGATACTTGATAACTAACATTTTTAGAAACTTCTAATTTTTCTTGAAGGTTGGTAGGTGGCACAATGGATAGAGTGCTGAACATGGAGTCAGGAAGATACATCTTCCTGAATTAAAATCTGTCCTTGCACACTTCCTAATTGTGTAACTCTGGGTAAGTCATGTAATCCTCTTTGCCTCTGTTCCTTATCCATAAAGTGAGCTGGAGAATGAAATAGCAAACCAACCCAATCTTTGCCAAGAAAATACTAAATGGGGTCAGGAAGAGTTAGACATGAAAGAACACACAACATAATTCTTTTTGAAAAATGTAGTAGTGAGTAAACAGAACTAGAAAAACATTATATGGTAACAGAAATATTGCCTGATGATCAGCTGTGATAGACTCAGCTTTTCTTAGCAATACAATTCTAAAAGACTCGTGATGGAAATGCTCATCCAGAGAAAGAACTGATGGAATGTGAATGCAGATGAATGTACACTATTTTCATTGTTTTGTTTATTTATGGCTTTTTTTCTTTTGTTCTGTTTTTATTTCACAATATGACTAAGGTAGAAATATGTTTTACATTACTGCACATATATAACCCATATCAGATAGTTTGCCATAAAGAAGAAAAGAGAGGGAGGGAGAAAAATTTGGAACTCAAAATCTTTCAAAAAATGAATGCTGAAAATTGTCCTTAAATGTATTTGGAAAAAATAAAATACTATTAAATTAAAAAAATAAAAATGTAGCCATGTTTTATGACTACAGCATTGCCTATAAATCTTTGGTTTTTCTCTTGTTTTAATATTGTATCACATTTTCCTACATATTTTTCACCATCTTCCCCTTGACTCCATCTTTTTCTTGAAGTCACTGAATATAAAAATCTATGCTGATAAGGGCTTTTTGGTTTCTCCACAGAATTTTCCCACTATTCCTTCCTTGATAATAGTTGTTAGTGTTACAACATTGCAATTGGGTCTCCCCATCTTTCACAGTCTGGATGTGTAGAAGCTACCTGTGAGTCTGGTGAACATGGAAGCCTTGATCTGCTACATCTCCAACCTTAACTGATGGCACCCTTGCCCCTGAAGGCTCACCATATTAATGTCAAATTTATTTGAATCATCCAATCTGCTTAGTTCACTGAAACTCAGAACTCCCAAGATAAAAAAAAAAATCCACTTGTTTCCTTACCTAGAAAATGGTTACAATAATAGCTTCCCTACCTACCTCATAGAGATGTGATAAAATGCCAATTAAATATAAAGTGTTACATAACTAGGAATTATTATTATTGTCACATTATTTTAGTCACATTGTAAATGTTTTTATAGAAGGTAAAACAACAAAATGAAAACAGCTCATACTTTTCAATAAAGTTCACAAAGAAACTTTTATTGAAAAGCAAAAGATACTTCATGATAAAACAATGGTCCATTTATGATGGCTTAGAGTTATATAATGTTTAACCAGTTTTCTGCTTATATTCTCTAGATATTTTATATATTTATCTTTTAAATTAAATCTCCCTTGAGCTCAGGAAAATGGATTCTAATTATTTTTTATAACCAACAGCACTTAAGAGTGGGAGATTAATAAATATACATGGAATGACTAAAATGTTCCATGGTATATAATAACTAGTTGTATGCCTGACCCATCCAGATTCTCCCAAGACAATTTATCTATATGTATAAATGTTTGTATGTTCAAGGGTATGGATGAGAGAAACTGTGAGAGTATCTCTGAATGTATTAGAGATAAAAAGACACCACAGGTGAGCAAAGATTCTAATCAAGTATATAAGGATCTCATTAATTTTTTATTTTACTTTTTCCTTCAAAGTAAGGAGAATCTTAAAAAGTGTCTCTTCCCTCCTTTTCTTTCCTTTTTTTCTAATGCTTTTCTTTTCCTTCCTTCCTTCCTTCCTCCCTCTATTTCTTCCTTTTTTTCTTTCCATAAGGAGCAATAAATAGAATACTTTTCTCCCTTTTTCCTCCATGATATCACCTTCATTACAACAACCAAAGTAACAAGATTATCAGTGGTTTAGAAACTATAAATGTCAGCAAAGAGATTGTTTCTGGACCAGTGGACCAGACATTTTTTTCTGAATAGGAAGTTTAAAGTCTTCTTTAAATCTAATCTAACTAAACATTTTAGGTTAGATCAACTTCCTGTTTTTAAGATCTAATAAGGTAAAGTAGAGTTACTTACATGCCATAGGCAGAGCTTGCAGTGAGACTAGTGATCTGTTGTGGAGGTTCACCATCTACCCACACCAACTGAACAACAAGTTCTGCTTGATAACCTGGAGGCATCCGAACAGGTCGTGTTTTAACACTTTAAGAAAAAGTAAAATAAAGAAAAAAAAAACATATGTATTTGAGTAGAACAAAAAGAAACTAACTCATGCTTACTTATTGAGTTTATATAGGATCATTTTGGGTGCAATGAATACAATGCTAGGTTTGGAATCAGGAAGACTTATTTTCCTTAGTACAAATGTGACCCTGAGCAAGTCATTTAACCCTGTTTGCCTCAGTTTCCTGATCTGTACAATGAGCTGTAGAAGGAAATGGCAAACTACTGCAGAACCTTTGCCAAGAATACCTCAAATGGGGTCATAAAGAGTAGAGCACAACTGAAAATAACTGAATAACAACAAGAATCATTCAACTGAAAGGCATGAGATACTGCATGTGACCAAATAGAGCAACTTAGCGAGGTATAAGATTTTTCCAGCTTTCTATTTAAGTTCTCTAAAAGTTTTACATGTTTATTTATATCCTTAAATAAATTGTAATTTTATACATACAAGATAATGCTTCCTATTTCTGTTGTCCACCTAATACCATTTAAAAGAAGAGGGATTAATAAATGTTCATAGAATGAGTAAGTGATTCCATTGTAGGAGATGATTTGCAGTATGTTTGAGATATCCAGAATCTCTCAAGGTAAGCTAGAGTATGACATTAGCTAGAGTATGATATTATCCAAAATGCAGTTTGACAAGCATTTATAGGATAATTGAAGTGCTGGGGATACAAAGACAAAACTTTTGAAAGACACCCAAATATCAAGTACTTTGTATTCTACTAGGAGAGAAAATGTTCACAGATAAATATGAAATATACACATAGAGTATTAGGGATAGGAGATTACTAAAAACCAGATAAACCAGGGGGGAAATACCTCTTAATTAACAAGCAGTTATATTCTCCTTTTTGTGTGCTAGCTACTATGCTGGAAGCTGAGGTCCTAGGGGTAGCTCAAGCCTTTTACAGAGAAGAAGGAGGAAGAATGTCTTGTTTAATTGAGATTGACTGATTTTTCATCCAATAAGTCATAGAAAAGATCCCAATCAACTAGGAAAATGGAAATTTCTAAAACAGATACTGGCAGATCCAAAAAATACAGAATGAAAAAAGGGGGTATCAAGCAGGAAGAGGTATAATTATAGCACAGAGAAGTTACTGAACAGAAAAAGACTAGGCCAAAAACAAGATGTTCTCTAGACTATAATTTATAGCAACGTATTTTAGGCTTCCAATGACTATTTGTCTACTCTTCAACAGGCTATCTATAACCATATCCAACTACTGAACAATTACAAATAGAACTATAATGAAATGAAAGTGAAGGGAGAGTTAAGGAAAGAAAGATAGGAGCTAAAATGAGTATATCTATCATTGAACAAATGATTAAATCTCCTTAATATATCATGACACTTTGGCATGCCTAGAAGACAACAAAGATGACAAAATATTAGAATTATAATTTGAGTAATTACTCAAATGAAGTTTGCAGATAGAGATTTTATAGGCTGCAAAATGTCCATTTTCAATTGGTGCAGAAGGACAAATTACATGATAATTACACTTAGAGAAAAAAAGGAGAAAAAGGTCTTTAATGGTAAAAACAAATCAAATCCAACACCCATTTCCCATAATATGTTACAATTGTCTTGACAATTTTTTTCTGTTTTTTCTTTTTGGTATTTCCATTTTCATTCTTAAATGTCCATGGGATGTCTTTGTATATACCATGTTATCTTACCAAGAATTCTTTAAACTGACTTTATCTTCCATTACTTTTTTTCCTTAATATGATGATATTTCTCATTATCATCTATTACACTCTGTAAAATTTTACAACTGAGTTTATATTCTAACTCAGTGTTGTTTTTTGCAGCCATCTCTCTCCATTTGTTGACTAAGGTATTTTATCCTTGGTGTTTTTGTTCTCTTTGTAGTAGTTAAGATATAAGCCTGATTACATTATTCTATTACACAAAAATCTTCATCATTCCCTGATACTACTAGGATAAAATCCAAATTTCTTGCTTTAGAATTTAAGACTCTACATACTATGGCTTCAAGCTACCCTTCCCACCTGATTTTCAATTGCTTACTTTCATATACTACAAATGCCAGTTAGCCAATTTCCCTCTCACCCCAGCATCTCATATGATGCCTTTATACATTTATACAGTCAATCCCCCCTTTTTAAAATGCATTCCTTCTTCAATTATACTTGTCTAAATTTTTGTTCTTCAAAGTTTTATTCATGTACCAATTTCTCTATGAAATCTATCTCTAAGGAATCAATGGAGGCAAGAGGGATAGTTCAGGGAATTGTGCCTGGAGCAGTTGAAAAGAAAGTCCGTTCTAGAGGAAAAATTCAGCTTTGGAGAGTGAACCTTTTATATTCTTCTAGAGTCCAGCAGGGGAAAATATCAAGTAGAGCAACTCAAATTAGTACATACCATGCCCAAGAGAGAAAGGTCCACACAGTTCAGTTCAAAAATAAGCCCACCAAAGAAGTTGTGCCTATTAAATCAATAAATAAGCCTATTAAAATATGCATTTTGGGGAGAATGTTCCCCAGCCTTCTGAGGGAAAAGTTTTATTACTATTCAAGCTCTGCTATCTCAGAAAGTGCCTTAGCTTTGGGCTAATTCTATTCTGTGGCTGACTACTGAAAGTAAATGCAATGGTGGGGATAAGTGAGCAAATATTTTAGAAGTGTGAACCCATATAAGTAATGAGAAAGTAATCCCCCAGAGGACCCGAACTGTCCATACTGAACTGGGGGAGTATGTGAGAAGGGAGCTTTATTTTATGTCTATATTACTATTAATTTAGTAGATCACAAAAATATTACAGATTCAGTTTGCCTAGATTTTAACAAAGGATTTGATAAAATATGTCATGCAATGCTTGTAAAAAGATGTAGAGATGTGGGATGGGCAAAAGTACAATTAGACAAATTTGAATTTGATTAAATGACTGGACTCAAACAATAACCATCAATATTTTCAATGTCAACCTGGCAAGTAGTCTCTAATGAAATATTCAAGGAATCTATGCTTGGTGTTATACTGTTTAATATCTTTATCAATGCCTTGTATAAAAGCATAAAAAGCATGCCCCTAAGATTTGCAGATAATAAGAATTGGAGGGATAAAACATTGGAATACAGAATCATAATCCAAAAAGATTTTGACATGTTAGGGCGGCAGTCAGTAAAATATTGCCCACATTGACCTGCCCACAGGTCAACTGTGGCCTACTGCTTCTTTTCTTATTATTGGTAGCCCACATAAAAACAGGTTATAGGCTGAATTTGGCCCACTAACTATAGTTTGCTGACCCCTAAGTTAGAAAATTGTGCCAAATTTGATAAGATGAAACTCAGGACAGATAAATATAAAGTTTCATACTGAAGTTCAAAAACTTGACAAAAATTGATTTATGATATCATAGATCAAAGAGGAAAAAATAGTAAAATAATAAGAATGTCAAGACTTCCGGGGGTGGAGCCAAGATGGTGGAGAACAGAAATGATTCTCTGTGACCTCCTCTAATCTTCCCTCAAACCAACAGCAAATGAAGCCTTTAAACTGGTTTTGAAGTCAAAGAATCCACAAATATTTGGAGCACAACACATTTCTAGAAGAAAATACTCTGGAAGAACTTCAGAAGAGGTCTGTTTCAGTTGGGTGGGGGGTGGGATGAGGGGCTGGAGTGTGGGGTGTTGATCTGCCCAACCCAGACAACAGCACAAGGAGACTGCTGGGAGCTGGAGTGGAGAGTTGGAGTGTTGTGGCTTCAAAATACCTGGGAGTCTTCTGTGGGCCTCTTGGGCCAATCTGTCCTGATTGTGAGCAGGTGGTTTGGCAGATCTGCCTTTTGTGGGGGGTAGATTGTGAACCACTCAGCCACTGAAGAGTGCTGCCATTATACAGCACTCTAAAGCAATAAATCAATCAGCAGAACTGCCCAGCACTGGAAATCATTTAATCATCAGCAGAACTGCCCTGCACCTGAGATAAATCAATTAGCAGCACTGCCCCCAGGGCAAATTAAAGCAGCTGACCCTCCTTTGCCTTGAACAGAACTCAACCCTTAAAAAATAAATAAAAAACCAAAAAATACTCTCACCATAGACAGCTTTTATGGAGAGAGAAGAACAAACCTCAAATTCTGAGGTCCCTAAAGGTAAAGCAAGTCCAGAAAAAGCCCCAAATGGAGATGTGAACTGGTCCCCATTTCACAAGGTTTTCTTTGAAGATTGCATAAAGGATCTTAAAAAAGAGTTAGAAGAAAAATGGGGAAATGAAATGAGATCATTGCAAGAAGGAATGGAGAAAGCATATAATGCCCTACAAAAAAGATATGGAAAAGACACCAATTCACTGAAAAACAAAATTGGTGAAATGGAAAAAGAATGCAATGAATAAAAAATTTAATTGGCCAATTGCATAAGGAGCTAAAAAAGGTAACTGAAGAAAATAATACACTAAAAATTAGAATTGAACAAATGAAAGTGAATGACTCAATAAGACTTCAAGAATCAATCAAACAAAAAGAAAAAAAATTTAAAAAATAGAAGAAAATATGAAATATTTCATAGGAAAAACAACTGACCTGGAAAATAGATCTAGGAGAGACAATCTAAGGATTATAGGGCTTCCTGAAAGCCATGATGAAAAAAAAGAACCTAGACATCATCTTACAGGAAATCATAAAACTGCCTTGATATTTTAGAATCAGAAGGTAAAATAGCCATTGAAAGAATCGACTGATCACCTTCTGAAAGAAACCCCAAAGTTAAATCCCCAAGGAATATCATGCCTAAATTTCAGAACTATCATACCAAGGAAAAGATGTTGCAAGCCGCCAGAAAAAAAAAAAAAAAACAATTTAAATACTAAGAAGCCACAATTAGGATTAAGCTTCCACCTTAAAGGATCAAAGGGCCTGGAATCTGATATTCCAAAAAGCAAAGGAACTGGGATTGCAGCCAAGAATAAGCTATCCAGCTAAAATGAGCATAATCTTTCAGGAAAGAAGATGGACATTTAATGATATAAGTAAATTTCACCTATTTCTAATGAAAAGACCAGAACTGAACAGAACAAAAAATTTGATCTCCAAACACACAACTCAAGAGAAGCATAAAAAGGAAAAAAAACCTCTTGAGAACTATATTTCTGTTATGAGTATACTTAGAAAATGTTTGTATAATTTGATTTTATTATGATAATATCAAAAGGAAATGAGAGGTAGAAAAGGGATCATACTGGAAGAAGAGGAAAAAGGAGGTAAAATAAGGGAAATTACATCTCACAAAAGGCAAAGAAAACTTATTATAATTGAGGGAAAGAAGGGAAGGGGATGAGCATTGTGTAAATCTTACTCTCATCAGATTTGGCTCTAAGAGAGAATATCAGACATTTTTGATATCACAAAAAAACTTGTCTCACATTATAGGGGAGTAGGAGGGAAAGGGGGAAAAGAAAGGGGAAGACTAATAAAAGGGAAAACAGAAGAATTAGGGGAAAGATGTAAAAAGGGAGGGGGTTCTAAAGGGGGAGGACTGTTTGAGGGAGGTTGTCATCAAAAGCAAAATACTGGGGAGGAGGGAAAAGGGATAGAATAGAGAAAAGCATAACCTAAGGTAAATATGATGGCAGGAAATACAGAATTAGTTATTTTAATTGTGAATGTGAATGGGATGAACTCTCCCATAAAGTGGATGTGGATAGCAGACTGGATTAAAATCCAGAATCCAATAATATGTTGTTTACAAGAAACACATTTAAAGCATAATGATACATACAGAGTGAAGGTAAAGGGCTGGAGCAGAATATGTTATGCTTCAGGTGAACAAAAAAGCAGGGGTAGCAATACTGATCTCAGATAAAGTAAAAGCAAAGACAGATCTAATTAAAAGAGACAAGGAAGGAAACTATATCTTACTAAAGGGTACCATAGATAATGAAGCAATATCAATACTAAACACATATGCACCAAATGGTATAGCATGGAAGTTCCTATAGGAAAAGTTGAGAGATGCAAGAAGAAATAGCAAAATTATAATAGTGGGGGATCTCAACCTTGCTCTCTCAGAACTAGATAAATTGAACCACAAAATAAATCAGAAAGAAATGAAGGAGGGAAACAAAATGTTAGAAAAATTAGGTATGATAGATCTTTGGAGGAAATTAAATGGAGACAGAAAGTAGTTTACTTTTTTCTCAGTGGTTCATGGAACTTACACAAAAATTGACCATGTGTTAGAGCATAAAAACCTCAAAATCAAATGCAGAAAGGCAGAAATAGTAAATGCATTTTTTTTCAGACCATGATGCAATAAAAATCACATGCAATGTAAGGCCAGGAGAAAATAGACCAAAAAGCAATTGGCAACTAAATAATCTCATCCTAAAGAATGAATGGGTGAAACACAAATTATAGACACAATTACTAATTTCATCCAAGAGAATTACAATAATGAGACAACATACCAAAATTTGTGGGATGCAGCCAAACCGGTAATAAGGGGAAATTTTATATCTCTAGGTGCTTACTTGCATAAAATAGATCAAGAGAAAAACCAATGAATTGGGCTTGCAACTAAAAAAGCTAGCAAAAACCAAATTAAAAACCCCCAATCAAATATCAAATTTGAAATCCTAAAAATAAAAGGAGAAATTAATAAAATTGAAAGTAAAAAAAAACTTTTGAATTAATGAATAATAAGAATGTCTAAAAAAGATCTGGGGGATTTAATAAACTTCAAGATCCATTTGAGGTAACAGTACGATTAAGATATTAAAAAAGTGAATTTGATCTGCACTTGCATCCAAATAAATACAGTTTCAGGAATGTGGAAAAGATAGTCCATTTATTTTTTTGCTTCAGTTAAGCTTTCAGTTCTGAAGGCCACAGTTTACAAAAGACATTGATAACTTATATGGATTATATGGAAGAGTATTAGTAGAATGGTGAAGAACCTTAAGTATGTGCCTCATGTGGATCATTTGATAAAAATGGAGGGTTTTTTTAGTCTGGAGAAGATTTAGGAAAGGAAATATGCTGGTTACCTTCAAATATTTGAAAAGCAGGATTACATTTCTTCTGGTAGTCCTTAGATGGCAGAACTTGAAGCAATGAGTGGAAATTGTAAGTGTGATCTTAAGAAAACCTCATTATGCTCAGAACTATCCAAAAGCAGAATGGGCTCTCTCATGATTATCAACTTCCACCCTACTGAAGGTCTTCAAGTAAAGAATGGATAAGTAGTTGTCAGCTCTATTGTAGGTGGAATTCCTTTAGGACCCAGCTTCTTAAATTGTGATTCATGATCCCATATGGAATCTTGTAACTGAATGTGGGGGTCTCAAAATTATGATATATTGTCAGTAAATGTTTGATTTATATACTTATTTTACATACCTATATGCCTGGGATCACATAAAGATTTCTTGGGTGATAAGGGGTTTTTAAATGGAAAAATGTTAAATGGAAATCAGTTGCTCTCCTCAAGGAACTCACAGTATATTTGAGATAGATACGTCACTTTGGTGTTGTCCTAATCTACAAATTCCTCATTACTCTGCACTTTTTTTCTTCTCTAGTTTTTCATCTTCATTCTCCAAACCAATTTTTTTCCTGTTATTTTCCCTTTTAAGCCATATGAATTACCTGAAAAACAATACTGCTATTGTTTTAAATTCCACTGTGACTACTTTGGAATAGTCAATATTCATTAAGAGTTACAAGATAATGATCATATTTCTACTTGAGTTGCATCTTGAGTTCTCTTTTGATGTTGTCCTGTGAATTCACTGAACTTTTCAATCTTTTTTCTTTCTCTTTCCCAAAATTTTTGGGAAATTTTCCTCAAGTATTTCCTCAAATGAAGTATAACCAGATTCCTTCCTTAACAAGCTTTTTAATTCTTAAATTTTATATCCCTGTTTTATATTTCATATTTGTAACTTTAGATTAAATCCAAGTAACATTCCAATGAAGTCATTTTCTGAGTTCTTTTTTTGGATTCCCTTATTGTTTGTGGCATTCTGCACTTCTACAAATGTATGCTGTTTTTATGGAATAGACTTTATATTTCCCATGAATATTTTTTTTTATTTTTATTTTTTATTTTTTTTGCTTTTTTGCTGAGGCAATTGGGGTTAAGTGACTTGCCCAAGGTCACACAGCTAGAAAGTGTCTGAGACCAGATTTGAACCCAGGTCCTCCTGACTTCAGGGCTGGTGCTCTAACCACTGCGCCACCTAGCTGCCCCGTCCCATGAACATTTTTGAATTCATTTCATCATTGTTATTTTTCCCAAAACATCCTATTTGCATTTACTTCCTTATTTTATTATGATTTTATTAATTTCAACTTTTACTCTTCTTCATTGTCCTAATCATCCATTTGAGTGTATTCTGAAAAACTGGCATTCTTGTGTTTTTACTTCAGTTTTAAAAATCTATTTTTTATTATATGTTAGAATTTCTGTTTCCTGATTTTTTTGAGTGAATAAGATTCTCTGAGCAGTTTTCCTTTTTGGGGGAATTTCTTATTGCTGTTTTTGAGGGGGATGTTAAAGAGATAGGCTCCTCTAGATCATCTTTTTTTTTTTTCTGCCATAGGGCAATAGTGGCTTCTACAAATGTCAGAAATACAAACATCATGACACAGTCATCTAACTAAAAAATGATTCAGGCATATGAATGACTGAACTCACATAAGAAAAGCTTCCTTCCAGGATCCATGAGAATGATAACTGAGCTACTAAATTCTTTTCTTAATAAATGTGGCTATAACAGGTTATGGGTAGAAGAGTAAAGAACAGATTTCATTCTCATATTCTTTTCTTCTAATGGATTAGATAGTGAAAGGAAAGGAAAGAAAAAGAAAAAAAGAGGAAAAATGGAAGATATATTTCTGGTGCCTCCTTACTTCCTTATGGGGGATGAGGAATATTTCCTTAGTGCTTACAGTAGGTTACAAGTGTGTAGGTTAGGATCTTCTTGATAAGAATCCTGTCTTAGAGTGGTAGTGAAACAGTAGTGGAGAAGGATTAATAATGGCTATTTAGTCTTACTATCATCTTCCCAGTCACCACAAACACACTCAGTTTCCTCAGATTTTGCTAATTTCTAGTCCATTCCCTCTCCCTCTTCAGATATCTTTTAGTCTTTAATTCTCTTTAATCTTTTAGTCCTTTCAGTCCCTTTCTTCACCTTCCTAATAGCAGCTGTTCAGAAGAAGAAGGTATGTTTCATATGCCTACATATAGTTTTTTCTCACTTATATTTCTATACACACATACATACATACATACACACATCCATAAAATTAAATGTAGGTTCCTAGAGAACCTACCCATAGAAGTATATATAACTGTTAGCCTATAGAAGTATATATAACCCTTGTAGCTGAATTCTTGATGTCCTATTCAAATGCTAAATTGTGATATGAAGGTCACCCTATGTTTCTGAATATTATACATGGAGTATATAGTCTGATATATCCTAAGCTATGAACCACTCGAAAAAGTTACTATCCATGATCTAGTTGAACTATGCTTAGAAACCCTTATCACCAGTTTGGCTGCTATGTAATTGATTTATTTTTGTCATTATTCATGAAAACTTCTAGTGAGGAGTGAGGGAAGGGCAGGAAGAGAGGTTGTACTTTTCCATACTACCTTATGCTGCTCAGACCATACTTGATGTATTTTATTCAGTTCCTATATGCAAATATCTCTCTATCTATCTATCTCTATACCTACATATGTATATTTATTTTACTAATATTTTTTGTTTTTATATTATATTCACTTCCAAATGTATTTTCTTTCCTCTCCTTTGCCTAGAAAACTTTTCCTTATAAGAATAAAAACAATTTAAAAGAAAAAAGATTCACAAACCAATATATTAACCATATTTGACAATGTATGTATCATTTAACACTAAGGGAGGGAATTGCAATTTTTTGGTAATTGTAACCAGGTTACTATGAATCAGTTCATACATCTTTTCATATTTCTCTAAAGTTTTCACATTTGTTGTTTCTTACAGCACAATAACATTTCATTACATTAATGAACCACAGTGGGCATTGGATCATATCACTCTGCGGTCCTGTGAGTATTTAGGAAGGAACTATCTGTTGAGACAGTGATTTCATTGTCACTAGAAGACTTCAACTTCTCACAGTTGTTGAAGAGGTAGTCTCTAGATTTAGTGAAAGTTTGGACTTGATAGCCTCAAAAGTCCCTTCAAACATTAAAATCCCCTAATTCTCATAATTTGTAAAGGGATTATCAATAATGCTTAGTACAGGGCCTGGAGCATAATTAAGCATAAAAGCTTAATAAATGCTTTCTCTAATATACTTGTCACTTTCTTCTTTTTGTTTATGCTATTATTCAAATGGAAACCAATTAAATGAAGCAAAACAATTCAAAACATAAAGACATCTGTTAAATAGGTACATAAAAATAAATGATTGTGATTTATTTTTTAAGGCAACACTTATTTTTTATTTTTATTTAGGGTTGTGAGATTTAGATAAGTAACATATTAAATATATATTACCACAAAGAAAATTTTAATTTTCTTCATTAACTGAAACTGTGAATATGTGTTTCTATTATGATTGTTTTGCAATGTGATAATAGAGCACGAACATGTTCTTCTATAGAATTTAGATTCCCTACCTATAATGCCTCTATGGCTAAAAATCTTTTTCTATTGAAAGAAGAGGGTTGAGAAAGAGATGGTAGTACCAGGAACAAGAATTAAAAAGAATGAGGTATTAAGATTGGATCCTGAGAAATACTTCAATACATTTATGAGTACATATTAATTGAGAAATAGGAAGACTAAGTTGTTCAGAACAGTTTCCTACTCTGTCATATTTTCCCCTTTCTTCTAGTTATGAGAATTTAGATAGGCATAGTTCGGCTATTAAAGTATTAATATTTTACATGAATTGTTGCTATTCAGTTGTTTCAATCATAGCAGATTTTTCATGATCCCATTTGAGTTTTCTTTGCAAAAATACTGGAGTGGTTTGCCATTTCCTTCTCCACATGATTTCACAAGGCAAACAGGATGAAATGACTTATCCATACTCACCCTGTTTGCCTTGTGAAATCATTTATGCCTTATTACCAGAAGTACAGTAACTATCATATAGCTTAATATATAGTGTAATTATCACCCAATATAAAATAATTTTATTATAAATATTACATAATACTTACATAATTACATAATACTTTAAAATTCCAGAAGGGAATCTTACCTGAGGCAAGGGATACTGTCCTTTGTTACTCCTTCACTAGCTACAGTGTTGGTACTCCCTGAAAGACTCTTGGAAGAAGGAAGCTGGGAAGAGGGATCTGGAAACGGAGGAATTGTTTCTGGTTCAGGAGTAATGATATCTTCAACATCATATTGAAGTCGTACCTCTAATGACTTAAGTAAATAAACATATGTTATAATTTAATAAAATATCTTATTTTAAAACATTTTAATTTGTTTATATTTGATATTATTTGCAACAAATCCTATATTTAGTTGAGTATATTCAATATTTTTTCAACATTTTGGGATGTCAATAAGTAATTCAGCTAAGTAATAGTCAAAATCAAGTATATAGCTTATCAAATGGACTATTTCAGTATATCAACAGCTAAAATTAAATGCTTTTTGCTTCTATAGAATTTTGTTTGCATTTCTGTTCCACAAACCTAACAAGAATACTTTCAAAAGTAATATGTGATTTGCTATTAGAGTAAGTCCCATCAAAATAATTAAATTACAACTATATTTATTCAATAATCCTTAACTAAGATAAGAGTTTTTCTTCATGGTTTTAGGTCAGACTAATCTGGTGTGATAAGTAGAAAATATTTTGCACATAAGAAAACTGAGATCCAGAGAGGTCTTGTCCTCAGTTACTAGCAGTTTACACAGCTGGTATTTGAATCCAGGAAATCCTGAGTTCAAATCTACCCTCAGACTCTTGCTAGTTCTATAATATTAGACCAATTCTCTTAATGGTTGTCTGCTTCAGTTTCTTCAACTGTAAAATGGGATAATATCACCCACCTTCCAGGATTTTTGTGAGGATAAAATGAAATAATATTTGTTTAGTACTTTTTAATAATTAAACTGCTATGTAAGTGTTAGCAATTATTATTATTATCACTCTATATTTAGTGGTCTTTCCATTCTACCTTTTTTGAACAAATTCAACATTTACTGAACACAAGTAATAGTAAAATGCTAATATGTTGATATCTTTAAATCATATCAAACACCAGTTTAAAATATGATATAGCCTATTGCATTTGGTTTCTTCAATCATTGTGACTGTAAAAGTTCCATTCTTAATGACTTACCACTATTTCAGTAGTAATTTCATGCCTGCTGAATTTGTAAACAATGACATATGCAGAGACTCCTGCTACACAGAATATTCTGCTCTCGGGACACCAATAAATCAACTGGACAGCATAAGGATCCTCCTCTACAATTTCAGATGTTTGTTTTCCATCTCCGATCTTCTGTTTTTCAAAAACTTTTGATGTTTTTAACTTGTATAGCATCTGTAGAGTTACTGTAAAATAATCATGCATAATATTAAAACTTGTATTTAAAATAGATACTTTTAACATGTTTTAAAAACACAACTATTTTAATAACCTCACCATTATTCCGTAAAGTTTCCATGGTATAACAATTCATTATCACATCAGTTAGCTACTTTCCATAATTTTACATCAATATAATTTAGTTGAAAATATTTTGATTCTGTCCTTTCAAAGAGCACTACCAATGTAACACCTGGCACACTGGGAAAACTATTAATTCTTTCTTCTATTTTAATCTTTAGTTGCTGGCTTATGGAGAATATTTTTTGGTTATACATGTGTATTCATTTTTTAAACATATTTCTTCTTCTCTTACTGCCAAAGCTAACATTTCTAAGACAATATTAAATACTAATGGTGACAGTGGGCAGGATTTCATGTTTCACTTGTTTCACTCCTGATATTATTGGCAATGATTCTAGTTTGACTCCATTACATATGATGCTTGCTGATGGTTTTAAGTAAATACTACTAATCATTTTAAGGAAAAGCCCATTTATTTCTATGCTCTTTAGTTAAACATATTTCTTTATGAATCATGGTAGCAGAGAAAAATCAGAACAAAAATCAGAACACCAGAGAAAAAACAGAAAAAAAGCGAATATAGCATGTGTTGATTTACATTCAGTTTCTATAGTTTTCTCTCTGGAAGGAGATGAAGTTTTCCATCCAAATTTTCTTGGGATTGCCTTAGGTCACTGAACCACTGAGAAGAACCAAGTCTGTCATAGTTAATCATCACACAATCTTGCTATTACTGTATATTTCTGGTTCTATTTGTTTTGCTCAGCATCAGTTCACATAAATCTTTCCAGGCCTTTCTAAAATCATCTTGTTCATCATTTTTTTATAGAACAATAATATTCCATTACTTTCATGTACCATAACTTGTTCAGCCATTCCCCAATTGATGAGCATCTATTCAATTTCCAATTCTTTGCCACAACAAGAAGAGGTACTACAAACATTTTTTCCCATATTGGTCCTTTTCCTTCTTTTATGATTTCTTTGGGATACAGATCCAGTAGTGGCACTGCTGGATCAAAGAGTATGCAGAGTTTTATAGCTCTTTGGGTGTAGTTCCAAATTACTCTCCTTGGATCATTTCACAATTCCATCAACCATGCATGAATGTCCCAGTTTTCTCACATCCCCTTCAATATTTATCATTATCTTTTCCTGTCATAGCCAATGGTAACTCAGAACTGTTTTAATTTGCATTTCTCTGCTTAATAGTTATTTAGACATTTTTTTCATATGACTATAGATTGCTTTAATTTCTTCATCTGAAAATTGTCTGTTCATATCCTTTGACCACTTATCAATTAGGGAATGATATTGTATTCTTATAAATTTTACACAGTTCTTTATATCTTTTAGAAATGAGGCCTTTATCAGAAACAGTGGCTGTAAAATTTTCCCTCCAGCTTTGTCCTTCCCTTTTAATCTTGGCTGTGTTTATTTTCCTCTGTGCAAAACCTTTTTAATTTAATGTAATCAAAATTGTCCATTTTGCATTTCATAATGCAAAATTCTCTAGGGTTTTTTTGGCCATAAATTCTTCCCTTCTCCAGAGACCTGATAGGTAAACTATCCCTTGCTCTCCTAATTTGTTTATGTCCAAATCATGTACCTATTTTGACCTTATTTTGGTATGGGGTTAGAGATGTAGGTTTATGCTGAGTTTTCAGCAAATTATTTTCCAGTTTTCCCAGAAATTTTTGTGAAGCTGGAGTTTTGGGGTTTATCAAATACTAGATTACTATAGTCACTGATTATTGTATCCTGTGTATCTGATCTATTTCACTGATCCACCATTCCTTTTCTTAGCTAGTACCATATATTTTTGATGACTGCTGTTTTATAATAGAGTTTTAGGTCTGGTACTGCTAGGCTACTGTCTTTTTAATTTTTATTCATTAATTCCCTTAAATATTTAACAAATAATAAGCACAATAGAATTTTCTATTCTTTAGACATTTCAGACAACTATTTGATTGTAAAGAGGCAGTATACCATGAAATACTGATTTTAAGAGCTTGCCTAGTCTGTTTTAATATGCTGAAACAAGGATACCCTCAATGAACATATAAATAATTCTCATAAAAATGTGTAGAAATGAAAAAGTAGATATTTAAGTCAGTCAATATTGCAATTCTCCTGCTGTACTTTTTTAGTAATGCCATTTGATATTTTTTCTTTGATGTCATCATTTTTCTGATATGCCCTGAATTTTCTTCTACAATTTTTTTGTATGATATTTATTATTTGGCAATTACCATGTCTATTACCTACCATTTCTTTTCTCCAAAAAAGTGTTCACAACATATAATTTTGAGATTTCTTTGTTGCCTACATACCTTTGGCATCTCTCATTCCTTACACACATACCTTCAAATATTTATTTTTGCCATTCTAGCTTAGTATCTTTTTTTGGTACATTACAAATAGCAATTATATTTTGATTTGATTTTTATTTTATTTGAAAAAAAATGAATTTCTACCTCAATGTGCTCTGCAATAAATCTTTGTATAAAAGATCTACTTCTTCTCATTGTGATTTTTTGACAAAGCTTATCAAGATTACTGCAGCATGAGATGATCAAGAATCCCATAATATGTAATTTTTTTGCTTGCAAAAAACTAAAAAGGAAGAAAAGATGGTCAGCATCCTGGAAATTTCCTCCATTTTGATCAAGATTGTATTAATAGGATCAGAAGCAGCAGATGGCAGGAGTAATCCAGCGCTGAAGTTTGACAAGAGATGAAATTCAATTTTTTTCCCCTGAGGCAATTGGGGTTAAGTGACTTGCCCAGGGTCACACAGCTAGGAAGCATTAACTGTCTGAGGCCAAATTTGAACTCAGGTCCTTCTGACTTCATGGGTGGTATTTTATACACTGCGCCATCTAGCTGCCCCCAAATAAATTAAAAGCAGAGAATGGTATGAGCTTGAAATGACTAATTGTTGGTTCAAAATTGGAAAGGAATTATAGAAGTCAGAAGAGCTATATTTGCAAGAATCAGTACTGAGATGTAAAGAGACTGAAGATTTTTATAAAGGGAAAAGAATATGTTTAGTAAGGCACATGGAGAGGAAGCATGGTTAGGTATTATGTGGTAGAGAAATATCAGATTTTCTAAAGAAGGACAAGGACTTATTGTAGGTAAGCATGAAATCCAATATGTGACTATTCTTAGATATACCAGAAGTAGAATGAAAGAGATATAAGGAGCCTGAAAATTGGGGATTAGTGAGTCTGAGAGAGCATCAGTGTAATACACTGAAGTACAGTCATCTAGTATAAAGACAAGAAATAGAATATGGAAAGTCATATGGTCGTTCCTTAAGCATTTTTTTAAAGGAAGAAATGACGAGGTTTAGTATGCTATAGTCTCCAGTAATTATATTGAGTGGGAAATCTCAATGAAGTACATGTAAAAGGAAAAGAGATTGCTGAGTTATGGGGGTAATGAAAAAGTACTGAAGTGATGGGAGGGACCAAGGAGTACTTGGACTCCCTCTCCAGGACCAGTTGTCTATAGGTCTTAGAAAAGGTATGTTCAGTTTTGGAGAAGCTGTCCTTGGATAGGGGTATGTCAGAGTTAACTCCTATCAGATCAAGAGAAGACTGTTAAATTTTCAACAGGAACATTCACACTTCAGAAATCAGCAAATGCTACAAATTGTGGCTTGATTTATTGTTTTATTAGTTATCTGAACAAGAGAATAATGGAAAAAATGTTAATAATACAGATCAAACTTAAAAATGTGTCACTGACAGTTGCTAATTGCCAGGATACCTAATTTACACTTGATTTATAAAAATCGAGCTCTTTATCTATACTCCTTCCTAATTTCCATATTCCTGCCATTGGTAATCCAAGCTTGTTATTTAACAAACTTGAAATCCTGGAATTATTATTAACTCCTTTTATACTGATATTCACTCTATTACCAGGTCCTATCAATTCTTTATCTGCAGAATCTCTGAGATTCATCTTTTCTGAATCTTTTCTACTCCATTTGGAAAGCCATCAACCTACTACTCAGGACTTGACAACTGTAGCAGCCATTTAGTATTTTCAATCTGCTCCAATTCATTTTAAACAAAGCAAAAGTAAAATTCCTCAAAAATAATTTTCTTGTCACTCCCTCATTCAAGAATGTACAATGAAGCTATATAAACACCTTTACTTGTTGTCAAAAGCTTTCTACCAGTTGCTCCAATCTCTTTAATCCTGTCATAGTACCAATGCAATTTCTTTTTGAAAGAAACTCTGACCACCCACAACTTGCTCTTTTCTTTTCATTCCTTTGAAGGTGCCACTTGTAAGTGCTGATCTATTTCACAAACATCTTTAAAGTGATCAATTTATTATGATTAAAAGTATACCACCACCACTTCCTAATTATGACATATTGACAAAACTTATGTTTTTCTAGCAGTTGTAGAAGGTGAAAACATTATTTAGACAGTTCTATTATAGTCACATGAGTTGCTATGAAAAAAAACTTCAGAAAAAGAAGGTTTTAAAAGATAAGTATAAGAACATAAAGAAAAGTTCTCAGGGCTATGAAAAGTAAATAAAAAAATGAACTTCAAAAGAAGTAGGAAAGCTGGAAGTCAGTGGAACAAAAATGTGTCCTATGGAATAGTCTAGTAGCAAAGAGAAAAACTGATGGAATGAGATACAGATATTAAGACTACTAATGAAAATGAAGTTAAACCAGAAATTAATCAGCACACAGTTTTTTTTTCTGCATCAACACAGAAACTTTCTTCCTTGAGAGTTCTCTATACCACTGAGCTGACCATAGATCTGATTTAAAAAAAATTTGCTTTGGAGGGTACATAATATCTTATGTACAGTACATACTTAGTAAATACTTGTTGAACTTGAATGCAATACATATCTGTTGATTATAATTTGCTGATTTAATTCAATTTACTTTATTTGGAAGAAAACTAGAAAAACTTATTTTTTAAACAGATAAAAATGAGGAAGAATGTAGAGATAAGATGACATCTTAGTATGCCCTCTGTACATAAAGATGAAAAAAAATGGCTTTTTTTTTTCTGATGCAATTGGGGTTAAATGACTTGTCCAGGGTCACATAGCTAGGAAGTGTAAAGTGTTTGAGACTAGATTTGAACTCAAGTTGTCCTGACTATAGGGGTGGTGTTCTATCCACTGTGCCACCTACCAGACCCAATAATGGAACTTTCAAAGATATTAAGATATCATTTCCCATAATGTATTAAATCCTAGAAAATGTAGCACTAAAGTTCATGCAACAGAAGATTAAATTGCATATAAAATATCAACGCCAGAATCTAATTTTTATGCTATAAAAAGAGAAACTTAAAACTTACTTGCAGAAGCATCCCAAAACTTTATTGATCCATCTGCATGACTAGAAAGAGAAATTAAACATCAATTAAAACATGATTAAATTAAAATGCCTAATCATTTTTGAAAATTCAAAAATATGAATTATAACTAATCAAATCCTATTACAGAAATGTCATTAAAATGAAAATCTCTTTAGAACAAAAATATCCAAGTTCCAAATTGTAATCCAATTTTTTTATTTTTAAAATTAAATTTTATTTTCTCAATAAATCACAATTTACCTTCTCTACCTCCTACCTTTTCCCTTGTTGAAAAATAAAGATGAGCAAAATCTCTATTACAAACATATATAGCTAAGCAGAAAAAATTCTTGTTTTGGTTATGTACCAAAAAATGTCTATCAGTACTTTGAGCCCACTATCTCTCTGTCAGGACGTGGGGGACATTTTTCTAACAAGTCTTCTAGAATCATGGTTGGAAAATTTGTTGATCAAAGTTACTATATCTTTTTATTTTGGAGGTAACCAGGGTTTAGTGACTTGCTCAGGGTTACATAGCTAGTCTGAGTCTGTGTCTGAAACCAAATTTGAACTCAGATCCTCTGACTTCAGGGCATTTATCTATCTGCTGTGCCTTCTAGGTACTCCCAGAGTTTCTATATTTTTTAAAGTTGTTTATGTTTCTAATGTTGTTTTTATGTAAATTGTCCATGTTCTTTCCCCTTCTCTTGCCATCAATTCAAATAAGTATTCTCAAGAGGCCACTTATTTTTTCTATTTTTTGTTATAAATTTAAAATAAGCTTATAACCAACTAAAGCAAATAATAAAATGAGCATAAGAAAAAGAACATATGCCCTTTGACTTTGACAAGGTAAAACCAAAGTTAATAAATCTAAAAAATATCCTTTTTTAAGCATTCCCTTTCAGTCTGCCTGTTGTTCATCCATTCCTAAAAACCTACTCATTTTAAGCTATACTTCAACATATAAAAAAAATAAGTAAAGTTCCTTAAGTTTACTGAAGGAAAATTTTCATCAACTGCAATGGGCTTTGAGCCACCATAAAGATTACATAAATACATTCTTTTATCCAAGAGGAAAAGAAATGTTTTATCATACAACTAATGTTCAATTAGTCACTATTTATTGAAATAAATGGTTTTGATCAATGAAAATGAAAACCAAAGTTGTCTTGATGTTTAGTATAAAATCAAGGGGGCAGATACAAACTTTTGATAATTATTGTACCTAAAGGCAGTATCTAGAATAAACTCAAGACTCAATTTATATTTTTAAAAAATCATGTTATTTAAAGTGTTAATTGACTACTTAAATTAAGAGAGGAAACTATATACTTTCTAAGGATTTTGGGACACTATACCTATGTCTATGTTCTATCAAATAATTCAAAATGTAACTTATTGAATCAGTCATTTTATTTTAGCCATGTCATCAAATGAAACCAGTTCAATTAATAACAAAAGTGCTTACTACTAGGTACAAGGCATTATGCTAAGCACTGGTCCTCTCTTGGGTCACATGGTTCTTTCTTATTCTTGGATCATGTAGTTCTTTTCCTGGAGCCATGTGGCTCATTAAAGAACCTTTGAGAGAACTGAGTCCAAGTGTTTATATTTAGTTTATTATCAATATAAATTTGAAGAAATGTAAATTGGAAGGCTATGCCTAAATAGCTCCAAAATTCTGTATTCTTGTCTTATGATTTTTTATAATTTTTAGATTTATCTTATATCCTTATGTAGGTTTTCATCACCCCATGTCTGGATTGTTGCAATAACCTCTTACCTAATTAGTTTCTTTCTCTCCAAGCTCTTCTATTCTGATTAATACTGTACTTATCTGCTAGATTAGTTTCCCAAAAGTCTTTTTAATCACATCATTCCCATATTCAAAACCTTTTCACGGTCCTTCATCACTCCTAACATCACATTCAAATTAGAATTCAAGGTCTTCTACAATCTGATTTTGATATTCCTTTCCATATTTCTCTTTCTTGGTTTTTCACTTGAATATTTTATTTCATCCATATTGGTCTCTTTAGTGTCTCTTGAATACATGAAGACAGTGACTACTTCCTTGCTTTTGCTTGGATTGTTCTCACCAAAAACAACTTCTTTCTGCCTTTTCATCTATGCAAATTCTAAATCATCCTTCCAGGACTAGCTCAACTGTGACATCCTCAATGAAATCTAACTTAAGTGCTTATTTATTTAGAAAACTCCCTTTTCTGTACTCATATCAATTATTGTCTGTCTCATACTACTTAGGATTCAGCTAAAAGTGCTTTTGTTGATTTATGCATATGATTACTTTGCCCCCACAGTAACAAGTTCCTTAAACACAAAGAAAATGTATTCTCCTTCAGCAACACCTAGGGCAGTACTTTACCAATCCTCAAATACTTGCTGATTGATTAATCATATACTAAGGGGAAGTATAAAGTTGAACAGAGAAATTTAATCGAAACTCGAATATTCAGTGAAAAGCATATCAACATAACAAGTCAAAGATCTATATGTGAGCAATGTAGTTAATGTTCAAATACTAGCACATCAGCTCAAAACATAAAAATCAGCAGCTAAATTTATTGCTTGTTAACTTTCTCAATGAGAACATACTCTGCCTAACATTGTTTACTGGCTACTTAAAAACATCAGTTGAAAAAATATTATAAGGCATGATTGGTTTGAAAGCAATGCTGTTATTTGTGGAAAATAGATGGCTAAGCAACTCAAATTCAGGTGACAAATGCTTAAAATAAATTTTAACAGAGATGTAAAACAAGACTGAGCTGGGCAAAATAGGGTTTTCTGGATAGATTAATAGACTGGTAGTATAGGAAGTTGAAAGATCAAGTCACATCAAAGAGGCTTGTAGTATTTATGGCTGATAATTGGCAGATATTGGGGAAGGAGATGGAAGCTAGAGGATGAAAAAAAATTTATAACAATATTGGAAACAGATTTGAGAGAGCCTTAGAAATTCCTTACCTCCTAGTTTAAAATTTAGTTAAAATTATTTGGAAAATTTTATCTAAAGTCAACAAAACAAAAAAATTATTATATATATATATCTGGGGAATATTCATTCTATCTCCTTAGAGGGAAAGAATAGTGTGAAAGTAATATATTTTACCCAAGTGAAACACAGAAAAGTGTAACTGAGAAGAGCTAGTACCTGGAGCTTTAGGGGATACATTTCATGAGCTTCTACTACTCCAATAATCATAAAAACGTAGGGCAAATAATGGGACTGTGAGTTTGAGTTTGCTGAAGCTCGAGGATGAAAAAAAATGTTTGTAAAATCTTAAGGCTATTTTTCTCCCCTGAGGCACCTAAGTAAGGAAATTTACTTGGTTCTTTGCTACAAAGCTGCCAATGATATCTTGTATACTGCAGTTGCTGATTAAATGCTTGATGATTTGGATTATGATATACATTTATAATATGCTTTGGGATTTACAAATCATTTTTATGCATTGCATCATTTAAACCACAACCACTCTAGGTGATTTATGTGAAAATATCTTCTTTTTTTTAGATGAGGAAGTAAAGATCCAGAGAGGTAAAACTATTTGGTCATGGTCATAAGAATGGTACATAGTAGAACCAAAATCTAAACTCTTGACTTTTTTATACTTTTTATGACAAGGCCTTGTTTGTGTAAACTAACTCCCACATGATAACAAACCCAGCAACTGAGGAATGAAGACTCAAAGAAAGCACCAAGAATGAAATGAATGCTGCTGAGCAGCATTCTAGAGGGGAGCTAGCCCCTAGAATTCCTTACTGTCTATGGTACTACATTGCTTCTCATTAATGCAATTAACATTATTCTAAAAATAAAAAAGTTTGAGAAAGGAGAACTTTACATGAGTATGCCTCCAAATATCAGTAATTGTCAGACAGCAAAAGGCAATTGCATTTATATCTTTGGAAAAATAAGGCATTTATCTCTTTGGAAAAATAAGACTTTTTAAACTGACAGTTTTCATAGCTGTCAATTCCTATAAATGAGCATTTTAAAAAACCTTCCAGGAGACTAGAGAAGTATTTCGCTTTTGTTGACAGATTGTAAAAGGCAAGCCAAGTTTGAGTGTGAATTCTAACTTGAAATACAATGGGAACTGTCAAATAACTCAAAGATACTTAGAGTTTGATATGGAAAATCCAAGTTTACCTAGATTTTAACAGGAAGAGGAAGGGAGGCTCTAATATAAAGTTCCAGGGATTTGTGCTTGGTCCTATGCACTTTAAAAATTCTTATAAATGACTTGGACAAAGGTATAGATATATATTTATCAAATATGAAGATGACACAAAGAGAAGAGAGATAATTAATATTATGAACAATAAAAACCAGAAACCTAAGAGAGCTATACAAGCCAGAACACTAGGCTAAGATTAGTACTCTAGAAATTATGTAGTCCAAATAATATGATGAAATTTATCAGTGAAAATGTAAAGTCTGGATAGATGCTTGCCTAAAGGGAAGCATCACAGATGTCACCCAAGCCAAAATAAGCACAGTGCTTAATTGAGCACTGGGAGCACTGACCCATAGTAGAGATAGCATCCTCAGTGTACCAGATCTATGGACAGAAAGCACAGGGTACCACAAAGCTGCTACTGGAGAGGCTGGCCAACCTTTCCCCTTTTCTCTCTTTCTCTTTCATTCTCTGTCTCTGTGTCTCTCTGTCTCTTTCTCTGCCTCTCTGTCTCTGTCTCTCTCTGTCTCTCTTCAAGGAAGCAGACCATCTGCTAGCTTATTTTAGGTAATAATTCTCAATAACTACACCATAGATTTTTTTTCTTACATTTGTCATGGGAAAAAGCTAATTACCAGGGTTGGGGGCAAGGGGATGGTGGCATGACAATCTTTATGCAAAGAGATGTTTTGGGGGACAGGAATGAAAGAAGACTTGAAGTTATCTCTCTCTAAAAGAAATAAAAATCCCTCAGAGTATAATATTAGAGCTGGGAGGGATCACAATGGTCATCTAATATAAATCCATTTTACAGAGGAAGAAAATGAGGTCCAAGAGAGGATAAGTGATTTTCCCAAGTTCACAGAGGAAGCTTTATAAAACTGTACTGAAATTAAGGTTGAGATGAGGTAAAGTTAAATGAAGTCCAAATCTTCTGAGTTAAAAGGTTAAAAGTTAAAAAGTTAAAAGGGACCTTTGAGACCATCTTTCCAAATACTTCATTTTTACAAAGTGGGAAACAGAAGGCAAAAGTTAGTATCAGAACAGAGACTAGAACTCATGTCTCCTGACTTCCAGTTTAGCATTTCTTTTTTTAGCCTGGTTGTTGAAATATAGGAAAAGATATGAGTTAGATAGAAGTTCATTTTGTCACAGAAACTGAGGGGCTTTAATGGATGGCAAGTTAAAAAATATTAAACTTTTCAGTTACAAGACTCTGTTCTATGACTAGTTACACAAAGATAAAAGGAATACCATTCTTGCCTTCAGAGAGTCTACTACACACAGAAGATAGTTTGATCAAATGGTGAGCTGTAACAATTGAGATGATTCAAAAGTGCTTTATAAAATAGATGACATTTGATCTGAGGCAAGAAAGAATGGAGGAGGGTGTGAATTTCAGGAATAGGAGACAGCCTCTGCAAAGGCATAAAAGATGAGAGAAAAAGGCCAAGTTTATGGAATAGCCAATACCTCAATTTGACAAGAATACAAGAGAGGAATATTAAATTAAGTTGGTAGAACATTCTGGGATCTTATACAGGCATGATAGATATACCATTTAGCATTCCAGACCTAGCTTTTTTAGATAGCTTTTCTAGTAATCAATTCTCCTTATGCAAAAGACAGACAATGTCTTTATTTTTATTTTTGTTATTTGGGTGGGAATCAGGAATTTTAATCACTGGATTTGTCAACAAAGAAGTGATTCCAAAAAAAGGTCGGTACAAGATTGGTGAATCCTTTAAATGCCAGACTGAGGAATTTGTTTGAAGGCCAGAGTGAGGAGAATTACTTCTAGAGGTAATAGATTTGAAAACAAGAAAATGAGAGTCAGACTTGTGTTTTAGGAGTCATGAATGAAATAAGGCAGCTACAAATGCTGAAGTGATTTTAGGTTGCATTAAGAGAGGCATAACATGCAGAAAAAGGGAGGCACTTGGTTATGTTCACAAGAGTAGATCTGGAAAACTGGAAAGTGTTAATCTGAAAAGTATTCTAAAGAAGGCAATTTGGATGGTAAAAGTTCTCAGGATTACTCCATATGAGAAGCACAGTTCTCCCCACGATCCTTTCCTTCTTTTCTGATCATTTATTTCAATTTCCTTTGCTTAATCATTATCTATCTTCTGCCCTTTAAGCATGAATGTTGCCCTCAAGAATGTGGCCTTGGGTTTTTTCTCTTTTCTCTTTAAGCTTTCTCCTTTGGCAATATCTGATCTCATAGATCTGATTATCATCTTTATACAAATAATTTCAAAGATATATAAGAGGATTGAAATTTGGCCAGAAACATAGCATGTCAAGGGTTCCTACTTCTGGTGGTGTTAAATGCCTCCTCAAAATGTATGCATTAACTTCATGGTAGATACTAGAGAAACAATGAGAGGTGAAAATAATTTACTTGCCCTATCTTAAATATTAAGAAGACTCAAGTAATTCCCAATAAAGAGGAGCAAGATCATTGGGGGGTGGGGAGAGATTGTGAGTTAAAGAGTTGTTTTCTCTGGCAGTTGGGGAATAGCTCTGGGCCTAAGAGCTAAAATGTGCTCACTGGTCCAAGATATGGGGACTTGAATAAAAGAGTGATAATTCTCCCTTTGAAGAAAGAAACCCCAACAGCAGAAGATAATTCCAGTAGATGGCAGTAGCTGATAGCAGTTCTGCAAGGAAGCACTGAGAGGGAATAATTAGAATCTCCCGAGGCAGCCAGGGGCAGCTGGTGGATGAGAAACCAATTTGTGAAAGACAGGGGCTAAACCAAAATGCAATCCTGTCTACAGAGAGATGTCTTTTGTGTGTTTTGGGGAGTGGGGTGGAAGGTGAGGGGATCTTTTCATGATGCTCCCTTAGCTAGTCTATTCACTAGGTTTATGGTTCTTTGTCCACTGGCTGAGAATATATTGGCTACACTTGAGCCATGTCCCTATATTCTGAGCTAGGGGGCAGGGAAATAGAAGATAATATCTTTCTACCTTGTCTCCTATGTTTTGCTCACATATGGATATAATAGATAAATATAAATATTCTATACATATTGTATGCATACACAAATTGTGTGTGTGTGTGTGTGTGTGTGTGTGTGTGTGTGTGCATGTGTACACAGGTATTCATGGGTATTTTACCCAGAGTTTAGAACTTGGCTATTCTAGTATCTCCATTTAATGGGATGTATAAGTAATCAATTATGAAATCTATGAGATTATTTCTAGTTGAGTATTATTTATCTGAAATGTGTTACCTCAGCTTGGTTCAGGTACCTTTCTTTAAAGAGAAATAACTAAATGAGCTGGGAAGGAATAACACTTCAGCCTGCCTTAAAAATTGTTTTATATGTCTTTGTCATTCATTGCCATTGAAGGACTGTTGTCTTTTGCTTCTGTTACATACCTAGAACTAATCTAGACACACAGGAGATCATCAATCAATTCTTGGTTGTTAATTCATCAACAAACTTCTACTTACCCTGTAATAATAATTTCTGGATATGTTTGTGCCCCAATATTCCAGGTCCCTCCACTGACTGGCCACTCCTAAAAAGAATAATCAGAAATCAAATATGAGAGCATGAATTTTGAAGTTTGAATGCATTGACATTTTTAAATCACCTGTTATTTATTTTTTAAAATTTAAATATGCACATATAAGAAGCAATTGGCTGGCTAGACAGCATTTTGTAAAAATTTTAATTACTTTATAGAAAACATCACAAAACCTATAACTGAATTTCCAATAAAATTTAGGGTTTTTTTTTATCAACATCATTCTTTACAAAAAATAAAAAAATGTCTGATGAGGAGAAAAAAATGTATTTGTCTGAATGACTGATGTGAATGCAAAAGGAACTTCCCAATCCAACTTAGATTTTTGAAATATATGTGCTGAAGACAGATGCAAGGGCAGAAGACAGGATGGTAATGGTAGCATGGAGGTTATTGTAAGAATACAATCACAAGTGCTAAAGCTCAAAATAAGCTATGGCTGTGAGGAAAGCTAAGATAAACAAAAAAATCTTGTTCTTGGTTTTTAAACAATATTGAAGAAAGGAAGAGATCAAAGAATGCAAAAAACCACTGCTCAGGGAGGATGAAATTAAGATAACTGACAAAAGAGTAGAAGAGGAATTGCTCAATTATAACTTTACTTCTATCTTGTTTGCAAGGCAGAGTGTCTTTTGGACAATTAAAGAGAAATCTAACACAAATGGCTGTTAGTGGCATTTAAAGATCATGGAAAACAGGAAAAATACCATATAACCAGAGAATGACAAAGGTCGCCCAGATTTTCAAAAAAGGGAAAAGTATAGATTCTGCAGTTGATGACTCATGATTTTGACTTTATCTTCCAGGAAAAGTCTAAAATGGATCATTAAAGTTATGGCTAGTGAACAGTTAGTAAGGGAAGAGGAAATTACAAAGAGCCAAGTAATCTTACTTCATTTTTTGAGAGAATTATTACACTGGCAGCTTGAGAGAATGCTGTCATTGTAATTTACCTATAAAATATTGTTAAAGGAAAATTATTGTTTTATTATTGTTAAAGGGAAAGATAGAGACATAAGGACTAGATGAAAATTCAGAATTTAAGATTAGGCATTAATGGTTCAATGTCACCTTTCTCGGGAAACCTCTAGTGAAGTGTTCCAGGGATTTGTGTTTGGCTTTTTACTGGTTATCATTTTATAATTATGTAGAATAAAGGAATAGGTGATATTCTTCTAAATTTTTTCAGATGACACAAAACTAGGAGTTATAGTTAACATACTGAATGAAAGAGTCAGGATCCAGATAGATCCCTATATGACTATAGCATTAGGCTGAATTTAAGAAAATAAAATTCAATATGGATAATTGTAAACTCTTACACTTGAGCTTAAAAAGTCATTTCACAAACACAAGATGGGGGAGGCAAGATTAGACATCTTGTCTGAAAAAGATCAGTTTCAGTGGCAGCCAAAATAGTGAATGTGAATGCAAGTAGTGAAGTATAATTTTCAGGAATAAAGTAATAGATTATCTGTTCTCTAACCCACAGTTTCTTGTGACTCACAACCCTAAATGGGATCTCATAACTGAATATGGGAGTCACAAATTTATAATTTGTTATTAATAAATGTTTGATTTGTATACTTGTCTTATTTACCTATATATCCAGGGTCACATTAAAATTTCTCAGAAGAAAAGGAGTCACAAGTGGAAAAAGTTTAAGAAACCCTTCTCTAACTCATTTATGTCACAGCTGGTGTATCATGTTCAGTTCTGGCAGCCATAATTTAGCATAGGCAGATGACAGAATTGTTTTTATAGTGATGGTAAATCAATCTACAGAAGCTGTTGTGATGACCAAGTGAAATAGTATAGAGGGAGAAGAAAGATCCAGGACAGAACAGCATGATCTGAATGAGAATCCAGCAAAAGACTCAGAAGGAGCAGTAAAATAGATAGGAGAATCAGATTACAAGGGCTTGCAAACTAGAGAAATAAGGAACTGGAATCAAATACGGCTTTTTCTAGATTGGTTTTAAAAGAGAGATATGACAGTGGTTTAAGGGGGTTAAATAAAGAGGTTTTTTTTTTAAAGGATGAAGGAGACCTGATCATGTTTATAGACGAAAGGGAAGAATCTAGCAGAAATAAGATACTGTATTTTTGAAAAAAAGAGAGTGAAGAAGACAAATTGCAAAGGTATTTGGGAAGGGATGAGTTTAAGGGCGCCTTAAGACCTTGGGCAAGGAGAAAAGCCACCTCATTGTCAGAAATTAGCAAAAATGCTAAGAGTATAGAAGTATGATATAGACAGGTTTTGAGGACAGAACAGAGAAGAGAGAGATCCTTACAGTTGTCCTAGATTTTCTCTAGTTAAGAAGGAGGGTAGGTAAAATTTTTATGCTAACAGGCAATATTGAAGGGACAATGCAAGGGGATGGGGCAGAAAAAAGACAGTGTGGCCAATTTCTTGGACAGTGCCAAGATGCTTCCTGTCTCATCAACCAATGGCTGGAAGCATTTTGCTTATTCCAAAAATCAAGGACTTTTACACCTAATTTAATATCTTTAATTAATTTGATTGAGTAGAGGTTTTTTTTTTTCACATGATAAAGGGCATTTAGGGGATACAGTGCATACCCCAAATCCATTCAGAGAGGTCAGGAAATGGTATGAATTAATTAAGGAATAATGTGATGGGAGCAAATGAGAAATCCAAAATGTTCTAAGAAAATGTGAAGAGTAAGGGAATGAGTTTGGCTCAAGTTGATCAAGGTAGGCTCTAAGAGAAGGCAATATCTCCTCTCTGAAAGAAGAGAAGGATTCTGTCATCTGGAGATGGGGAAGGAATACACTTAAGCCTGTACATGAATGAAGAGAAAAGAGGGGTGAAGTATGAAGTTCATGAAGTAGTTCAGCTTGCTTGGAATGGTGCATGTGGGCAGGAAGGCTAATGTGAAATGTTTACAGAAGTTGCCAGTTTTGATTAATTTGATTAAAAGGAAAAACATTTTCTCATTAATGACATCATAAGTGATTGTAATTCAAATTGCTTAATGTTTTAGTAACAGCTTGGTGCTCTGCACTGCCTCTCCTCCCCAACTCCAAAGCAGACTTGATTCTGGAAAAACTACTTGTTAGAATTGTGAGCTCTGGTCTGATCTGTAGGAAGGAAATTAAAATCTGGGCAGTATTTAAGTTAAGGTGAGTTCATTAATCAGGACTTTTCATGCCATTTCCTTTAGTGGTATTGCTGCTGGTTACCTGGAATACTTCTCCTCCTCTTGGCTTCCCTTGAACCCTAGTTAAAATCCCACATTCTATGGGAAGCCTTTTGTGATCTTAATTCTAGGGTCTTCCTTCTGTTGATTATTTCCATTTTTTCCAATTATTATCCTATTCCAATTTATCTAATTTACATTTGTTTTTATCAAATAATTTGCATGTTGTCTCCTCCATTAGTCTGAAAGTTCTTGGCTTTTCTTTGTCTTTTCAACACTTAGCACTGTACCTGGTACAAAGAAGGCACTTAATAAACTACTGACTGACTGACTGACTGACTGACTGGTTGGCTGGCTGGCTGACTGTCTTTTTTATCTAAAATGCTCTCTGTGCTTGGGATATCCTCCCCTCAACCCTTTCTCCTCATTCCATCTTTTGAACTAATATTACATTCTTTAAAACTCACTTCAAATGTCAGCTCTTTTATGAAGTTGGCCCTGATTTTCCCAATCAATAATGTCTTTTCCTCCATAAAGCTCTAATAATACTTTGTTTAGACCTCTCCTAGGCCTTTATATGTTATTTTATAATTTAACTCTCTATGTATACCAGCTCCATGAAGGACTACAAATTTTCTAAATCCTATAGTGTAGAACTGTTTAGTATAAGACTTCCACTGTTTAGCATAAGACTATAAATAGTAAGCATTTGAGAAGCCCTTAAAAATCCCACTTGGCTAATTATTGTCATTAGAAATAAAGTAATACTTTATGTTGCCATTCTTATAATATGGTATGCTACTTCACAGGCCTTAAGAAACACATAAAGCAATAAAATATGAATGTAAATAAAATAAAAGTAAATAGTCTTTTATATGTCTCTTTTACCTTATTGCTGTATCCTTGCTTTTTATGCTTAACTCCTATTGAATAGAGTACTAGAATCAAATCCGGAGGACAGTCAGCAAAATACGCTGTGCAGGTAACTGGTGATTCATGAATGTCCATGGGATAAGGATTTTCAAAGATCGGAAAACTAATAGATGAAGACAACATATTAGTTCCATTATGACACAGTGAAAAACACCTAGAAAATTCTTTTTTGATTACTCTATTTTTCTTTTACATTTTAACTTCTCTTATTTTGAATATTTTTTTTACATCATTTCTGAATACATCCCTCCCTCTCCCCATTCAGTGACCATCCCTTGTAAAAGATAAGAAAAAGAGAAAAAGACCAATTAAGTAAAAATCAAACAGTACATCAACATGACCAAGAAAGATGTCTAAATTATAAAAATGTCTAAATTATAAATTACATTGCCAGTGAATTCTTAAAGATTATGAATTCTATAAGGCATGTAGTTTAACATCTATAGTTATTTCTTTAGAAAAGCAATCTTTACAATTTAACACAACAAATGGGTAGAATTCTGTTTTTGATAAATATGATTATATAATTATGAGGACACTTCCACATCTTAACCAATGGGCCATACTTATGATGATTTTCTAGTGCTAACACAGAGAATTCTATTTAACAAAGAATCCCATATAACAGATACCATCACAAGTCTATATCTTCTTAGCAGTTAGTTGTTAAATGTACTTTTTCTATTAATAAAGATTTTAGTGCTAGTGAAATATTAAACATTCTTTAAAAACTTTACATATTTTTCAAAATGTTCTATTCTGTAAATAACTACAAACAATACTCAAAAAACCAATTTACCACTTGGAAACATAATGTTTGAAGAAATATATTTAATTAAAGAAAAAAAATTGAATGATATGCTATTTCTTTCCTTTTGATTTTGATGATGTTTTAATATAATAGCAAACTGGTTATCTTGTCAAGTTCATTAAAATGGGGTGTTACCTGCATTATTAAATATTTCTATTAGTATAATGAATTAGTATATAAAATACTGGTTTCACACATTGGTCTAATTGTAGCATCTTTAAAACAAAGTAATCTTTCTTTTAAATGCTAGATGACAACTTAAGTTAACATAATCCTACATGCTTTCAGTAGAAAATTTACTTCAAAACTCTTCAAAGATGAAAAAAAAATGTCCCATGTTTCTTGTCTCATCCACATAAAAAATCTGGAATAAGATAATTTTGGATCTTCCTAATTTTGGCCAGATTTAACTGTTTTCAAGATGTCCTTTATATAAAATGACTAAAAGCAACTTTTGGAAATTTTGGCATTGTCAGAGTATATATTCAGCATTCACAAATGTTTTCAAAAGCAGTAGGATCTCAAGGGATATCTTTATTTGCTACCTTACTGCTAGAAATACTTGTCCTGGAAAAGAGAAACTTTGGGAGAGGAGGGAGGTTGGGAATGATAAGTGTCTTTGAATATAAAAAGGGTTGTCCTCTGGAAGAAAAAGTACATTTATATATTCAGTATCACTCCAGTGGGCTGAACTAATATCGGTAGATGAAAGTTACAGAAATAAATTTTGCTTTAATAAAAAGAAGAACTTTTGAACACTTGGAGCATTTTTACAGTGGAATAGGTTTCTTTGTAAATTAGAGGAGTCCTTTGTCACTACAAGTGGCACGTTTAAAGAAAACTTGTATGATGACTCCCTGTCAGCAATGTTTTAGAAGAATTCATGCATTGAACTGAGTACATGATTACTGGTATTCCCTTTAGGTGTAGTATCATGATTCTGTGGTTCAAAAAGTAAATTAAATTCAGGGCAGAGAAATTTCAATTGGTTGCAAAATGCTATTTTTTAACCATGAGGGTGAAAACAATTGGAAGTGATTATCTAGAGAGACTATTAAATAGCTGATGTCTTAAAAAAAAAAAGAAAGAGAACTAAACCAAAAAAAAGGGCAGAGACAATGGAAATAATATTAGTTTTAGAATCAAAGAAGAGGGTTCAAATTCCAGTTTGGTAGCTTACTATCTGCATGATCTTGGGCAAAATATTTAAAAGTCCTGAGTCTTAGATTTAAGTATATTCAGTAACAGATTAGACTACATGACTTTTAAGGTCCCTTCCAGCTCTAATCCTACAATCTGTCCAGATTGGTTTAATCATTCATTTGCAAGATAACAAGACCTAAACTGCTTGAGGTCTCTTCTAACTATCATTTAACAAATGATTACTTTGTCTATATTAAATATTTGAAACACTAGCAACAAAAAAAGTCTTGTGTATACTAAAACATGCCCACACAAGCAGGAAGAGGACATTTAAAGACTCTTGGGTAAAGGGACTCTATGCATTCAAAAATATTAAGTTTTAAATGATCATATCTGTCAGTGTCATTTAGGTAATGATGTGGGAATATGGAGCTGACAAAAATAGCTAGAATACTATGATAAAGGTAACCTAATTATTTAGTTGTTCCTTAACCAACTTTCCTAAGGTCTTATAAGACCAATACAAAAGGAATAAAAGATGCAGTCCCTTTTCTCAAGGAGCATGAATTCTACCCAAAGTAATAAATACACATAGGAAAATGATTGAAGAATTTCAAGTGACATTTAAATATCTTAAATATAAATAAGTGTAAATGAGTTTGTAAATAAAGTAGCATAGAGGACGGAGGAAGGCTTATTGCAGGAATTAAACTTTGAACAGCGTTTTAAAGAAAGAAAGTAAAATAAAATAGAAACAATAGGATTATATTTGACATGGGAATAATATCATATACAAGAATAGAAAAGGAATGGCAAAGTCATATTTATTGAAGAGCAAACAGATTATCTAGGTTGGCTGGATAAACTCCTTGTTGTGGGAGAACAAGTATTGATGGTAGCAAGGATACAATGGTGTTAAGTGGATTGCTTTAAAAATGAAACATAGAAGATTTGGTTTAATGTGAGAGGTTTATTCTAGCACTTGAGGGGGAAGGGAGTGAGGAATCACTGAATAGAAAAAGAGCCACTAAAAGGTGATACTGCAGGTGGTAAACAAAAATGATGAATTCCTGGACTAGGTTGATGGCTTAAAAATGGAAATGAGAAATACATTCAAGAAACTTTGGAAAGAAGGAATTGGCAATACTTCATAAGTGATTTGATATACTAGTACTGTATCAAATAGTAATGATAGTGCTTAAGGATAAAGTATTATTGAAAATGATTCCAAGTGAATTGGGTGGGAAAAAATAATACCATTGAAATTTGGAAAGAATGATTATTTGGAAGAGTAATATGATAAACCAGTTATTGAAAATTATAATACAGCTGTTATGCCACTGAAGCATAATGATGCTACAGATCCAAAAACATAAGAAAAAGCACTAGGTGATTATGATTGAGAGCCAAATTTATTTGTCTGTACATAGTAGCTGAAAGTATGTGGATGGACGAGTTTTCTGAATAAGTGAACATAAAGGGTTAATATAAAGGATTTTTGATGATACTAATAGATAATTAGATTACATAAGGGGAGTGTGCAAAAGAGTCACAGAAAAACCAGTTTAAAAAAATGAGGAAAATCAGGACAGTATAATAGAAACTAATGGAAGAAAGCATATTAAGAAAAAAGGCATAAATCAGTACTTATGAAGAAAATATATATGAAGATCAGTTTTTGAAAAAAAAAAGGATGGAGCTAGAATTGGAGGAAGTAGGCTGAGATAAAGTTATATCTATCAATATAATAACCCAGACATAGTGCTGCTATGAATACAAAGCTTGATTCAAGACATGCTACAAATCAGCACACAGGAGAACTCAGATTGGATTATTCACCACAGAAAAAAAATTAAGATTCACATGTGGACTTCAATAAAATCTAGTATGTAAGAGAATAGACCTCTATTACTCTTTTGTGCAGGGTACAAAGGTCCATAAGTTTCAAATCCACTACCACTTAAAATGAAAATATGTGGCAGGGAGAATATATGTTGGTTTGAAATTCACTACTTCTGATATAAAGAATAGGCCTCTAGATCTATTTGGAGTCTATTTAGTGCCTACTATGGAAATTCCTGGAGAAAAAAAGCTTCTCTTCTTTCCAATTCCCCAACCTCAACTCCTTCTCATTGTTAGTTTATCTACTTAAAGATATATTAATATATAATACCTGTTAATAATAATATATATATGCAATAATAATGCAATTCCTGGAGAGAAAAAGCTTCTTTTTTCTTCAATTCCCCAATCTTAACTTCTTCTCATTGTTAATTTGTCTATTTGTATATGTTTACAGTTTATACATTAATTTTTCTGTCATCAGACCAATGTGTGTGTATATATATGTGTATATATATGTATACACATATATATACACACATCCCTAATAAAATATATACAGTGAAAAAGACATGATCTATCTTCTGTGTTCTTAATCTTCAAATGAAATCCTTTATCTACAGTGTTTTTCTAGTTACAAATTCCCCAAAATATATTGAGGTTTTTCATTTCCAAATAATTTGGACCTATTTCCAAAATTTTGAGTAAAACATGTTCATGAAAAGATTTTTTTTAACATCAAAAGAAAGATGATTCTTGTCAAAGTTCTTGACTACTTTAAATTACAAATTATAATGGAAATCAGATTAAAAATCATCTGCACACATAGAACTTACTTGCTTTGTGTCAGGTCAACTACAATTAGATCTTTCTCCAGAAGCACTACTACAGCATAAGGTTCTTGAAATTCTAAAAATAAATACACAAGCAAAGAAAAATAGCAATCTTTCATATTAGGTACTTTTTAAAAATTGCTATCACTAAAGTTTCAGTCTTTTAATATCTTTTAAAAACTTCATTTATATCAAAGTTAGAATGACTCAAGGGTTAAAGGAAAATTTGGGGATCATAATTATTTCTTTTAAATACATTTTTCATACTAGGGATTAAGGTTGCCACTGTAGATATGAAGAATTTTGTGGAGGGTTTCATAGGTCATAGTTGCAGATTTCTCAATCAACATAGGATATTGTTAGAGGTAAAACACTAAAATAACCTTAATGGGTGAGATAATTACCACTTACATTTTGATTTTACCTTCCTCCTAGCATTGGACTTTTGCCAACAAAAGGGTGAACTTAGAAATGTCCCATTGGCTGAGGTGATCACTTATTTTCTGGATCCTACATCCAATTTAATTCACTAGATTTTAGCATGTATTTTCTGAGTACCTACTACTGCTTAGTTCATACTGCTAAGATGAGCAGAATTAAGCAAAGATTTAGAATGCTAAAGTAGTTCCTTACATCTGCAACACATAAAAATCTCTCTTTTATAATGTAATAATTCATTAATTAAGCCATCATTTATTTATTTTAGTATGTCATGGATTTCTGACTTCATTAAGATTTAAGTATTTGTATCTTTCAGAGCTAATAGACACTAATTACATAATTACAAATATCTCTGATATCTAATTTTTTTTACTATTTTGCATGATTACTGCTTTATATTAACCTGGCTAGTCCTGACCAACATTCCCTTAATTACCGTGTCTCTCCCCCAAAAAGATTTTATTTGAAAAAAGGATACAAAGCAATTATTAGATTTCTACAATTGTGTATACAACTTTATTATACTTTTTGAAATTCCCCAAGTAGTATATAATCAGAATTCAACATTTAAAGCAAATCATTCATTTGGTTGAGCCTTTAAGACAAAATTATTAACAGATTTTATAAGTCAAAGTGATTGTTATCTCAAAGAAACTACTGAGAATATTATACCATCTCAACATTAGACATAGAAGTCAAAGGAAATAACTTAGAAGTCTGTGTTCCATGACTGCCTATTTCTCTTTGTGAATCAGGTCTTTTTTTGTTACCCAAATACTAGTAAGGATACCCTGTCTTTTCTTTTTTAACCAGTTTTTGTCTTCATTCATTTGATGAATGAATTAGTTCATTTATTTAATCTCTTTACGAAACAATATCCTATGTAACATCTTTCCTATATAAGCAACAGTTCATACATATGTATATTCGTGGATATCATGGATCAATTCCAGAGTAGAATCAGAACCTGGAAAGAAAATCTAAAACTAAAATACCCACCGAATCACAAATCCCAACTGTAGGAAGAAAGTAAGTTTACTTTGTGAGTTATTGTAATTCTAATCTGGTCCAGGAACTCCTAGAATCATAAAAGCTTTCAAAGTACAAATTCTACAAAGTTTTTCTTGGTTTTATCTAAAGAAATCCTGGGATCCTTGGTGTCATTTTAGAATTCAAAGATATGAAATGAGTAAGTTCTATAATGAAGTAATTCTTGGGCATTCATTTTAAGGAATTACATAGTGGATTGCTACAAAGAAAATAAATATACTGCTGAATACCCTTAAGACTACTCTAAGGCGGTAAAATTAGCTTTTTACTTCTTTTTTCTTGCCCTGTTAGTTTCTTTCATTAGTATCTGAGCATTATCTTTGAGTACATATATCAAGTATGAATGTGTGAGTATACTACACCTGGATTTATATGATAGAACATATTCTGATGAAAACTGAAAAACTCTGTCAACCATTAGATGTCTGTTTACTTGAAACAAAGCACATGACAACAAACATATTATAGTGGAATAAAACTAATTTTGGAATGAAGAGACTTGGGGTTTGGTCTTTTGCCAGTGAATTATTGTAAGTTTCTGGAAAAATCATTTTACCCCATGTGGGCATCAATTTTCTTACTTGTAAAGCAAGAAGTTTATTTTAAATTATTTTTGTGTTCTTCCTAGATCTAAAATGCCATGTAACTAAAATTTGGAGATGTGACAGAACCATCAGTAAGCATTAAGTGCCTACTGTGTGCCCTAAAGGAGCCTACATTATAATGGGAGAGATGGCATGTAAATAATTAGAACAGACTCCTTTTGATCTATGGACCCCTTGTCAAAGGAATGTCTTTAAATTTATAAGATAAGATACATAGGATTATGAGATAACCCAATTATATTGAAATACAGTCATCAAAAAAAAAACCAAGTTAACTGAATCCAGGTTAAGTATTTCTAACAGGTATATACAAGATACATGGAGTAGATGGAATCATTTTGATAGGTGAAAATGCCACTTTAATTATGTTCCCCCCCTTTTTCCCCCACAAAATTTTGAAGCACTAACTAATAATTTGTCTTCCTTTTCCCCTCTACTATTCACTAAATTCATTGGTTTGAGAACAATAGTCAAGGCAATATAAACTCATGAGACAATTATTTTATAGTTAAATTATCATAATACAGATCTAAAATTTGTTTTGGAAGAATGCAATGCTATCTTAAACTATTTCTTTTGTATTGTTTTAAGCTATAAAACACAAATATCAGTCCTTTGCACTTTTCATGCCTGAAAAGCGTTTGATTCTCACTTTGCTTTTCAGAATTCTTAGCTTTCTTCAAAGCTCATCTTGTACAAAAAATACAGTTGTAATTTGACCGACTCTTTTTTTTTTCTGACCCACTCTTAAACCCATGAGACTTTGTTTACTTATCTATGTATATGCCAGGTCCTCCTAATACAATGTAAACTATGAAGGAAATGACTGGTTTTTTTTTTGTTTGTTTGTTTGTTTTTTGTTTGTTTTTTTTTGTATTCATTTCCAGCACTAAGCACCATGCTTGGCATAGTAGGCACTTAATGAATGTTTTTTAAAGAATGAATGAATGGTTCCCATATCTCTCCGAAGGAGGTATTATTTGTATGGCCTGCAGGAGACTCTATCTGGAATTAAATTTTCATGTCACCTTGGCACCTTCTGATGGATACATGTATGCAACACAGCTAAAACTAAATTCATCTCTCCCCTCTCAAACAATTTTTTGATTTTGTTAATTGGAAACACAATTCTTCCTGTCGCTGAACTTGAAAAGAAATCATCTTTTGATTCATCTCTCTAATTTATTACAGGTTCCCATAGAGTCTTCAAATTTTGTTGATTTTTTCTTATCTCTTGCATGCTATCCCTTTCTTTCCATTTTTATCATTATCTCAAGTAAGGCAACAATCATCTCATGATTCAGGATTTAAATAGTTGCCTCAATAGCTTCCTTTACTTATTCCCTTTTAATCTCAAATTTAATCCTTCAAGTTTCTGCCATATTAGTCTTCTTAAATTCCATTTTTCATCAAGGCATTCCTTAGATCAAACACCTTCAAGAGATCTTCATTTCCTATTAAATAAAGTAATAGTTTCATAGGATTATAGCATTAGATTTGGAAGGCACTTCAGAGTCTATCCAATTCAACTTCCTTATTTTACAGAGGAGAAAATGGAAAGTGTGAGACAGATTTAGTGACTTACCGGGGGGCACACATTTCTTAAATGTGTAAGGAAGGATTTGATTAAGTTCTTCCTCACTCAAAGAATAATACTCTATTCACTGCGCTACATAACTCCACTAAATCCTCTGTAATCTAGCTTCAACCTAGTTAATCAAACTGTGTATTTCCAATTAATCTACACAATCTACTCAAATTAGGATGGTAGAAGGAACTCACCTGATTGTTCCATCTTTTTACCTGTGTCTTTGTTCATGCTGAATGTTTCCTTTCTGCTCTTCATAGACTACCCATTCTTCAAGGCCAAAGCTCATCTTCTACCTTCTCCAGAAAACCTTCACTTATTTTCCTATTTTATGAATTTCTATAATATTTACATTTTGTACTATATGATTTAGAACCTAATTAAGTTGCTGATGGTGTTGAGTTAGCATTTCTCATGTTTATCTTATCTCCCCCTAACTGGACTGAAAGATTTTTGAGGCCAAATACCACATTTTATATTTTTGTATTTTATAAAATGTGTACCTAGCACATTTCTAAGCCCATAGCAAGCACTCAATAAATAACTGTTAGCTGATTAAAAATTAGCCTCATAATTTTTGTGGGTTTGTAGCCTCCTAAACTCTGAAGAATAAGAAAAACTACACAAACCAGTTTTTCCCTGAAAAAAATTTACTTCCTTTTCAATGTGAATTTGAAGGGTTGTATGATAAATCTGTACATCAAGGTCACAACTGTGTATCAGTAAACAAAAAAAAAAAATTGCTAGAGGTGCTGCAGTCACATCTGTTGGAAATCCAGAAGTGAGAGAGATGTGATTGAAGCACCACAACAGTTCCGGAGTCCTGACATCTGGTAAGTGCTTTAAACTTTGACTGGCCCTGAGATTGGGCAGGTGGAGGTGGACTGGGAAGGACTGCTATAAGGCCTCAATTTCCCCAAGTGATTTGGCTTCAGGACCCATACCAGACTCTCCCAGTTCAGCTTCCACCATCCCTATCAAAGTTTCAAGCACTTACCTGATGTTAGCACTTTGGAGCTCCAGGAGTGCTGTAGCCGAATCTATCTCACTTCTAGTTGGGTAATGAGGCACAGCTGCAGGCCCTGCTCCAGCATCGGCAGCTCACAGCATTGTACTCACAGTGATGTCAGCTGCCAAAACTGAAAATATTTAAGCTTTACCGTGTTGGAAATATGTCAAGTAGTATTTATAATTAAAAGATATTTTCAATATTAATAGTACTTTTTCAATAACTTACCATTTGGGTAGGGTGTTTCACAGAGAGTTAGAAACTCAACAATAGGGTGATCCATTTCGAGAACTGTGATTGATTTTCCATGCATGATGGTCAAACTTGGTCTTCTACAAGCTTTGTCATAGGCCAATCCACCAGAAAAAATTATAAATGGTTCACTAAATAGAAAAAAGGGCTCAATAAGACTGGAGAATCTTAAGATAACACCTACTCATGGGGCCAGTCCAACAAAAAGATAAAGGGCAGCCTACAGGAAGTTATTTGGTGGGTACCCAAAGGCCTTCTGGCTCCCTATAAACCTGTTCTGGTGCTTCCTTCTCCTCTCACTTGGGTTGAAACTGAAATTTCTACTATTAGCATCGCAAAAAAGTAGATCAACTGCTAATAGCAATGCTAATTCTAGAAGAATGATCAGTGAGAAGGAAAAATACCACAAAAAGCAAATTTATCTTAATTCCTAGGTTTTTTTTTTTTAAAGATTTAACTCTATTACACTGATTCAACTCAATCTTCAGATTTCCATTAGGTTGCTAGATATCAAACAATGAAATATAAACAGGATATTAATAGATTATTTAAAATTTGCACAGCAGTTTATGATCTCCCATTTCTTTTTTTAATACGCCAACCTAGGATCATATATGTGTATATATGTACATTTTTGTACCCACACAAATTAATAAAAAATGAAAAATAATCTGAATATCAAATAGTAACTTCTTTTGGCTGATAATGTAACCTCAATTTCTTTCTTTATAAGCTGGCTAATTTTCAGTACAATTTTTTTGTGCGTGAGATATATCAAATTTCAGGATTTTATTTTAGTAATTCTCTAAAGAATTTCCTTCCATCTAACTTATTCGACTTGAGTATTCACTTACCTCTGGGGACTATAGTAATTTAAGTTAATTTCATTCTGTAGAATTTTTTGTAACTGTTATCATGGCATAGATATTACAATACCAATATTAACAGGAATAGTTGCTACTCCTATTATATTTCTAACAAGCAAAAAGCCTTTATTAAAATTTTGTTATAGTGTAAGGTAAATTGTCTATGTCCCTTATATCTGTCATACTACTGAAGTCAACTTAAGTAATTTAAATTTACTCTGCTTAAATTTTGTATTAAGTAGTAAAGCATTTCAATAGAAGCTAATTAGTCAACTGATGGATTTTTAAAATACTAAATTAAAGTGAAGATAATTTTTCTGAAAGTTTTTATTTAGACAAACAATTCACATTTTTAAGTCAGGAAGATTTGATTTTAAGTCCTGCCTCATATACACACTAATAAAATACAACTAGCAAATCATTTAACTTCAGACTCCTCTCTAAGACCATAAATTGGAAAGCAAGCAAAGATCTACCCTGGAAAAGGGAATTTCCTCACCAGGATTTTCCTTCTCCAAATAAATCAGAGATCAGTTACAAGAATACTACAAGACTACAAATACCAGCTATCCAGTAATAAGAATAGAGCAACTGTAAAAATCTTCACAGAGCAGTTTACAAATTCAATAGTAGAAGGAAAGCAAGAAATAAGGATGGAATGAAGATATAAATTATGACTTTCAAAGAAGAATTCAAAAAAGACAAATAAGTATAAGTTGTCTAGAAGAAACAATAGAAAACCTCACTAAAACAAAAGACATGAAAATTGTGGCAAATTTGGAATTAAAAATGCAGAGAAGGAACAAAGAACAGCAGAACAAAATCAAATAGCAGCAAAATTAAAAGCATAAGGCTGAGGTAACTACAATCCAGAGCCAATGACTTTTAAACAATAGTGTCAAATTCAAACAGAAAGAGATCCCTTTGGGTCACACTGACTCAGAGAATCACAAATTAACATATATATTGCATTTTTATTTATTTTGGTAAATGTTTCTCAATCACATTTTAATCTGGTTGTGATCCACTCTTTTGTCTCTGATCTTAAATACAAAGATAGTGGAAATAGTCTAGAGGCTGTTTCTATCAGTCAGATAACTTTGAAATACTTGATAGAAAAAGAAAAAGATTTTCCCACAAAGGGAGAAATTTGAATCATTCCAAATAAGGAAATCAGAGGTGAGTAGGGAATTTCATATGTAAATTAATCAAAGAAAAGAAATTTAAGAAACACAACCACATGCTGTAAGACAAAAATATTAAATGACAGATGAGTATTTATAAGTTACTAGAAGGAAATAAGGCTATTGCTTTAGAAGTCTTATCTTGTGTAGGGTCATTGCCAAAATAAAGATGAAGAATTTATGGGTAAAGACAATGAAGGAAAAACAGATAGCATTATCCCAGAGGAGAGAAAGAGTAAGAAAGGAGAAAAGAAGAATGAATATTTCTTAGAATGAAGAGCTACAGATGAAGGTTATTCAAACAAAGAGGTAAGAGGAGATTGATATCTAGAAGGCAAGACAGAGAAAGAAGACAAGAAAGACAAGGGAGCCAGCAAAGAAAGAAGAAACGCAGGAAGGCAGGAAGACAGGAAGGAAAGAAGAAAAGAAGGAAGGATGATAGAGAGAAGGGAAAAGGGAAGAAGAAGAAAAGGAAAAGAGGAAGGAAGGAAAGGAGGGAAGAAGGAAGAAAGAGAAAAGAAGTAAGAAATAGAAGAGAAAATACAGTTAGAAATCTGGCATGGAACTGGGCAAAGAGGATAGTGTGAGAGGATAGAAAATAGGAAAAGTTCTTTTTTAAAAAAAGAAATCAAAACAGCCTTCAAGTACCTAAATGTTGATTTATATATTGTTGTGCATGACATTTATCTAATGTTTTATTTAGATCTTTATCTTTTTTACATGCATATTATTATAATCACTGTGTATTTTCTCACACTCAATCAATTAACATTTTTTACGTTTACAAATTAACAAATTAACGTTTTCCCAGAAGTTCCTCATATTCATGAATGAGGAATAACATTGCATTTAGCACAATTTGCTCAGCTTCTAATCAGTGGTTTTTTATTGGTTTGTTTTTTACAATTTTTTTCTAACACATACAAATGCTGGTATAAAAATGTTAGCATATCAGACATATGCTTTACAGGTCACTGAAATCTAGTAATGCAGTAATTTAAAACAGAATTTTAGCAAAGAGACATCTGTCCATGGCAATCTTTAACGACTGCTCTTTAAATCTAGGTCATTCAACCAGTTCTGAATTCACCTAACTATACTATCATCTGGTCCAAGGGCATTTTCTGAGAAGATAGCTTGAAAGATTTGCTGGAATCTAGGTAAACTCTGTCTCCTGATCTACCAGTCTAGTAATGCTGACAGAAAATGGAAATGAAGTTAGTTTGGCACAGTCTATTCTTTATGAGGCCATATTTTCCAGGAACCAATATTAAAGTCACTAACATACAGTTATCTGCTTATTTACCTTTTTGAAAACTATGAAATTTGTCTTTCTATCCTGTGGAACTTTTCTCTTTCTCTACAATTTTTCAAAAGAATACTGACAATAATTTAGCAATAACTTTCTTATGTATGTTTTCACAGTCCTGCCTTTCTGTGCCTTCAATCTTGATAGCAATCTTGCCCAAAATGTCTTCTCTCCCTTTAGTCAATTTACATCTTATTTATCCTTCAAGATATAGTTCAGGTCGCAGATCTCAGTGAAGTTTTTCCGTGACTTCCATATTAATAGAGATAT
>JAJPUD010000475.1:378732-440453 GCA_023553655.1 Myrmecobius fasciatus | reverse complement strand
TTTTTTTTTTAAGCATTTTAAGATAACTGATTTACATGGCATTATCTCAATCACAGTTTCTTGTCTTCTTATTATAGGTCTCGTCTCTTCAAATATATGGCAAATTTCTTGTGGATAACAGATTATTTCCTTTTGCCTATTAGTACCTAGAATAATGTTAGGCAAAAATTAAGTTAGGCACTATTCAATGTGTATTTATTGATTAATTGATTTTTATAATCTACCTGTCACTAACATATTGTCATCTAACACTGTGTCTGGTTACTCACTTAATAGGGTAACACTTAATAGGTACTCATTGTGTGTTGGTTGATCTCTATGATGAATTGATCTCATATTTATTTAAAATTTAAATAAAATACTAGTATTGAAAAAATAACAAAATAATATAATTAATAATCAATGCCATTATTAACTAATGATAATCAGATTATTAAAGTCAGTTATAGTGTAGACATAATTAAAATGCTGGGAAATTATAATTAAATATTAAAAAATCACATTTATAATTTATTTACTTATGTTAAGTATTTTTAAAACTCATAGACAACAATGAAAGCTTCTTTTCTGTTGTCTTTTGCATCTTTTATTTTGTATAAAATTCTCAAACCATCTTCCTTTTCTCCCCTTAACATAAACACAGATGTAAAAACACATACCTGTTCCTACATGTTTTGTACTCAACTTTGAGAATTGGTTTACAAGACTCAGGTTTTCTTCCATCTCTTTGACTTTTTCCTAAAGAAAAAAAAAGGATTTTATTAAACTTTAAAAATTCTGATTACCAGTGAATATAAAATAAGCAACTAAAGATATATAATGAAAAGGTAATAATGTAGTTAAATATTTGATATAGAATCAGAAGATTTTAGATCTGAAAAGGAACTTTGACATAATAATAATCATATACATAATTGAAGTTAAATCTGTATATAGCTTCTCAACCAATTAATCATTGGTTGAAGTTTTTTTTTAAACCTGTCTTAAGATTCAACCAAATTAGCTGTGTACTATATTTAATTGTGCTTTTCATCTTATGGAAATTACATTACTCTTACTGTCAGGGTAGCTAGTTGGTGCAGTGGATTGAACATCTGGATGGGAGTTAGGAAGACGGGTTCAATGCAGCTTCAAACGTTTGCTAGGTGTGTGAATTTGGGCAAGTCACTTAACCTGTTTGCCTCAATTTCTTAATATTAATATTATTCCCCAATTTTGCAGAGAGGATCAAGTGTAATAATACTTGTAAAATATTTAGCACAGTGTCTGGCACTGATAAGCACTATATATAACTATTAGCTATTACTGTTATTCCTAATCTCACTTTTCAAGCTATGTCATAAGGGTCAAGGTAAAGATAGCAACAACAGAACTGAGAATTTTGACTATCCACCTGGATTCAAATTAAAGTTTCCAAAGTAATTGCATTATATAAAATATCAATATCTAACATCAATCCTTTGAAAGCTTTAGCCTATAAAAGAAATCAAACTTAAAAAAATTCATAGGACCACTAAACCACTATCATAGTCAATCTTCATTAAAATGTAAACCTATTTGTTAAAGTGGCAGAAGGGCTATAATATTCTGTTAGTTTAAAAATAAACAAACAAAAGTTTCACATAGCCTGTTTTTACAAAAAATAATGGTTTCTTGAAGGTAAAAAGAAATTATGACATGGGTTCTGTGGAATATAAGGAAATGTAATGAAAAGCCTTCAACATCATCAGAGGAGGAGTAATGTAATTATATTGTAATGAAATAGATGGTGGCCACTCAAATTTGGCACAAGTTTTGACTTGGTTCATTTTAATAAGTCCCTTTTGTATAACTTCTACTAATGTCTTAATCTTTCATCACATTCTTCAGGTAATTCTGGGTCATTCTGAAAGGCTACAACAATGTACAACAAACTCTAGCCAGCTCTAACAAGGAAGAAAGGCATTAAATACAGACCCGACAATAAACTGTATTTACCATATAAAAATCTGGTCAGTATGTGAATAATCTAATTATCTATTGCTTCCTATTGTTCTCTTCAACTTCTTGCAGTTGACAATCGTTCCCTTTTCTTGAGAATTAGCTATCATGATCCATAAAGAAAAAAATACTTTGGAATATCTGTCTTATTCTATGGTGTTTACAACTTAAAATCACTTCACTGCATCAGCATCCCTCCATTTTATTGCACGACAATTTCATAATCAGGATGACCCAGTTTAATTGAGCTACATGCCAAGATTTCTATGCCCTCAGCTTACATTCTTCTGCTTTCTGCTGTTTTTGTTTGAGGTGAAGCTGCTGCTAATTTTCTGCCATCCTACCCCATAATGTTTTACAAATTCTTAATATTTCAGTTGACTCTTATATCTCTCTATTTAACAAGGAGATGAAGAATCTGTTGAGACAGTTTTTGGATGCTTTGGATTTCTTCATTGAAGCCTTCATTTAAACTCCTCAAAAATGATGAATTATTATCTTTTATCAATTTTCCATTTTTCAGTATCAATAACTTGTTATATAGATTGTGCTGAAACATAATTCTTTATAGTGTTTTCTCATCTTTATCTTTTTGGTCATTGGGTAAAAAAAATCTCACTTTTAGTTTAAAAATAATTAAATTAATGTTTATAGACACTCTTCCTTTAGCCATATTATTCTTAGCAGCCTCTTATACCTTTGATTCCAGTGACATTGTCAGTGTCAGGGAAAAAGAGACTTAGGATCATTTTTCTTTTATTTTATGTGTTCCTAAGGTCAAATCATCACTGAATGGCCAACTTGCTAGTGATGAACTTCTTGGTACTTATCTAGACTGTTTTATGTATAATAGTCTATTGCCAGGCAGAGTTTATCCTCCACTAGCATTGCTCTTGAGAATCCAGGGACATTTCTTTATCAGAATGACCATTTTTACTACACTTGAAACTAGAGGACAAAGAAATGGAGAGATGGTTAAATGGAAATTAAATTCTAAGATTCTGATTAGAGAATGAATAAAGAAGTTGGCAACATTAGTTTCATCTGGCAAAGACAAGAGACATCATGGAACAATTAGTCATTTTACTATGCAGCATTCATCACAAGCATAAACAAAAGGAGTATCATAAAGGCAGCCCAGCATATAAACACCAACAATTTATAGCGTATGATGAAGTAAGAAATACAAATTATATAAAGCATAACTACTATTCCATTTTGGTATAATCATGAACCTATATTCTTTCCAAAAGTATAGATTATAAACCATCTATGCTTCACTCATTTATATCCTTTCACAATTCCTCTACATAGAGTAACATTGAATATTGTGTGAATGTGGTGGATGCCTTTATCTAGATAGCTTGATATTATTTGGATATATATACTGTAACAATAAAAATCAACAACATTCAGATTATCCATTGTTCATCCTTCACACTTACATCATGACTGATCAATTTGCCTTTTTGGTCATCTACATTTTTCTTAAACTGTGGTTCATGATCACATATGGGGACTCGTAACTCAAGTGGAGATTGAAAAATTATGATTTATTATCAGTAAATGTTTGACTCGTATACTTATATACCTAGGATCACACAGAAATTTTTTTGAGCAAAAAGGGGTAATGAATGAAAAAAGTTTAAGAAGCCCTCATTTACATGCCTAATATCCTTTAGACTATTGGTAATATGGTACAATCTACTCACATTTATTGTATATATCGAGCCCACTAATTTAATAATTAGTATTATTTGATTCACAGCCAAGTAATATCAATGAAAAACTATCCATGTGAAAATGGATGGACTTTGTTTCATAAAAAAAAATCTTGGGATCATTTAAAACACTGTATAATTTCTCAAATGTAACATGGTTGATTGTGATCTTATTTAATTGTAGACTTGTTTCATTGTACTAATGAAGTATTTGTCCAAGATAATGTGCAGTATACTATGCATTGTCTCTTTAATTGCAAAATAGTCTAGACTGTTAGTCTAGATATTCTTTCTCTGATTCAATCAGTACCACTGTAGATCATATTAATTCTAAAATTACAACATGATTCAGGAAAGGTGTGACTGATAATTTTATTTAGTATAAGATCCAGAAAAAATTCTCACTAGGATCTTTATCACAAAAGTTCCTTCACTACATGATCCTTCTGTCCACTACTAACATTGATTTTTGCAACCTTGGCCTCTCTGGTCAAAATGTTATGGGAAGAAAGCAGAATAGTGAAATGGCTGCCCTTGTTAGATGTTGCCCAGGATTATAGGCCTCCACAAAATAATGTTCTTGGATGCAAAAGCCCATACCTTGCTCTGATCAACCAAGGAGTTTTACCTGGAGATTAAAAATGTGAAACTAAACTTCATTCATCCTCCTTTGCTACACAATTCATGAGGGGAAAAAATATTGCCAATAAAGGAGGAAGATCCATTGCTACCACAACTCTAGTTCTGGATTCAGTCTTTCTCTGGGACTGTGGGACAGAAAAGTGAAATGGTTATTTCCCAATGCATCCTATTCAGGATGAAAAGTCTTTATTACATAACCTTTCCATCTGCCATTAACATTGATGTTCCTGCCCTCTATTCTTTTTAGCTCTGAGGCTGTACTTGAAAGGGATCTTCACACCAGATTTCTAATTAGAATTTTGAATTCTAGTTTGGTCTGTAAACTTCTCCACTTTTATTACTGTTGCTGTCCCATTGTCCCATTGCCATTAAATTCTTATTTCTTCCTCCTCTAATTTATATAATTGAGTTATCACTCACCTGTCAAACTCAATACTCCTTTACCTTAATATGTTCCTTATCCCACCTCTCATCTATATTCATCTCATGCCTATCTCTCCCCTAGTTAATGATTTTCTTTGCTTTCTCTCAAATGTTCCCCCGAAACATTCACTTTATAGATCTCCTTCATCCTGCAAAACATTTCCATATTAATCATGCTGTAAAACAAAATGAAATCAAGTCCCCCCTCCAAAATAAAGTATAAAAATATGTCCTTTAATCTGCAATCAGATTTCATCAGTTTTTTTTCTTTGAAGGTGAGTGGTATTTTTCATTATGAGTCCTTTGGAATTTGTCTTGGATTAGTGTTTTGCTGAGAAAAACTAATTTATTCCCAGCTGATCATCATATAATATGAAATATACTTCATTGTGGCTACCCTCTTATTAGTGCTAGTACCTCCTTTCATGCTCTCTAACAAAATATGTCAAGAAGAAATGGTTTACTTAAATCACCTCTGCCCTGGCCACCCCTCCAATGCTGACCAATTCTATCATGTCTCCAATAAACTAGGCCAAGAAGAGCTACAATATTCCTTATTCTTTATATCATTCTGCAACATGCAGCCTTTTACCCTGCTGTCATCTCTCCCTCCTCTGAAATTCACTCTATTGAGATATATCATCCTATTCAGATCCTTGTTGCTATTATTTTAAAATTCATCCTGTCTCTTTTCTTGATAAATTCAGCACTTGAATCAGTCTTCTTCATTTCCCCAACCCCTTTTCTTATACTTGGTGATATTAACATTCAAGTTAATGACTCTTTGAACAGAACCCTAGTTCATCATTCTTCTTATCTACTGTACCCTATCCATCTCTACATCAGTCAGTTATAAAGGTGATCATACTACCTCATCAAACAGCATCCCCATATGATCTTGTAATTGGAAACTGCTATCACTTGTCATAATTTCCTAGCTTCCTATACTTCCTTTATTCCTTCATCTTTTTTTAAATTATGAAGAAAAATCCTCAGTAAATATGAATGATACCATACAAAAAAGAAGGGAAGGAAAATAATTGTAAAGGAACCATGAATCATTTACAAACAGCTTCAAAAACATATTAAATTTAATATGGTTGTACCAATGATGCTACTTGTCTGTACCACCTTCTGAATTTTGTTCTATTCTCTTCTGTACATTTTTAAATGTTTCACTGACATTTATTTCCTTTTTCAATACTATCACTCTTTCTCTTTACTCTCTCCTCTCTCAAATAAAAGCCCTGACTTATAACAAATTAGTTGAGTCAATATAATAAATTCGTCATGTTGGTTATGTTTGAAAATGTGTATCTCATTCTGTGCATATAGGCCATCATACTTCAATAAAGAAGTGGCAAGACTACTTTTTCACCTGGGGTCATGATTGGTCATTGCACTGATCAGAGTTCTTATAAACACTGTATAAACAGTTGTCCTGGCTCTGCTCATTTTACCCTGTATCAATTTTTGTAAGTCTGTCTCAGGTTTCACTAAATCCAATCATTTCTTCATTTGTTATGGAACTGCAATATTCTATTAAATTCAAATGCCATATTTTATTCAGCCACTTCACAGTTTCCTGTTCTCTGACCTATAGGTAGTAAAATATTGATATCAGCTTTTTGTAGCAGCAAATAATTGGAAACTGAGGGAATGTTTATAATTTCAAGAATGATTGAAGAAATTATAATGGAAGAAAGTCATGGGATTCTTTTGTACTATAAGAAATGTGAAGGAGATGTTTCAGGCATGGATTAATGCAGATGATATTAGTAGAACAAGAACTTTTTTATAACAAGTTATAACAATAACAAATACAATGATAAAGACAAACAATTCTGAAAGAATTATGAATTTTCATCCATGATGATACCCATGTTGACTAACTCCAACTGTAGAGGGCTTGTGATAAAACTTATTTCCTGTCTGTGTGGTAATGGATTCAGAGTGTAGAGTGAGACTTTGAAAAATATGGCCTATGCAGAAATTTATTTTGCTTGACTATATATATTTGGAACTAGGGACTTTTGTTTTTTTTTCTTTTATTTTAGTGAGGGAGAAAGGAAGGAGATAAAAAAATTAAGGCAGATTTTCATTGACTGAAAAATATTTTAAAAAAATTTTTGTAAGGTAATCCTCATTTAAAAACAAACAGTAAAGAAACACACTATGGCTTGCCAATTCACCTGCCCTCTGCTAACTTCTTTCACTGACAAAACTCCTCATCACTCCTATTAGCTCATCACTTCTATTTCAGAACTCACATTGAGGGATAAAATCTTCCTGTAGCTGCTTTTGATGTACTTCTTGTATCTTCAATCAGGACTTTTTGCTAATAGCTCTATAAGATTATAAACTCCATGTATTTAATCTAGTAACTTCAGGGTCAATAGACCTTGAGATGTAGCAGGAGGTATGAACAGCAGCCAGGTTCCATTGATAGTTTCTTAGGCATCCATTGCTGCTTTTAGATCCTTATTTCCACTATACATTGTGTTATAGTCAGAAGAAATGTACATTCACCAACATCTCTAACAGAATTGTTTATGTCAATAATTCAGAACCCTCCAGCCCTTAAAATGGGTTAGTTTATAATTTAAGACTCAATAGGGGAAAAATAGCAGAAAAGACTGAAAAAATAAGAAAGCAAAAGAAGATACATATTCTAATGGGACAAGTATAATAGATTAAACGAATCCCATGATAAAATTTCAGAAAAGAATAATTCTACAATAAAAGAGATAGACTTGGTCCCAAGAACACCAAGATTGGATGGAAAGCCTAGTAAAAAATCATACATCAAGCATTTATTAAGCACTCACATTATACTGAGCAGTAGGGATACAAAGAAAAAGAAAACATAGTCCCTTCTCTGAAGAAGCTTGCATTCAAATAGGTAATTCTCTCTTTTTCTCTCTGTCTCTGTCTCTACATTTTTATATGTGTGTGTATGTATATACACATATGAATTAATACATACATGTGTATATGTTACATATTGACTGACACACACATATCACATGTTATGCATATCAATTCATACAAGATAAAAACAGAGAAGATAGTAACTTTAAGAAGGCACTAGTAGCTGGGAGAAAGAGAAGAAGCCAATAAAAGCTTTCAGAAAATTGGAACATTTAAGCCAAATCTATAAGGTGTAGTTTTCTAAGAGGTGGAGGTTAGGAGGAAGAGCATTCCAAACTTGGGGAGGGTGAGGTACCATCAAATGTAAAGGCATGGAGATGGGATATGGAGTGTCATGGATGAGGAACAATAAATATATCATTATGGCTTTATGTGGAGGGACCAATATGCTAAAAGATTGGAAAGAATAAAAAGGGTCAGGTTATTATAAACACTAGATACTAAGTAAAGGAGTTTATATAATTATTCCTAGAAATAATAGGAAGCCATTGGAGTGTATGGAGTGGGGTGGGGTGGATATCACATGACCAGGCCTACACTTCAGTAAATATATTAGCTATGTGAAAGATAGGTTGGAGTGGGAAAGAGATTTGATGGAACGTGAATAGTTAGAAGAGAATTTAATAAGATATATGAGGTGAGGTCTAAATGAAAGTGGTAGCTGTGAAAATGGAGAAAAAGGGGCATATAAAAGATACATCACAGAAAACTACATCCTAATATCTTGCAGGAAATGAATGTGAGGCAATGAGAGAGAGGAAGGGTGACACTAAGGTTGCTTATGATTAGCAATACTACTATTGAGGATGTTAAGCTTTCTAAAGCCATGTGTTTGTAATAATACACATATACACAACAGGTATGTACTAGGTATCTCTGCACATTAATCATGATAGAAACAATATCTACTAGGGTCCTTGTCATGCAGGTTAGGTTTGTTTTTTCCCTAAAAAGCTGAGAAGTCACTTTCAAGATTTTACTGATTCAGAAGATTAGATTTTGAGAGACTGAGGCAGCTTGTGCATTAAAAAGTCCAGGCCATGAGGGAATGGGACCCTTCCGACTTGACTGATGTCTGGCCATCATTTGAGTCAACACACTCTTCTGACCATACACATTTCTGCTTAGAGAAGAATGGAACTGTTTCCTGGACCAGTGTTGCATTCTTGATAAATATCCTTCCCAGGCTATTATTAGGTTAAATTTTGTTTTGGCTGAATGTTATAGGATCTAAAATAGTTTCATCTCATTCTAGTCCTGAGCTTGAATCTGAAGCACTAAAATGGGATTAATTCATGCCTGAATTAGAAGACAGGGGATGAAACAGTGGTCAAAAGCACAGAGAAAAAACATTGCTGAACACTCTAAGAAACACACACAAAAGCAATTTGGTAGAAATAGTTGTTTACTTATTGAAATGGATTAATGAATGGGTTCCTATATTTCTAAGATGACAAGGTAACTATTTTATGACAGCACTATATCTCATAAATTAATATATATATATATATTACATATATAATGTGTATTTGTATATGTGTATTTGTCTATATTTGCATGTGTGCATGTCTATTTCATGTAATGAAAGAAAAAAATTGAATTGTCCAACATATACTCACAATGTCACAATGTTATTGAACCTTTAGGAGAAAAAGTCAAGATCAAAAAAAGGATACAGATAATGTTTCAAATAGATAGATTAATGATAGCCAGTGACATAGAAAAGAGAAAGCTGCTTAATTTTTTGTCAATGAATTAATAAAAAAGCACTTATTAAGTATTAATTACATGTCAGGCACTGGGGATACAAGGAAAAGTAAAAGCAGTCTTTGCCTTCAGGGGACCCATTTTCTAATGTGGGGGATAATATATGATTATTAAGGTACATTCAAGAAGTATATGGAGTAGGTGAAGTTAATATGTAAAGGGAAAGCATTAGCAGCTGGGGGATTGGGAATGCCTTCTTTAGAACTTAGCTTCTTAAACTGTAGTTTGTGATCCTAATTTAGCGTCTTGTAACTGAATGTGGGGGTTATGAAATTATGATATCATCAGTAAATGTTTGATTTGTATACCTATTTTATATATCTATATATCTGAGGTGACATAAAACTTTCTCAGGTGAAAAGTGTTGCTAGTGGAAAAAATTTAAGAAGCTCAGCTTTAGAACATAAGATTTGAGCTAAATCTTAAAGAAAACAGGAAATATCCTCTCTTCTCACAAATTATCTTGTGTGTATTTTGCAAATATTGTGTGTGTGTGTGTGTGTGTGTGTGTGTGAGAAGGCATCTTCTCTATCTCTAGATGATCTGCACATCCCTACCTTTACCTCACACCTGCAGATCTGAGTTCTAAGAGATGGATCACCTTCATGTGATTAACTCTTTCTCAGGGTTTTAAGGGTAATTTTGGTTGTATATATCTGAGTTTGAATAGAGAGAATACATTCATGCTATCCACTAATATAATTCCTGAGATCCGAAGGGTTTACTTTTTACTAATATAAAATGTTATCATTAATTCTTATGCACATATTTACTTAATAATATGGCAAAATAATTATAGTATCACATTTATAAAATATCAATCTAATGTAGTAATAAAATCATAATGTATGTATCTATACATAAGTATGTAAAATTATTTTCCTACTATTTTCCTTCTGATCATCACTGTTCTGCTGGGCAAATCTATTTTTCTTCTGCTCTCAAATTAATAAAATAGTGAAAAGCCCTTTTAACTCACAATCACTCAAGAGGGCACTGAGAGAGTGTTATGCTACTATAGTGACAAGCAATTCCCTTAAACTAGAGAACTGCACAACTCTGATTTGCTCTCTGAGGAATATAAGTAAGCCAAGCCAACTTTTCCCTCAGATGGATTCTTTGGTCAATCAGATACAAGTTTCTTTTAGTCAAGTCCTTCTTTTACTCTTTTCCTCCCTCTCAAGCCAGTAGAAGCAGCAGCAATATTAATAATAATCAGTTTATATAGTACTTTAACTTTTACAAATCATTTTACATATATTATCTCATTTTGACTTCACAACAATTCTATGAAATGTTTATTATCCCCATTTTTATAGATGAGTAAAATGGTGCTGAGAGAGAATATGCAACTTCCTCAAGGTTATACAGCTATAATAAGCATCTGAGGCAGAATTCGAACTTCAGTTTTCCTATCTCTAAGTTTAGCACTTCTACTTGGTCATTTAGTAGTCATAGAGAATTCATCTCTTTCAATCAGTAAAATTTAGCTGTTTAGCTGAATACAGCTCTTGGCATCCTAATACTAGGCCCCCCTGGCTTTTTTTTAACTCCCTCTCTAGTTTCCTTAACTTCTCCAGGCATCTTAAATGCCTCTAAAGGATCAAATCAAAGCCTCTGGATACAACTCATGAAATCCACTTTTCTGCCAAGTCAGTTACAAAACCAATAGTCTTATTTAATCTTCCCAGAGTCATCAAACTATTATTCAATTTACTGCCATATTATGATTTTAAAATCTCAAATGCTAAAAAAAAGTCTCATGCAAATGACCTGAAGCACCACAAAGACTTATAGACCTGATCATTCCTCTGACCTCAAATAGGTTCTTCCTATCCATTCATCAGAGAGGCTTCTCTGTTTGCTCTTCCCATCATTTTTTTTTTTTTGCTTTTTTTTTGCTGAGGCAATTGGGGTTAAGTGACTTGCCCAGAGTCACACAGCTAGGGAATGTTAAGTGTCTGAGACCAGATTTGAACTCAGGTCTTCCTGACTTCAGGGCTGGTGCTCTAACCACTGCGCCACTTAGCTGCCCCATCTTCCCATCATGTTTAATGGAAAATGATATTATAACTTACACATTTTGTCATCTTTCTGTGTGCATAAGTTCTTTCTATTCTTCTTTCAGGAAGTACATATTAATATACAAAATAAATAATGCTTCATGTATTTCATATGTTGATTCCATTCATTATTCTTCACTTGAAAGTTATTTTCTGCTCCTTCAAAAAACCAAACTGCTCCCTTATGAAAAGGACATTTTCTCTACATACACATGTTGTCTAGTCCAGTCAATTAAAGTTCCTTGAAATCAGAGACTAATTCCAGAACAGTACATGCTAAATTAATACTTGCTAATTTATTAACAAGATGGTAGAGATAAGGTTAGATAATAGTTCTTTTAAAGACATCTGAAAATTTTTGTGAATTTCAAGGTTGATATTAAGTCACCTAAAAGAAGGAACAAAAGGTTAGAGACAGATTAGCTATCTTCCAGTAGCTGAAGGATTACCATGAAGAAGTGGTATTATATTTGTTCTGCACTGCATCAGAAGACATACTTAGGAACAATGAATGAAAGCTTCAGACAGGTTTAGACTTAATATGATGAAAAAGATTCCTAACCTTAGTACTACTAAAAGTGGAAAAGGCTGCACTAAGAGGTACTATTTTTTCATATATGAGTTTGACTAGATGTCATATGAGGTCCCTTCTAGTTTTGAAATTGTATGATTCTCTGTGCAGAAATCTTCAAGGCATGCCAAATATTGCTTTTATAAGGGAGAATTCCCACAATGTTTAAGCAGGAAGAAAAGAACAAAATCATTAGGCAACTAAAATATTTAGCTGTAAAAGAAAAATATAGAAACAGATTTATACATGAATTTCCATGATTTGATCATCAATCGTGAATAATCATTGTTTACTTTTTATACTGACAATTTGATCTTCTTCTCCCTTTGTTTTCTTCATACTAGTTAATGATTTACCTATTTTTATTAGTTTTTTTAAAATATCAGATCCCACTTTTACTTATCAATTAAATAGGGTTTGGGTTTTTTTTTTTTGGCTTTCAATTTTGTACATCTTTTTTAAAAGGATTTTTGGAATTTCCATGTGGTATTTAGTTAAAGGTTTTTTATTTATTGTATTTTCAAAAATTATACACCCAATTAACTTTTCTATTCTTTCTCTCTTTTATTTATAAAATGTAGAAATATAAAATTTCTCCTAAGGACTACTTGACCCATATCCCATAAGTTTTGGAATGTTGTTATATTACTGTAATTTTTGTTGGTGAAATTGTCTGCCATTTATAAGATTTGTTTTTTTTATCCAACAATTATTTATGGTTAAATTAATTGGTCTCTTATTAACTTTTAATTCTTTATTAAAAGGACTCTAATTAACTTTAACTTTTATTTCATTGTGCTTAGTAAAGGATTATTTAAAATTTTTTGCTTTCCTACATCTCTTAAGATTGTATCCCCTAATCAATGTTCTTTTTTTTTTTTTTTTTTGCAAAGGTGCCAAAATAGCTAGAGATATAGCATATTTTACTTTTCTAAAATTCTACTCAGGTCCTTAACTTGTTCATCTTTTTATAGGTGTGCTTAAATTGAAACAGGTAAATTAATGTCTCTCACTATTAGAATTTTCTATAACGTGATAAACTTTTCCTTTATCTATTTAGATGCTATATCATTTAGTGCATGTATGTTAAGTGGATTCATTATCTATGGTTCCCTTAAGCACAATTTGATTTTTCTGTTTATCTCCTTTAATCATGTTTGTATTTACTGTTGCCTTATTTGAGATGATGAGCTATTTTTCATGCTTTTTTGAGTTAAGCTAATACAAAATAAATTTTGCTCCCATCATATATTTTAACTTTTTGTGAAATTTTCTTACTGTAAATGACATTGTTGGACTCTGATTTCTAATACATTCTGTGATCCTTGTCTTTTTTCAATGACTAACCTTATTTCATTTATGTTCTTTGGTATGATTGTTAATCATATTATTTCCCTTCTCCCTATCGTATTATACATTTTCTCTCCTTTTTTCTCCTGTCTCTTTTTACAAAAAGGGTGTGATGGAGGATTGTGATCAATAATTAAAATGATCCATTTCCTTTCACAATTCACTCTCTGAAACCAGTTTCTTTTGCATTTGATGAATTCTTCATTGCTCACCCCCTTTCTGCCTGTCCCTCCCTCTTTCCTGGTTGTGATAGATATACTTCTGAAGTAATTTCATTATATATTTATTTGAGTGAGTGTATGTAAAGTGTATTAGTGTATGTATATGTCTGAATATAGTCAATCTTCCTTTTCATGGCTCAGAAAAAATTATGATTCATGTCGCCAGTCAGTCATTCAATAAACAGTTTTAAAGCCTTTACCATATGCTAAATACTGGGGATACAAAAAAATAAATAAAAACAAAGGCAATACCAGCCCACAAGGAATTTATAGCTTAATGGGAGAAGACAATACACAAATAAAAGCTAAGAAGTATGGGGGATGAGGAAGACATTATGGAAAAGTCCAAAAACTGTATAACCAGTAGGAAATGGAGAAATGATTGTGTCAAGCCTTCTCCTTAAACAGAAACCCTGGAAACTGGCTCTGCCTTCCAGTCATATAGTCCAATTAGAAGGGCAAAGAGTTTCTGAGGAGACATGAATACCAAACAGATTCAATCTTGCAGGATGAGATTTACCCATGATGAGTTCTCTGGAAAAACAAGGTATGATGGAGAAGTCCAAAGAATTCTAAAAGCAATGGATTTAGGAAGGAGTGGGATGTAATGTTCCTCCCGCTGCTTTTTACTCCATGTTTAAATATTCTTTATTTTGGGCACTGATTATACAATATATTAAATTTCTTCCTTTTCTTCCCTTGCATACTCTATTTCTTCCATCTTATTTATTCTCTTAAGACCATCAAAACAAAACAGAGTCACCTCCCTCTCCAAATTCTCTCTCTTATTTAACTCCTTCTTTATGTTTTGAAGTTCTGAGGGAACACTTGCTATTTCTTCCCTTTATTAAAGCAGAAGCATTGTATAATGTTTATATTTCAAAGCTTCCACTGATCTCTGATGTGTTCATTAGGAAGACTTTAAAGCCCTAGATTTCAATGAGAATTAATTTTTCATCTTTCTAGAATTGTTCTCACTTTTCAGGGTAAATTGTTCTATGTTACAAACCTATATCTTTTATTTTCTGCAATATCATATTTCAAGATTGCTTTTTTATTGTGGTAATTGTTAAGATTGGTGTCATTGTGTCTTTGGTTCCTTTGTACTTGAACTCTTTTTTCCCTCTGGCCATTTGTAATTTTTTTTCTTATTTCATTTGGAATCTCTGGATTTTTAGATATGATACTTCTCTGAGTTTTCATTTGATAGTTTCTTTTAGAAGATGATCACTAGATTTTTCCTATTTTCATAATTCCCTATAAGTTTAATTGATCTAGGTAGTTTTTATTAGTGTTGTTTTGAAATACAGGATACTCTGTTTTTTGGCGTTGGGGTGTTATGATTCTTGGATTATTTCTTCTTGGCTAAGATCACCCAATAATTACTTTCAAAAATATATTTTACATTTTGTTCTGTTTCCCCCATTTTTATTTTGTTTTCAATATATCATGTTTTATGAAATTAGTGTTTTCTGTTTGATTCATTCTAATTTTTAAGGAGGTTTTTTTTTTAATTAAGGCTACTACTTTTACTTCTAACCTATTAATTCTACTTCCCATTCTTTCCACCATAGCCCTCATTTAATCTAAAACTATATTTTGCCTCTCTTACTTCATTTCAACTAGGAGTTCTTAGAGTCCTTTGGGATAACCCATTCTTTTCTTTGAGGATCTATTTAGATTTTCTGTGGAGTTATTCTTTTCTTCTAATTTGACCTTTGAGCTTTTATCAGCTTATATTATTTCTTCATGCTATTTTCTTCTATTTCCTGTATCTTAAACCTCAGTTTCTGGATTGGGACTTTGTCATTGGATAAGTGGATTGGGTGGATGGGTCTTGCTTATTCCTGGAAGGGATGGATAATACTAAATCTTATCTTTTGCAGGAATCCCTAGGTCTTCTAGTAGCTTGACTTATAAATTTGTCCTTAGCCTTTTATATTTCTGTTTCCTTCCATTTGCATAATATCAAACCATGGCTCTGTCCTTTGCTTTGACACTGAAAGGTCTGACTGTTGCTGACTGTACTGATATCAGGCCTCCTTCAACATACCAGGTGCTGTTCTGGCCCTTTCTCTCACTGTAAGTTGGAAATGGACTGCCTAGGCACTGGCTTGGGGACTTAGAAATTGGCTACTGAGCCCTGTCTTGTTTGGTGTTAGTTTGGACTATCTTCTGCTGTGATATTAGAGTTGGCTTCATGAGCATGACTGAGTAATAATCTGGCTCTCTCTACTGCTGAAACCCTAGCATATTTAATCACAGTGCCATAGGCAAACCACAGCTTGTCTTTGCTTAAAGCTTTGTAGGTATCTGGAAGTCTTATTGTAACACTGTTGGTCGACATAGAAAAATTTATAGCTATTCGTCTTTTGTTCTCTTTATCATTGTTCTTTCTGGTGCACTTTTAGAGCTCTCATGGAGTATTTGTGTTCAGGGTTTTTATAGATCCTATCATATCACCATCTTGTGGGAAGTGCCTTTAAGAAATCTTTAAAGTGATTTTCATCCAACTATCATAGAAAATGTATGGCTATTTATTAAAGATTGCATTTTATTCTTCAGAAAACATAAAGCAATGGCCGGCTTACCCATCAACCTTTTGTTTTCCTTTTTTGCCCCTATCATCTCCTAATATTATGAGTGTAGCACTTAATGTCACAAGCACTATCCATCTTTTTGCCATAAATAACTATAACCTGATTCTAAGCCTACCATTGTTGGCAGTTACATTTCAATACACTTTTAGCATCTATTTAACCAATATTGGCATCCTCACAGAATTTCAAAGAGGAATCAACTGAATGCACTATAATCATAGAAAGGATTATGCATGCTGTGATACCCATTAACACATTAATCTTTATTCCCATAAGAATAAAACACGCTAGCAACCTATTTAACAAATTAGCTGTGTATATCTCTGACAAAGGTGCTTTATCTGAAGGAAGGTCAGTATGACTTTATTATCAGTTACAGAACAGCGTAAATGATATTCTTCCTCAGACAGTTTAGGAAATGTGCCAAGAATAGCATTGCAATTTGTGTGTGTGTGTGTGTGTGTGTGTGTGTGTGTGTGTGTGTGTATCCATAGACATAATCAATGCATTTTGTTCTATTAATCAAGTTGGCGCATTATTATGAAAGATTGCCTAGAGAAGTGCATAAATATTTTTCCACTACATAAAGGAATGACAATAATAGCTGCATGTATAGAAGTGATATCAAATTTCTTTTCTGTAAATAAAAGCATCACAAAAAGTCACATTCTTGCATGATTGCTGTTTATCTACTTTTAGCAATGTGCCATTACATTCTGAACTGTGATTTGGATATTAACATCAAATTTTGAGTCAGATAAGACTGGGCTCTGACACAAAGAAAAAACAAAATGCTAATAGCAACTTGATGACTGTACACTTGTGGATTGTAATTAGAATGATGTACAACAGCTGTCAAACCAGTCTGCAAAAGCTGCATTTTGCTTTGGTCTGTCAGAACTATAAAGACAGAGGTCTGCCTATAGTACTGCTTAGATAACACACATAGCACCTGCCACACTGAAATACTCAAAGTACTGAAAATCATGGATTTTTCTTACATGGAAGTTCATTTCTTATGATGCTACCACTGAAGAAGAAACATTGCTCAGCAGATGAAAGTCAACATTGCTTTTAAAAGGATTACAAAATATTTAGATTCACAAATACTAGAGCTGGGATTTTAGAGATTATCTTGTCCAGTCTGCACTGAAATGAGGATCCCCTTAAATGATCATCTGGCTTCCATCTTCCATTTTGGAATAGCTTTAGTGGTACTGAAGGTTGTTTTAACATTTGCTTAAAATCCGTCCCTCCTATAAGTAAATAGGTTTTCTCTCTTCTATGTTCCAGTCTTTAAAATACTTGTAACGATATAATATACAATGCTCCACCCACAAGTCTTATTTTTAGCAGCTTTCTTAAGGTTAGCAATCCTGATATTATCTTCACTGAATTGTGCCAGATACTTAGGTTCATACTTAGACTCATACTCTATTACCTATCTTTGTTTTCAAATTCTGTATGCAACCCAGTATTTGCCATGGAGATGCCATTCAGTGTCAATTCAACTGCACTGGAAATAGCCATCTCTCAGAATCTTTGCAGGAGAGCTGAAAGGAGCAGAAGCAATGGCCATCTGAATGCTCAACTAAATGTAGAATGACTTAAATTCCTTGTGATCTAGCTGACCTCTCTATACAACTCTACATTTTTCTTTGCATCACAGAATCATGGTCCTAGAACTAGAAGGGCTCTTATATTGCAATCTAATCCAACTTCTTCTGCACTTGAGAAAACTGAATTCCAGAAAGGTCTTGTGACTTGTCCACAGACATGGAGGCAATGGCACAGGCAGGATTTGAATCTAGGTCCTATGACTCCCAAGCCAATGCTCTTTTCTGACTCTATGAAGAGTTTACCTGTTTTCAAAATTTCATTTTTTAGAACTTCTAAGGCCTTCTAGGCTGACTGACCTTGTAGAAGTTCAGCTCATGGTATCATATTTCATTCTATCTATGCTTTCTTATTTTAATCCCTTAAGAGCTATTCTACCCAAATCTAGGTTTTATGTTGGATCATTCTGATATTTTCTCTCCTTTCCTATCACAAATTCGAAAGGAGAGTAGTCATTTCAAATCAACATTTATACTTCAACAAACAATTCTCCTTACAATATGGTACTATATTGTACACAATAGCAATGTTCCTTATTGATTGCTCTGCCTTTTGAAAGGTGAAATTATTAAAGCATGTTAGAAGATATAGAGCTGCTTTTCGGTAGCAAAGAAAGTACTTTACCTAATACCCAGATAATTGAATGCCCTTCCCATTCTATTCTAACATGCTTTTGTGCCAAATTCCTTATCTTTTTGGGGGGAGTAGTCAAGGTACTTTGTAGTGCACGGGTATACTTGTTTTGTTTCTGCCTTTGCTAATCTTTACCCAATCGTTCCCTACTCTGGTTCCTGAATTCTTCATATAAGCATATAATGCTATTCACTACTCATTATCCTTTTCCTTTTTATCATGGTAGGAAATGTGGTAGAGTGGATAAAGAACTAGTTTTGACATGGAAAATAACTTGGATTCAAATCTTGCTTCTCATGCATGGGGGAATCATTTAACTGCTTGGTATCTCAAGCAACACTCTAAAACTACAAGTAAAAGAAATATTTCAAATCTATATTGATGGAGGAAGTTTCAATACCAGGACTTCTTCATTGTGATAAAATCACAGGTCTTAACCAAAAAATCCAAAGCATATTCTAGTTATTAGGCTTATTTCATCAAGTCTGAGGAACACAAAGAGATCAACTTTGCCCTCTTGGGTTAGGATCTTCTTGTTTACTTTTTGTTACCCACATAGTATGCATTTATGGATGTATAGATAATTGAAGCCATGAATTTTATTGCTCGATGTTTTTTTTTGCATTTTGCTTTACTTTAATCCCTAGATACTGCTACTGTTATTATTCTTTTGACATTGTAGCTATTCTCTATAATATCTACCTTAGTGGATATACATATATAATTTTATTCTTTTTCCTCCTTTTGCAGCTTTTGAATTGATTATAAGACTAGGCAAATATCTTACTATCCCTTGTTAGGATCACTTCATCACCTGCCAGAAGGAGATTGTCATTCCTATATTTTAAACTAAGTTCCAGAAATCCAAATCCTGTTCTCAGACACTATCTTATTAACTAGCTATTCCAAGTTTCAATCTGCTTCTCGCTTTTGAACCCTTTGCTTTTGACTGACAACATTGATAAAATTACCAATTTTATTCCTAAGGTCTTCCATTTCTTGCCCATGACTTCACAGTCTTGAGTGGTACTTTCTAGATGTTTTCCAAAAGTAAAATGCGTGCTTTTCTGTCACATCCTTGATACATGCAAGCCCCAGAATAATGGCAGACATCACTCATTACTATCATGAGGTTTATAAATAGCTATCTCAGCCTTTCTCAGCAGGGAGTCATCAAATATCATCACTCTCTTCTTCTTCCTCTAATTTTAATGCAAGATCTTTTACCTGACCTCACCTGTGGATCTACTTTATTATGCGTTGGAGGAAAAAGTAACTATGGCTTAGTTCCCAATGTTCAGTGATCCTTTTCCCCTTTATCCTCTTTGACCATAGGCACTCTCCAAACAACTGACCAGATTGAGAACCTCTTCTCTGATTCTTTTCTTCTTTGTTTGCACATTGCATCATTTCCATTTTTTTTAAATAAACACATTATTCTTTCTGAAAACCTGGAAAGTGGAGAGGCATTCTTCAAATCATTTTACCTTTTATTCCAAGTAGGAAAACCAGCCTACACATTTTTTACATATATAATAATCACCTGGCTGATGCAGAAATATGATTATATATTTTAGAGGTTCTCAAAGTATAATCTAGGAATCCTGAGATCCTCTAAGACCCTTTCCAGGGGGCCATAAGGTCAAAACTATTTTCATAATAATACTAAGATATTTTAATTTCTAATATGGTAATTATCAATACAAATAACAACAGCCTTGAGGGATCTTAATAATTTTTTAAAGGATAGTTTCTGAAAGCCTCTGACATATTCTACGCAAGTTACAGCAAAATATTTCTGTTCCACAGAGCTTCTGGAAATCCTCTTCTTTTTTCTAGTAGTTACCCTGCGTAATTTCTCTTTTGTGAATGAGTTTCAGTTTACCAAGGCCTTTCCTAAAAGCTGATGTGACCCAAACTGTCAAAATATATATTTCACATGTGATTCTCAGGTGTAGTTGTACAATGCATACAGAGAGCCAAGAAGCTAAATAAATTATAAATAACTGCCATCTAAGTAATGGCTAGAGCATATAGATATAGCAAAGCTTCTGAAATATAACATTACTGGGTAGGATTCATATTGATATTAATGCAGTTTCACTGAACTAATCAGGTCTTGTGAATGTTTTTTTCCACAACCTGCTCACTAATTCCCTATGGTTTGTTCTGTGATACATGCTACATATTATTAGATATTTCATTAAAAGTTAGAGATAACCTGTTCTTACTCATGGGAGATGGTAATTAAAATGCACTTAATAAACTTCACAAGACACAACTGGGTCTAAAGAATATTACATAAAGAAAGCAAAGAATGAGAGAAAACAGAACAAAGGAGGAACTAGGTCAATGGTAGCAGTGCCATAAGATATTTCCAAATGGATTTAAGACCAGATTGTTCTCCCATCCTTAAACCCCATCGCTAAGTACAGGTCCAGTGTGCATGGTTTTATTCAGCACTAATAGTGACTGTTAGAGAGGTCAGCCATTCAACTATCAAGCTCTCCAGTCACTCTATATAGAGGCAGTAAGTTCATCTGGTGTGGGAAAAAAGGGAAGGGGAGGACAGGATGAAGGAAGGCTGGAAAAAATACTCTTGACACTTAGGAGTAACCCTTGAATTACTCCTAGAAATGAGGGAGGGGAAAGAAAGCTACTTAGTACTGACACCACCTCTTTCCACTACACCTTAAGCAGTGAATATCAACATTTATTCCCTTTGAAAGCATCATCTTACCATGTGGAATTGTGGTCTGGAAAGGACGGCTTGGACTTTTCAGGTTCCACAGAGTCAAGCTGCCATCTGAATGGCTGCACATGAACTGTTTGCCCTCATGATGCCAATCAATTGAATGAATAGCCTAATGAAATAACAGTTAAGAGTAAACAAACAGGTTACATAGGCAAATTATCCTGAGGGGGGGGGGGGAAACTGTACAAAGTATGTAAAAATATGTACTGTGAATTTCTAACCCTTAAGTACAAGGCCAGATTATCAGAAATAATCAGGAAGAAGTCCTTCACATGTTTATGAAGGGGTTTTCTTTAGAATTTTTGGAGGCAACCTGCTATAGTGAAAAGAATGCCAGACATGGAAACAAGAAACCTGGATTTGAATCTCATCACTAACACTTGTGCTTTATGACCATGAGCAAATCACTCAACCTTTTTGAACTTAATGAAGTTGAGGGACTTATAGGTATCATCCACTCTATTAGCTGCTGAACCTCATCTGTAAAATGGGGATAAAATCGGTATTGCCTACTTCACAGGTTTGTTTTGAGCGTCAAAAGGGATAATATCTGTAAAGTTATTTGTATAAATTAACTGCATAAACATCAGCTTGTATTGTATTATAAAAGACCTGTTGTATTTTGTGGAGCCTGGAGGGCAATATCAGTTTATAATCCCATTTGTAAAGCAAATTTAAGAGTATGAAAAACAAGAGGATGAAGTATGATTTGGTTATTATACCATTTGAGAAAACATATTCATTAATAAATATTTATGGAGTTCCAATTCCTATTGTACCAAATTGAGTTAAAAACAATTCTTGCCTTTTAGGAACTTAAAACTCTAATTACTGATTGACAGAGCAGACAAAAAAAACTGGGCTGATGAGAAAATGACAACACAACATATAGAGTTTATCTGTGAAATATTATACAGGATGTCTCGAAAGACTTAGAGCTTTAATAGCTTAAAATTGTACTAACTTTTAGATTATTGTGCATGCATAGTAGTACCTCCTCTATATGTAATTCAACTATTCAGCAACTTCACCTGTTTGGAACACTGATGAGAACTAGAAATTAAGTAAAAATTGATTCTAAGGTGCCAAAACATTTGTCATAAAATACATGTGATGAATTCTCTGGATTTTATTCAATGGAAGTTGCTTCAAATTCTCCCTGTGAAATTTATTCACAGTTCTTGACCTTTTTTTCTCCATCTATACTATTTCACTTGACGATCTCATCAGCTTCCATGGGTTCAATTACTATCTCCATCTAGATGATTCTTAGACCTATTTATTCAACTTAACCTATCTCTTGACCTGCAAACATATATCATCAATAGCTCAGCTGATACTTTGAACTGGATATTCCAAACCCAACAAGTCCAAAATAGACTACATTATCTTTCCCCTCAAATCTTCCCCTCTTCCAGGCTTCTCTATCACTGAGGAAGGCATGACTAGCTTCTCAGTTACTTAAGCTTGCAATTCCAGTTTCACTACTATTTCCTCATTTGCAATGACTCCACATATGTAATCTGTTGTTTTTTACTTTCAGAACACCATATTCACAAATGTGTATATATGTATGTATCCCTACAACACACAGTCATTCTGGCACAGACCCTCATCATTTCCTGCTTAGACTATTACAATGGTCTTCTGGTTGACTGATCTCTTTGCCTCAAGTTTTCCTCTTTCTTCTTTCCACTGCCTAAGTGATCTTCTTAAAGAATAGGTCTGACAATCATTTATCCTCTTAGCCCTCCAAATCTTTTGGCTTCCTATTGCCTCCAGAGTCAAATATAAAAACTTGTTTTGCTTTTCAAGTTCTCCAGAACTTTTTTTAAAATTTTATTTGCATAACATATGTGTGGGTAATTCTTCAACAATAACCCTTACATAGCTTTCCGTTACAAATTTTCCCCCCAACTCCCCACCCCTCCCCTAGATGGTAGGATATCTACTACATGTTAATTATGTTAAAATATTGGCAAATCGAATATATGTATACATATTTCCAAACTTATCATTGTTGTGCAAGAAAAATCTTATCTACACAAACGATATATCAGATAAAGGAAACACAATGTAAGCAAACATCAATCAAGGAGTATGAGAATGTTATGTTGTGATCTGCATTTCACATCCCTCTCTCTGGGTGTATATGCCTTTCTTCAGTGAACAATTGGAGGTGGTTTGAAACATTTCATTGTTGAAGAGAGCCATGTCCATCAGAATTGATCATCATATAGTACTGTTGTTGCCGTGTATAATGATCTCCTGGTTCTGCTCATTTCACTCAGCATCAGTTCATGTAAGTCTCTCCAGGCCTCTCTGAAATAATCTTGCTGGTCATTTCTTACAGAACAATAATATTCCATAATATTCATATAACATAATTTATTCAGCCATTCTCCAATTGAAGGGCATCTATTCAATTTCCAGTTTCTAGCCACTACAAAAAGGGCTGCCACAAACATTCTTGCACATGTGGGGTCTTTTCCTTCCTTTATGATTTCTTTGGGATATAAGCCCAATAGAAATGCTGCTGGGTCAAAGGGTATGCACAGTTTGATAACTTTTTGAGCATAGCTCCAAATTGTTCTCCAGAATGGCTGTATCCATTCACAGCTCCACCAACAATGCATCAGTGTCCCAGCCCTCCCACATCCCCTCCAACATTCATCATTAACTTTTCCTGTCATCTTAGCCAATCTGACAGGTGTGAAGTGGTACCTCAGGGTTGTCTTGATTTGCATTTCTCTGATCAACAGTGATTTGGAGCACCGTTTCATATGACTATAAATAGTTTTAATTTCATCCTCTGAAAATTGTCTGTTCATATCCTTTGACCATTTATTGATTGGAGAATGGCTTGAATTTTTATAAATATGAGACAATTCTCTATATATTTTAGAGATGAGACCTTTATCAGAACCCTTAAATGTAAAGATGATTTCCCAATTTATTGCTTCCCTCCTAATCTTGTCTGCATTGATTTTGTTTGTACAAAAACTTTTTAACTTAATATAGTCAAAGTTATCTATCTGGTTTTCAATTAAGAGTTCCAGTTCTTCTTTGGACATAAATTTATTCCATCTACATAGGTCTGAGAGGTAAACTATATTACATTCCTCTAATTTACTTATAGTATCACTCTTTATATCCAGATCATGAACCCATTTAGATCTTACCTTGGTTTCTCCAGAACTTTTTAATGTTCTTATATTTTACTTCCCTCAATATATTTTACAATCCAGTGCACTAGACTTCTAGTTTCTTGTGCACATAATTCTATGCCCACACCCCAAACCTTTTTCCTGGCTGTTCCCCATGCCTGGGATACTCTTCTTCCTTATCCCTGTCCTCTTGGATTTATTCAAGATTGAACTGAAATCTACCTTCTGCAAGAAGCTTTTCACATCTTCCCCTCTCCCGCCCTCCCAACACAGCTAGTTTCTTACTTCCAGAGTTTCTTCCTTCCCATTAACACTGCATATATTTTATAAGTAAATAGCTGTATGAATATTACCTTCTCCATTAGAAAATGAGATTTTTTTTTAAAAAGTCTTTTTTTTCTTTATTAAAGCTTTTTATCTGCAAAACATATGTATGGGTAGTTCTTCAACATTTACCCTTACAAAGCTTTCCATTACAAATTTTCCCCCCCTAGTCCCCACCCCTCCCCTAGATGGCAGGAAGTCTACTGCATGTTAATTATGTTAAAATACTTGACAAATCAAATATATGTATACATATTTTTACAGTTATCTTGTTGTACAAGAAAAATTGTATCTACAAGAAAAGAAATCTGAGAAAGGCTACACAATGCAAGCAAACATAGAGAGCATGAAAAGTTTCATATCCCTCTCTCTGGGTGTATATGGCTTTCTTCACTGAACAACTGGAACTGGTTTGAAACATTTCATTGTTGAAGAGAGCCATGTCCATCAGAATTGATCATTATATAGTCTTGTTGTTGCCATGTACAATGATCTCCTGGTTCTGCTCATTTTGCTCAGCATCAGTTTATGCAAGTCTCTCCAGGCTTCTTTGAAACCATGCTGCTGGTCATTTCTTACAGAACAATAATATTCCATAACATTCATATACCATAATTTATTCAGCCATTCTCCAATTGAAGGGCATCCATTCAATTTCCAGTTTCTAGCCACTACAAAAAGGGCTACCACAAACATTCTTGCCCATGTGGGGCCCTTTCCCTCCTCTAAGATATCTTTGGGATATAAGGCCAATAGAAACATTGCTGGGTCAAAGGGTATGCACAGTTTGATAACTTTTTGAGCATAGCTCCAAATTGCTCTCCAGAATGGTTGGATCCGTTCACAGTTCCACCAACAATGTATCAGTGTCCCAGTTTTCCTACATCCTCTCCAGCACTCGTTCCTATCTTTTCCTGTCATTTTAGCCAATCTGACAGGTGTGCAGTAGTACCTCAGAGTTGTCTTAATTTGCATTTCTCTGATCAATAGTGATTTGAAGCACCTTTTCATATGACTAGAAATAGTTTTAATTTCATTCTCTGAAAATTGCCTGTTCATATCCTTTGACCACTTATTGATTGGAGAATGGCTTGAATTCTTATAAATATGAGACAATTCTCTATATATTTTAGAAATGAGGCCTTTATCAGAACCCTTAAATGTAAAGATGATTTCCCAATTTATTGCTTCCCTCCTAATATTGTCTGCATTAGTTTTGTTTGTACAAAAACTTTTTAACTTAGTATTATCAAAATTATTTATCTGGTGTTCAATTAAGAGTTCCAGTTCTTCTTTGGATGTAAATTTATTCCTTCTCCACAGGTCTGAGAGGTAAACTATACTATGTTTCTCTAATTTGCTTATAATATCACTCTTTATACACAAATCATGAACCCATTTAGATCTTATCTTGGTACGTGGTGTTAGGTGTGGGTCAAGCTCCAATTTCTTCCACACTAGTTTTTAATTTTCCCAGCAGTTTTTTGTCGGATGGTGAGTACTTATCCCAAAAGCTGGGGTCTTCGGGTTTATCAAACACTGAATTGATATAGTTATTGCCTAGTTTGTCCTGTGATCCTATCCTATGCCACTGATCGACTACTCTATTTCTTAGCCAGTACCAAATGGTTTTGATGACTGCTGCTTTATAATATAGTTTTAGATCTGGTACAGCAAGGCCACATTCATTGGCCTTTTTTCATTAATTCCCTTGAAATTCTTGACCTTTTGTTCTTCCAAATGAACTTTGCTACTATTTTTTCTAGATCTGTAAAATAATTTCTTGGGAGTTTGATTGGTATGGCACTAAATAAGTAAATTAGCTTGGGCAGTATTGCCATTTTTATTATATTCATTTGGCCTACCCATGAGCACTTGATGTTTTTCCAATTGACTGGGTCTGACTTTATTTGTGTGGAAAGTGTTTTGTAGTTTAGTTCGTATACTTTCTGATTTTTCCTTGGCAGAGAGATTCCCAAATATTTTATACTATCAACAGTTATTTTGAATGGAATTTCTTTTTGTATCTCTTGCTGCTGAACTTTGTTGGTAATATATAAAAATGCTGATGATTTACGTGGATTAATTTTGAATCCTGCCACTTTGCTAAAGTTGTGAATTGTTTCTAGTAGTTTTTTAGTTGAGTCTCTAGGGTTCTCTAAGTATACCATCATGTCATCTGCAAAGAGGGATAATTTGGTTTCTTCATTACCTACTCTAATTCCTTTAATCTCTTTTTCTTCTCTTACTGCCAAAGCTACATTTCTAATACAATATTAAATAGTAATGGTAACAGTGGGCAGCCTTGTTTCACTCCTGATCTTATTGGAAATGGTTTTAGTTTGTCTCCATTACATATGATGCTTGCTGATGGTTTTAAGTAGATGCTACTAATCATTTTAAGGAAAAGCCCATTTATTCCTATACTCTCTAGTGTTTTTAATAGGAATGGGTGTTGGATTTTAACGAATGCTTTTTCTGCATCTATTGAGATAATCATATGGTTTTTGTTAGTTTGGTTATTAATATAATTGATTATGCTGATAGCTTTCCTAATATTGAACCAGCCCGGCATCCCTGTTATAAATCCTAGCTGGTCATAGTGTATTATCCTGGGGATGACTTTCTGTAATCTCATTGCTAATATCTCATTTAAAATTTTTACATCAATATTCATTAGGGAAATTGCTCTATAGTTTTCTTTCTCTGTTTTCACCCTAACTGGTTTAGCTATCAGCACCATATTGGTCTCATAGAAGGAATTTGGGATTATACCTTCTGTCCCTATTTTTTCAAATAGTTTATATAGTATTGGAATTAGTTATTCTTTGAATGTTTGGTAGAATTTACATGTAAATCCATCTGGCCCTGGAGATTTTTTCTTAGGGAGTTGATTAATAGCTTGTTCTATTTCTTTTTCTAAAATGGGGCTATTTAAATAATTTATTTCCTCTTCTGTTAACCTGTGCAATCTATATTTTTGTAAATATTCCTCCATTTCATTTAGATTATCAAATTTATTGGCATAAAATTGGGCAAAGTAACTCCTAATTATTACTCTAATTTCCTCTTCATTGGGGGAAAGTTCTCCCTTATCATTTTTTGACTAACAATTTTATTTTCCTCTTTCCTTTTTCTAATCAAATTAACTAAAGGCTTATCCATTTTTTTTCATAAAACTAACTCTTAGTTTTATTTATTAATTCAATAGTTTTCTTATTTTCAATTTTATTCATCTCCCCTTTTATTTTCAGAATTTCCAATTTGGTATTTAATTGAGGGTTTTTAATTTGCTCTTTTTCTAGCTTTTTTAATTGTAAACCCAATTCATTGATCCTCTCTTTCTCAGAAAATGAGATTATTAAGGACAAATATTGTGTTTTTTTTGTTTTTTTTTTAAATTTTTATTTTATTTGCATAACATATGTGTGGGTAATTCTTCAACAATAACCCTTACATAGCTTTCCGTTACAAATTTTTCCCCCCAACTCCCCACCCCTCCCCTAGATGGCAGGATATCCACTACATGTTAATTATGTTAAAATATTGGCAAATCGAATATATGTATACATATTTCCAAACTTATCACTGGTGTGCAAGAAAAATCTTATCTACACAAACGATATATCAGATAAAGGAAACACAATGTAAGCAAACATCAATCAAGGAGTATGAGAATGTTATGTTGTGGTCCACATTTCGCATCCCTCTCTCTGGGTGTATATGGCTTTCTTCAGTGAACAATTGGAAGTGGTTTGAAACATTTCATTGTTGAAGAGAGCCATGTCACAAATATTGTGTTTTTACCTTTCTTTGTATGCTCAGTGCTTGGCACAAGGCCTAGCATGCAATAGGCACTTATTAGCTGACTGATTAATTTTCATAAATCAGGTTGTCTGGTGTCTTAGTCTATTGCTGATTAGAAGCAATAAATTGAAGATTAGAAGGGAGTAAAAGGGCTGTTATATGCAGGTGTTCTGACAGTAATAAGGGGTGATAATTTACAGTTTGAAAACAAGGAAGGAGACAAAAATACTTTTTAAAAAAGTATGGCAGTTGGAACCATTTAGAGTAGATCCAAAGACAAAGATTGCTCAATGGGCATCAAGATATAAAAGCACAATATTATAAATAAAGTTCATAAAGATGATACTGAATCTTCAAGAAAAGATGAAACTAAGCTTAGTGGACTTCATTTGAAATAACAGGAAAAATGTGTAATATTCTTTTCTAAAAATTCCTATAATAGAGCAGCTACATGGCACAGTGGATACAGCACCAGCTCTGAAGTCAGGAAGACCTGATTACAAATCTGGTCTCAGACATTTAATACTTCCTAGCTATGTGATTCCGGGCAAGTCACTTAACCCCAATTGCCTCAATAACAGCAACAACAAAATTCCCATAATAAAATTCTGGTGCTCAAGGGAGTAAACATTCTGCTAGTCAGATCACTTGGTTATCTAAAATGGCTTAATTCCTGAGGATTTTACATGGTCAATGTACCCTGTTGATCTATATAAAGACCACACCTTTCAGATGTGATCTTTTTGAAAAGAAAAAAGATCAGATATTTCAATATGTGTGCTGGAAAATAACAATACGAAGTTTCTGAGTTAAAAATTAATGGGATAGAGTTCCCCACCCCCTTTTCCTTTCAGTAAAAATAATGTAAGTAGAATGACCAGGAACATAGGTCTTTTGTATCACAGATTCTCTTTGTAGCCAAATCCCTAGAGAAAGAGAGATTTTGAAGCAGATGCCAGTAATTAGAGCTCAGAAAGATCTTACATCAAAGGCTTATTGTTTTGTGATATGAGGATCTCCTATCACATTCTGGCTTGCTCTCAAAATACACACGTTATTTAAACAATATAGGTCCCTCCATCTATGAGATTCTCATTATCCCAACAAGAATGGACAGGACAATCTCTCTGGTCTCCAAACTCTGTGGAAGGACATTTATCTAAAAGTTATTACTGCTTACACAGTAAGGGATAAGAAGGATAAAAATCTATGACCAGGCCATTGTGAGGACGCGCTATGCTGACCATATCTCCTAAATGATTAATCATAGGATCATAGATTTAGAGCTAAGAGTGACTTCAGAGGTTATTTTAGATCTTTTCATATGAGAAAACAAGGCTCAGAAGTTTTGTAAGCTGCTCGAGGTCACCTAATTATCCTGATCATTAAAAGTGGGCCACTTTTAACTAGGGACCAATACAATATAAAGGATCAATTACAACTGAACCAGCTTTCAGGCTAGTTTCCTCAACACTTTATTACTCAACACAGAAATCTACCTGATCACTGTCTTCTTCTAAGACAAGGATGGAAGAAGATCCAAGATTTATATAGTGACTAAGACTGACTCGGTGGAACCCACACACTTTGGGGGGGTTAGATGCTGCCTTTGTGTTTTAGTTATAATATTGCCCACAAAGAGCACTGCCAAAAGCTTTTCCAATAAGTAGGATGAAGGGGGCTAGGAAACTCAGATCCTCTCCTGATGTTTGTTACAAAGACCAAAACAGAATCTTATCCCATTTATATTGACTATATTAATGGCACTAATGTTCTTCCACTTACCTGGCATCAGGAACTAAGAATTCCTACAGATGAAAATCATGAAACAGAGATAAGCTGGGACTCAAGAGTGCAGAAGTGAACATTTAGATACAAATATCAATTATCATAAGATAGCAGGTGTAGAATCTGCCCATAGAGTTGTGTCAAAAAAAAGGAATGAATAGGCAAAGGTAAAAGCTGGAATTCCTTGCAAATCTATTTTTCTTCATCCTGATTTTCATTATATTATTTATAGAGCTAATCTTGAATTTGTTTGTTTGCTTTGAAGTTGTATATCTATTTCATATATGCTCATTAGAGGCCTTTGACATCTATTTTTTCTTATATCCTATGGATTATGAGTATTTATCTGCTGGCAGCTTTAGGCCTTAAATAGGAGGAAGGAAAAGATAAAAAATAGGGAAGTACTGAACTTTGAGGAAGAAAGAGGAAGAAAAACAAAAGACCAGGGAAAGAATAAGTAGAATGGGATTCAAAATAATATGGAGTCACTAAGTTGAAGGAAGAGAACTTCAAAAGCTGGGTGTTCAACAATATAAAAAATAATAGCAAATAAAGATGAAGGAAAAGGTCATTGGATTAGGTAATAGAAGTGACTTTTAAGATGAAGCTTTGACAGAATCACATAGAAATAAGATTAATTGGGGGCAGCTAGATGGTGCAGTGGATAGGGTGCCAGCCCTGAAGTCAAGAAGACCTGAGTTCAAATGTGACCTCAGACTTAACACTTCCTAGCTATGTGACTCTGGGCAAGTCACTTAACCTCAATTGCCTCAGCAAAACAAATAAACAGAAATAAGATTAATTGAAAGGGATTAAGAAAAAAATGTTTGTAAACAAAGGCAGTAGGTATAGACCACTGATTTGAGACTTTGGTAATGAAAGGGAGGCAAAAATATAGAATGTGTCATTGATTAGGTAAAAAGACTTTTTGTGCATTTTCCCTCATGGAGGTGAGATTTACCTTACCTGAGGGCAGAGGATAAGGGAACTAGAAGTAAAAGGGGAGATATTCTTGGATGTTGGGGAGGAAAGAGATAAATGTGTAAGATTGGTTAGGAGTCAGAAGAGTGAAATCTAAAGCACAAAAAATGGATTAACCCTAAAAAGGGAGCCTTTGTATTACTTAAGGAAAAGATAAGATGGAAACAGAAATACATATATACTAAGTAAGGCACCCATCTAGATGAGAAGACAAAGGTAGAAAATGCATTTGACTGAAGATCAGGAGAACTGACTATTTTTCTATACCAGGTATCAAAAAGTCACTATGTTCTTAGTCATATTATCTCTCTGGATTTCATGTGCAAAGTGAAGGTTGAAAACAAAGAGCCATGACTGAAAAATATTCCCTGAAAATTTAGTCATCAATCAAGGAAAAAGTTCATATCAAAGACTGTCTCTCCTTACTTGTAGTCACCAAAGTATCAGGGTTCACCAATACCCTTTTTAATCTGCTCATCTCTCAGAAAGTTATACCTTGTTTACTTCCTTATGGTTATTGTATCTATGCTTTCTTCGCCAACTTTCCTTAGTTGTAACTGCCTAAATGACTTCTCAAAATGATTTATAGTATCTTTGTAGTATTGATTGGTTCTCTCTAATTGAAGCCCATATTCAGTAATAAAATTGGAAAACATTCTAATATCAAATGACTGCTGTCTCAAAATTCTGTTACAGAACATCAAGTTAGAATTACTTTTCTTCTATAGCTGAGCTCAAGAACCTAATTCAGACAAGGGGAAGAAAGAAGATGATGTTGGATGGCAGCAACTAATTGAAATCTGCAATAAATCCTCAAATTAAGAGAATGAAGTGGAGTTATACTATAGTAATAACTTAGTCATTCATATAAATCCTATCTAGAGAAGTTTCAGTGGGAAAAAAACCTGCCTGAACTCCATAGCTTTTTGGTTTGAGGTAGCTATGTGGCGAAGAAGATAAAATATTCTTGGACCCAAGAAGATCCTAGTCCAAGTCCAGTTTCAGACACTTATTAATTGTGTGAATCTGGACAAGTCATTTAACCATTATCTGCCTCAGTTTCCTTAACTGTAAAATAGGAATCATGATAACACCTACCTCTTAGGATTGTTGTGAGGATCAAATGAGATAATATTTGCCTGGCACAGAGTAGGCACTTGTTCTCTCCCCTCACCCCCATTTTGTTATTTTTTTCTGTTTATATAAGAACTATTTAAACACCAACTTAGGTATTTGTGTAGAAGGTGGTGTTTAAATATGACTGAATTCTATTCTCTAAAGAAAAGAGCTGAAGATGTAAAATTTTGCTCTAATAAGGGGCACATACTTTGCTGGATAGAAGTCCATCTAAATGTAAATATAAATGTTAATGTAAAGATAAGCTAAATCAAGCATAATCCAAGAAGGCAGAAAATTAAATAGTCAATGATTATAAGCAAAAGTTAGTGAAAAGAGATATTATTTTTATTTAGGAGTTGTATTTTTTCCAAATCTTACTACAGCTTGTATTTCTGTTTTTATCCTAGAAAAAAAAGGCAAAGTGGAGTCCTGATCACTATTTTCAAATAAATGAAAGGCTATATAGTGAAACAGGAATTAGCTTTGATTCATCATGTAACTTCAGAGAAACAAACTATGTTGAGTGAGTAGAAATTACAAGGCAGCAGATCTGGGATTCACATAAGAAAGAACTTTCTAATAAGAGAACTATGTAATAAATTTTAAAGTAGTGAGCTTCCTATTGATAAAGTATTCAGTTAGAGTTCAGTCATTGAGATCTGGGCAACTGAAATGTGTCACATTACGCAAGATTAAATTTTTTTAAAAATTCATATAAAAGTTTTGCCTTTTGGGGCCTAGCGAGGGACTAATCCAAAATTTCCCTTTGTAGGAGGGCTTTTCAAAAGACATTTGTCAGCTGGCCCCCTTTGCATAACTTGGGGTCCAAAGAGTTGGAGACCAGACTCTGGGACAATTAAATCCACAGGAGCACAGCAACTTCAATAGGGTGACCTTTAACTCCAAAAGACTACTGAGTACAAAATGATGTGATGTAAGTAAAAATACTTTGTAAACTATACAGAATTATACAAAGGTAAGTTACTGTATTCAGTGGGGGAAAAAATCCCACTGGATTTTGAATCAGGGGTTCTATATTTAAATTCCCTGTTTTCTCCTTATCATTTGTATAAGCTTTGTTAAGTCATTTAATTTCTCTGGATCTCAGTTCCTCACATGTAAAATGAGGGTGTTGGGTTAGACCTCAAGTGTGTCCTCTGATACTAAATTTACACTTCAGCGATCCATAGCTAACAAAGAATAATTAACATTACTTGTAATAATGCCCATTCCTTAGTGGAGTGCATTCTACTTGCTAGGTAATATTTATTAAATGAATGCTATTTTAATAGAAAAAGCACATATTTTCAAATTATGCACTTTAAATCTCTAACACTCTTACTTATCCATTACAGAATCTAATCCAATGATTAGAGTATTCAAATCACATGTGGCTCTTTCATATGTAATCACTGGTTTTTCAGTCTTATCTGATTCATCTATTATAAAAATCATATTATAGTGATAAGTCCCAACAAAAACTGAAAAAAAAAACTATGTCTTGTATGAGATGTTGCACTATCTGTGTGCTAGCTGGCTTTGCATCTTTGAGAAGATGCATCATCTATCATTCTCTCTTGACTCCCTATATCCCCACACCTCTTTACTAAGTTGCAGGGGCCTAGATAGAGCTGGGAAGAGAGAAGGGATTCTTCATCTTTTCTCAGTTCCTTCAGGTTGAAAGGCAAGAATTGACGCTGTTAGCCCTACCACCCGCTCTTCTACTTCAAGGCTCTTGCAGGAATATTCACAATAAAGGCATACACTCTTTCTTACCCTTCCCTTATTTTTTTCCTTCATTGTTCTAAGTATCATGATCCACAGCAGACCCAGGGACCTGGGCTGACTATCTACTCCTTGTTAACTATGCTAGATATAGCAGAAAGCCATGGAGAAAGCTTCCTTGGTAATAAGTGAAGAGTTGAGAGAAATTTTCTGATCTCCAACCATTCTCTTTTACTGCTGCTCCTTTCCCCAGATTTATGCCATAGTTCTTATCCTCACCAACCTTGTGTTTCAAAGGGAACACCATATATCAAATAGTATAATAATTAAATTCAATGTTATCTAAATATTGCTTTAGTGGTATTCACACTTATTTAAAATTTCATATTTGGTTTTAGTCATAGTCAAGTTATTTTATATATGTGAGAATAGATGTGTCTATATAGGTATTCACTGATGTGATCCTTTTGTCAAATGGCAATTGTACTTCTATAATCTGGAAGTAGCATAGTACCAAGATAAACTAACCAGATTCTAGAACAGCAGTTCTTTACCAGGGGTTCATTAACATCATTTAAATAATTGTTGAGGATTGTGCTTTGATAGAATTGGTCCACTGGCTTCATCAGACTGCCAAAAAGGTCATCATATGGAAAAATTAATAATTTTGCAATAAGGTCTACGAATTAGGCTTAAAAATTCAACTTTTTCATTGATAACTAATTAGAAATGCTCAACTGTAAATAACAATCCTTTGGTCAAAGCATAGATAGATCAACTAAAGAAACTCGATTGCTTTGGCCTATGGAATCCCCATTAAGAGTAAATATTCTAGCTGCCAGTAGCATTCACTATGGTACTTCCTAATTTGTATAAAAATTTAAGGATGTGATCTGGAATATTAGAAAATTGATTGCATATGTAAAGCATGCTCCTGAATCTGATGTTATTTTATTGTTCTTGTTCCAAGTAAAAATGTCAAAGAGATAAAATATTTTCATAGTTGAATATTCATTTAAAAATAAAAACACATCTGTACTATTATAACAATATGACTTATAAAATGCCTCATTAAAGAAAATATAAATATAACTGGAGATGCCATATAAGCAAGATATCAGGGAATTTAAAACAGCTAGTAACCAGAGAGTAATCTGCTGACAAATATAAATTGGTATTAATCCTTAATTAACCCTTGAGTTTTAATTTACTTTTTCTTATTTCCTAAAGTCAGGGGTCTTCTCAGGCTGTTCTCTTATGGGAGATGAGATAGCAGCATCATGAGACTATCTGCTTTAAGCTCCCTTTTCCAGTTGCTCCAGCTGTTTCTTGGTTAAAAGGTTCCCACAGTATTTTTATCTAGGAACTTGTATTATCAAAGTAAGGCACCAACCTCAATAAGGCCTCATACTTTCTTTATGGCAGACAAAACAGATCAGGGTCAGATTTGGGACACTTTCATTCTTTACAGCTAAAACTACACTAAAAACCCAGCTGCCAGTGACTAGATGCTTTTTTACCAATTAGGATAAAGTTAGCTTCACTCCCATAACAATTGATACTAGTAGCCTTATCTCATAATTTTTTAATCTCTCCACTGTGGTGAAAATTAATTTACAAATAATTGCTTAAAGTCACCCATTAAATAGACTTTTAGTCCTGCCAAGCCTTTTCTTAAAAGTTCTTTTCTTTCTCCCTCCCCCCATCAATCTTCTAAACATATTTGAAAATAACTTAGCATTACATATTAAAAAGTTTGATATAGGGAGTTCCTTAGTGGAATGTACTGAAAAAAATCCTAGAATAAAAGCACAGACAACTGGAAAACACTGAAGATTCTTGTGGTGCTTACTTATCCTTGGAACAGTCTTATGTGAAGTTTTGAAAGAGTTCTTAGAATTACAAGCAATTTAAAAATATAGATATTCCCAAACTAGTATCTTCTCAGATTTTCAGCTCAGAATAATTCATTTCATTTTCAATAATTTCAGTGTATTCCCTCCCCTGTTCAAAGTCTACAAAAAAGGTATCTAGGCTTAAGAAAACATTCTGGAAAGCCAGTTAGACTATTTTGAGATTTGAGCTATTTTGAGATTCCTTGCATCTTGAGTTGAAATAAGGAGCAATTGCTAAAACAGCCTCAAGACTTCTTCTCTCCATCCCATAAATACTTTTCTTGGCAATATTTTCCTCAAACAGTAGTCATTTCTAGGCAATAATAGCATTTCACATTTACGTGGCATTTACGGTTTTTAAAAGGATTTCATTACAGCAAGCCTACAAAATACATAATACAGATATTATTATTCTCATCTTATAAATGATGAAACTAAGTCTGAAGATTCCTACTGCTAGGTATATTCCCCCAGGAAGGCAAAGATAGAAAGGTTCTCTATACCCAAATTATTTGTAGCAATATTTTTTCTCTTAGTAGCGAAGAATTGGTAGCAATCCTCCATTGACGGGGAATGGTTAAATAAACTGTGGTATGTGAATATAATGGAATATTTCTATTCTATGAGAAATGATGAATATAAAAAGTAACAAAGAAGCATTAAGAAGACTTTTGTAAACTGATGTAATATAAACAATGACTACAATGATGCAAATGGAAAGAACAACAATATTAGCAACAAGTGTTGTGCCATAGTTCCATGTCTCAGTTTCCCTCAATTGTTCTGTCTCAGTTTCTGACCACTGAGATAATTGGGGTTGCAGGGATAGCATTCCAAAGAGTCATAAAACCTCCAGATGGCCCTTCTCAAACACCTAGACATACCCTTATCTTTATGGCCCCAGACTTAATGTCTCCTAGCTTCTTCCCAAACTTATCAGAATTTATGATTCTTAAAACCCCCAATCTGTCAGAACTGAATTGATAGTCCTTTCCTGGAACTCCAATCCCCCCAGTGCCCTACCCCTCCCTCTGCCTGTTCTTCTTTGTTCTCCTGAGTGCTGGGAGCCCTATAAAAATCCTGGGAGCAAACTACTAGCTGCTGGATCTACTTTGAGATCCAGATGGCTGGCTAATGGCTGCCAGTCTAAACTCTCAATGGACTGTGTGCTTTGAGACAAGAGTCCCATTCAGTCCTGCTCCATAGCTATAGATTCTAAACTCTCCATTAACATTAATAAAATATTACCTAATCTCCAATGTGTGATACTGCCTCAGTTTCTCCCGGAGCATTACAAAACAAAAAGAAACTGAACACTGTAATTGTAAAGGCCAAGCTTACATTCTCTCTTCTCCTTCCTCTGCCCCAAATAAAAAGATGAGAAAACATTTCCTTTCTTTCCTTAGAAGAGAGGGAATGGACTGTTGTGTACACTGAGAGTTGTTTAATGTCTTTGTAGCTGGGCTTACACTTTTCTTTTTTTAATTATTTGTCACTAATATAGTACCTCCCTACCCTCTACACACATATAAAGGATGGCTTTCTGAGTAAAGAAGGGATAGGGATATATGTGGAAATGAAGGAGATGTTTTAAAATGATATTAACAGAATTTTTAATTAAAAAAAACTTGCCCAAGGTGACATAGCTGATAAATGTAAAGTGGAGACTTAAATTCATCTGTAGCAACCTTTGCACTAAATATGCTGCCTTTCAGTGTACAAGCATATTGTTCTTATGTTTTCTGTTTTGGTAGCAATACCTTTTTCTCCTTTTATTTCCCTACCTATAATTGATTATTTCTCTTTGTTCCCAACTATGGAGATTTCTCTTTGGCATCATGTAAAGGAAATAATAAATAATCTGTAAAATAGGTCAGAATTAGTGAAATGACATGTTTGAGCCTCTTCTAAGGGCATCAACAAGAAATAAGCATTTATTTATCCTCAATAGTCTTCTTTGGATTCCTATTGACACTATAACCTTTTATGCTTAATTAATTCTGTTGTTAACATTAGAGGATTGTTATTTACTTCTTACTTTGTCTCAGGGCAGATTCTGTAGTAAGGACTGGTAAAGTTATGGTAAAAGAAAGGAAATGGAGCATGGTGAACTCCACGGCTACTAATTCCTGACACTCACATCATTTGGCTCTTCAAATTCAATGAAAGTATCAGCAGCAGCCTGCCTAGGATCTGTCCTACCACATTCCCTCTATGCACTCCTCCAAAATATCTTGAGGTTTACTGGCTAGATTTCTTTCTTAAGGACCATGCCTTAAACCAAAACCAATCTGATTCTAATTGGCCACCAATAGATTCTAAGCTAAGCCCCATTTGGTCATTGTTTGGGTCCTGATTGACTCAGACTGAATGTAAATAGCAGTCATTTTCGTTGGCCAGAAACCTTGAGGATCTTCCCCTCCCAGATTCAGTTATTCATTTGCTTATTTAGATTTTTTTTTAGACTAAGTGAAAGAGGAGATTCTTTGCCTCAATTGCTACCTAGTCTTAAACACTAAATGGATGTGGCCTTTGTCAAACTAACACCTGCTGAAGACTTTAGCTTAAAAAGGCTAAGATCGCTCACTACAGCCAGGATCATCTCCAGTCATCTTGATCTATCTCTGGCCACTGGACCCACATGGCTCTGGATGGGAAAATGAGGGAGGTGACCTTGCATAGCCCTCCCTCACTTAAATTCAATTCATTTGCAGGTCATGGCATCACCTCCTTGGTCACTTTCTTTGAGAATGAAGGACAAATAACAACCTCTGTAGTCAGATACCTTCTTCTTTCTTTCAGTCCTGAATTACTGCTCCAATCTGGATGAACAAAATCTGATTTTCCTATGAAATAGAGGTGAATTTTACTCCAGGTCTTTTTACACAAAAAGCTACCATTAGTTGGATAGAAACAGGTTGAGAACTTGTTCTTGCACAGAGTCATTACCATAATCTTTCATCATGGCATAGAAGGAACCCAGGTTTCTTAAAGATTATGCCTAAATATAGACATTGGCAGATTCTACTGTTATGAAACACTTTGATCACTGTCCTAGTAACAGATTATGTGTGTTTTCACAGGACCAGGAAACTTAACAATTTTTGCCTACTTTCTCTCCATACAAAATTTTTATGAGGACAATATATATATAAATGAATGGTATCCTTACAGAGCATATGAAAAATGATGACCAAAGAGGCTTTTGCAAATGATAATTTACCACTGATTATATTTTCGTAGTCACAAATTTGTTGAAAAAATTGGGGGAATACAAAAATCTCACTGTACAAAGCATGATTATCAACAGAACAAAATAAAACCCAAAATATTTGATTCAATTATGCAAATCATTTAAGGTTCCTTGAAATGACAATGGCAATGATATGTTTACTAACTGATCTTATGATTATTATTAGCAAGGGAAGCACAAAAGAGGGAGATGGATGAGCAATGTGTTTCCTGTGAGAACAGAAGACATAGAACAATCCAAATGGAAGTAAAATTCCATTTGGATTGTGAAATCCTCTAACTGTTGCTGTTTGTGGATGATATTATGCTGATTACATTAGATTCTCCGAAATGTGCTTGATAGTGATAAAAAGAGTGTTTTTCTAAATAACTATCCATACAGGAAAAAAAAAATGAAGAATTTCTATTGTCCAAACTACGAAATGTGGTTGGATAGACAACCCATTCTAGCTCATCTTGGATAGATATTGTGCAGAGAGGATAAACTGAGTCAAGAGCTGGTCAGAATTTGAAGATCTAGCCAGCTTGCTTTTGGGAAATCATGCAATTTTTTAAAAATAATTTTGAACTTTACAGTGAAACACAGGATCTTCTTTTTAGAAACAATATTCTTCCATTAATGTTGCAAGTCATGGAAGAACTAGACTTGTATCATATAAATGGCAATGAATCAAATTTGGTGGACACCAGTAAATTGTAATATATTAACAACAAAGAAATGCACAGAAGAATTGGTATAAAGGACACCATTAGAAAGATATATGATCTGAAAAAAGGACTGAGCTGGTCATGTAGTGAGCATTGGTATCTATCAAATTTCAAGACAAATGGAGAAAGGTTTCCTATACAAAATCCCTATAAAAGACGTGTGGGAACACCTGGATAAGAGTTGCATACAAGACAGGAGTTTTGAATTATACAGATCCATCAAAACATCCTCAACTGTTAGTAGTTTAAAAATATTAAAATACCTTTTGAAGACAACTATGAGAATACATTCTATTGTTCAGTGAGTCAAGAAAGAAAAAAAATCCTCATCTGAGAAAACAGATGGCATCAAGGGAATTGAAGAGAATAAGCTATTCTTTGAGACTTAGCCTTAGTAGCAACCAGAACTGACTTGGAACTAAGGGAGTCCAGTTCTAACTGCTATGCAGTGAGAAAAAGAAGAGCATTAATTTTGCTGCAGTGGGAATAAATGGATTATTTAGATAGCAAGTTATAATTCTAAACACAATTTTAGGAGAACTACAGTATTATTATTTTATATGAGGTAGTTAAGTTCTATTGTACTAAATCTGAAATAGTGATTAGGGTACTGGATCTGGAATCAAGAAAATCTGGATACAAATCTCATCTCAAATATTTACTACTAGCTGCGTGACCCTGAGCAAATAAGTTATCCTCTCCCATGCCTCAGTTTCCCTGTCTATAGAAGAGTTGGTCGGGGGTGGGGGATATCTATATCCAAAGATATCTGAGATTTCTTCTAACTATAAATGTATGATCCTGTGTTTATATTTCAGGTGGGTTATGGATTAAATAATTTTTGTTGACTCTCCTGACAACTATTTAAAATACTGTATCAATGAGAAAATAGTTTGAGTCAAATGATAAGTTTACAAATTAACCTTTCATTTTTGAATTAAGAACTGCTTATCTTGTGAATTTCTGAATTAGTTATTGTCACACTCAAACTTAAACACAAAGATACTTTCTAACCTTTAACACTCTAATTTGGGGATTAGCAACCAATTAGGGATAAATGACATGTCTTTAAATTGCTGCAAATAATTAGAGGACTATAACATATTACAGAGGTCAACATTCATCAGTTTTATTTCAACTAGAATGCTAATTCTTTGAATTACACCACCCCATTTTCTTTATGTCCTGTATTCCTCACGCTAGAGTACTTAGGTATATACAATTAAACTCTTAGACATAAACAATAAATATTGATAATTAGTGCTGATTCTGTGGAAAAACTATTTCTAAACTTCAGTACTGCCAGTAATACTTTCCAAATAGTTCTATCTTACAGTAAAAAGTTTGGGTTTTTCAATGCAACAAATTTCTTCAAATTGATCAACATAACAGTAATTTTTATGAATAATAGGAAACTGCTTACCTCATCATAATAAACTCTCAGTTCTGCTCTTTTTGATTTCAAGTCCCAGAGCACCACAGTTCCATTTTCATAACCTATTAAGAGCTGAAAAATATCAGGAGAAACTTATTTCTAAACTCAATTTATTTTAAAAGTCTATTAAAGATTTTAAAATGTAAAACACATTAAAAATTATAAATCTTGTTAGAATTTTGTAGAGGATCTAAATATAAATATAATTCAAATAAAACCTTATTAAAATTTCCAATATTTAAATTAATATTTGATATAATAAAATTTTGGTTAGAATGGTTTTCAATGGCTAACTTCTTGAAGTTCATGTAATAAAATTTAAACCTTCATCTAGTAGCTATGTACTACATGCTGATATAGTTCATATAATGAGCTAAATCAGTTATTTTAAAGGAAGAGACAAAAGCAGGATATGTACATAGTATCCCCTCTAAAGAAACTTACAGCTGGGAAAAATAAATTTTATTGCAATATAAAAAACTAAATAAGAATATAAAATTCAATGTCATATGTTTTGGTCATGTGCTGCAATAAAATATATTCAGTAAAAGACTTCAATGAATGTATCATGGGAGAATTGAAGAAATTCTTAAGAAGGTAATGGTTTCAGGTGTATCTTGAAGGTAGCACTCAGAAAGCTATATAGAACAAGGAAGCATTATTCCAATGTGTAAAAGGAGTTGGTGTGAACAAAAGCAAAGCTACCAAGGCATATTGAAAAAAAAACAATATATTAATCAGCTTACTTGGAATAGAACTTCCCCACTTCAAGAAGCAAGAAAAGAATTTAGAAGGGAAGGATGGACTTTAAACACTATATAAAAGAATTCAGATTTCTAGCAGATGAAGAACTTTTACTAATTGTGAAACAGTGGACTATCTTTTAACCTTTGTTCATCCATTTTTGGATCTACACATTGGGATTATAATACCTCTCTGCCTTGCTTCCCTTTTGTAAAAGTTCTATATAAAGTAAGCTATATGCATTATTAGTGAAGATTTCCGTTAAAGATATGATATGACCAAAATGATATTTTAGAAATAGTAATCTGACAGAGGTGTGAAAAATTCCTTAGAGTAAGAAGATACCATTGGTAAGGTAACCAAAAGAATTATTACAATAGTCTATGCAATAATTATGAGAACTTGGTCTAAGACAGTGTGGTCCAGGGTAGAAATGAATATAATAGCATATTTTAATCAGTAAGATTCAATGATGATTGAATATGGAAGACAGAAGTGGGGGAAAGTCAAAAATAACTGCAAAATTTTGACCTTAAGTGACTAAGATGATAAATACACAACTGACTAAAATAAAAATATAGGAGTCAGAGAGCTTGCAGAGCAAAAATGGGAGATTGGGAAATCAGTTTTGGGACATAGTTCAAGATAGTGATGGGACAGTCAAATAGAAATACCCAACAAATGGATGGAATTAGAGTTAAATAAAAAGGGCAAAGATAAAGGACTGTGAGCTTGAGAGTCATCTACTCAGAACTGATTATTGAAGCCACATGAAGGGGTGAGATGTGAAAATATTTTTAAAAAAATGGAGAATCATAGAAAGAACCTTCCTTAAGTTATGACTAAATTAGGAGATTTTAAAAAAGCAAAAATGACAGTTCTGAAGACAAGTTCTTTGATTTTAACCTCTTTCCCCCCATTGCCTGTCTTGAATATGTCAAAAAGACAGGGAATATTTCACCATCACCATTTCACATACTCCCAACCTGGCAAGTTAGAGAATCAGATGAATAGTGAGGATTAAATTGATAGTAGGGTAAGTGTGGAGTCTGTAATGCAGGACATGAAACTGACTAATTCTGGAAATACAGATATATATCAACTTAGAAATATTTGTAAATAATATAGACTAGATAACTAAAATATACTATTTAGGAAGATAAAGTGATACTTTAAGATTTTGACAATAGCTGAAAGGAATGAATTCATTTTTAAAGTCTCAACTAAAACTCTACCTTCCATAGGAATCTTCTCTAACCCTTATTAATTCCAGTACTTTCCCTCTTATAATTACTTCTTAATAATCCTACATGTACCTTGCTTTTGCATGTTGTTTTCCCCATTAAGCTCTTTAAGGGCAAGGACAGTCTTTTGCCTAGTTTTATATCCCCAGTGCTTAGCACAATGTTTGACACATATTAGGTGATTAATAAATATTGACTATTTGATTGGTTGACAGTTAGCATATATGAAACTGTCATCCACTAAAGGTATATTTTCTTTAAGTTTTCCCTATTTCTAAGACCATCACTATCTTTACAGTCACCAAGTTCATAAACTTGAGGTCATCCTTGATTTTTCTCTCTTCAATAAGTTGTCAAGAACAGGCTGATTTTATCTATAACCCATTTCTTAAATACATCGCCCTTCTTCCCATTCTCACTGCCACAGCCTTAGTACAAGCTCATATTCCCATTCAATTGAATTATTTCTTAATACTCTCCCTGCTTCCATTTTCTCTTTTTTTTTCTAATCTAAACTCCTTACAGTTGCCAAAATAATTATTATAAAGGCATATATCTAAACAATTATGTCCCAGAACTATAAGGATCTCCATTACATTTAAAATAAATATAAATTCTCAGTTCAGCAATTAAGGTTCTTGACAATTTATATGAAGTTTATTTTACTTGCATTACTCTTCTACATGTACACGATCTGTTCCAACCAGACTAAACTACTGGTTTTCCCAAGATCTTGACTGTAAACTCTTCTACCTCCATCATTGTGAAGAATATTAATTTAATGCAACTCAAGAAACATTTACCAAGTGCCTACCACATGCAAGACATGAATCTGGAGATAAAAAGACAAAATAAGCACCACAACCATCACCCAATCTGATTTCTGTCCTCAAAGAGCTGACATCCTATTATAATGAAAATGTAAACATAAGATGATTTTAGGAAATACTGGGAAGAAAATGAAAAGCTTTCTGTAGAATATGGCACAAGAGTTGAGTTTAAATGAAGGTAGGTTTCTAAGAAGTGAAAGAGGGGGAATAATGTAATTCAAGCATTGGGAGTAACATTAAAGCCTGTGTGCAAAAACGTTGACATGTACAATTGAATGCTAAATTTTGGGAGCAGCAAATAGACCATTTGCACTAACACAGAGTGTGTGGCAGGGAATAAATGAAACAACTGTTGTAAATTAGACTAAACCCTGATTGTTCAGTGTTTTAAATGCCAAGATGAGTTTCTTTTCTTTTTTTAATTAAAGCTTTTTATTTGCAAAACAAATGCATAGGTAATTTTTCAACATTGACCCTTGCAAAGACTTCTGTTCCAAATGTTTTTCTCTTCCCCCAACCCTCTCCCTTAGAAGGCAGGTAGTCTAATACAAGTTAATTATCTTAAAATATATGATGAATTGAATATATGCATACATATTTATACAGTTACCTTGCGGTACAAGAAAAATTGGATCTACAAGAAAAAAAACCTGAGAAGGAAAACAAAATGCAAGCAAAGATCAACAGAAAATGTGAAAATGCTATGTTGTAGTCCACACTCAGATCCCCAGGCATCTCCCTAGTTGTATATGGCTTTCTTCATCACTGAACAATTGGAACTGGTTTGAAACATCTCCTTGTTGAAGAGAACCATGTCCATCAGAATTGATCATCATATAGTTTTGTTGTTGCTGTGCACAATGATCTCCTGGTTCTGCTCATTTCACTTAGCATCAGTTCATGCAAGTCTCTTCAGGCCTTTCTGAAATCATCCTGCCGATCGTTTCTTACAGAACAATAATATTCCATGACATTCATATACCATAATTTATTCAGCTTTTCTCCAACTGATGGACATCCATTCAGTTTTTAGCCACTACAAAAAGGGCTGCCACAAAGATTTTTGCACATGTGAGTCCCTTTCCTTCCTTTAAGATCTCTGGGATATAGGCCCAACAGAAACACTGCTGGGTTAAATGGTATGCACAGTTTGAAAACTTTTTGAGCAAAAGTAAAATCAAATTATACCCACCTTCTCTAAGTATACCCATAATAGAAATATAATTCTCAAGACTTCTTTCCTTTTTACCTTTTTATGCTTCTCTTGAGTTCTGTGTTTGAAGTTCAAATTTTTTGTTCAGATCTGGTCTTTTCATTAGAAATAGGTGAAATTCACCTATATCATTAAATGTCCATCTTCTTCCCTGAAAGATAATGCTCATTCTAGCTGGATAGCTTATTCTTGGCTATAATCCAAGTTCCTTTGCCTTTTGGAATATCTGATTCCAGGCCATTTGATCCTTTAATGTGGAAGCTGATAGATCCTGGGTGATCCTAATTATGGCTCCTTAGTATTTGAATTGTTTCTTTCTAGCTGCCTGCAATATCTTTTCCTTGGTGGGATAGTCCTGAAATTTAGCCATGCTATTCCTTGGCAATTTAATTTTGGGGTCTCTTTCACGAGGTGATTGGTGAATTCTTTCGATGGCTATTTTACCTTCTATTCTAAAACATCAGCACAGTTTTCTTTCATAATTTCCTGTAAAATAGTGTCTAGGTTCTTTTTTTTTAATCATGGCTTTCAGGAAGTCCAATAATCCTTAGATTGTCTCTCCTAAACCTATTTTCCAGGTCAATTGTTTTTCTAGGAGATATTTCATATTTTCTTCTATTTTTTCTTTTTTGTTTTTGTTTGACTGATTCTTGAAGTATTATTGATTCATTTATTTCCATTTGTTCAGTTTTAATTTTTAGTGTATTATTTTCCTCACTTACCTTTTTTAGCTCCTTTTCTAATTGGCCAGTTGAATTTTTTGTTCATTGCATTTTTTTTCCATTTCACCAATTTTGTTTTTCAGTGAACTGGTGTCTTTTTCATATTTCTTTTGCAGGGCATTATATCCTCCTTGCAATGATCTCATTTCATTTCCCCATTTTCCTTTTAACTCTTTTTTATGATTTTTTTATGCAGTCTTCCAGGAAAGCTTTGTGAAATGGGGACCAGTTCATGTCTCCCTTCGTAGCTTCCTCTGGGGTTGCTTTACCTTTAGGAACCTCAGGATCTGAGATCTGTTCTCTTTCTCCATAAAAGCTGTCTATGGTGAGAGTTCTTTTTTGTTTTTTATTCAATTTTTAAAGCTTGAGTTCTATTCAAAGCAAAGTAGTGACAACTGCTTTAATTTGTCCTGGGGCAGTTCTGCTGTTTGGCTTTTGTCTTGGCTTATTGGGGCCAGGGCCAGGGGTTCTCATTGGTTTACAATCTACCTTTTACAAAAGGCAGATCTACCAAAGCACCTGCTTGCAACCAGGACAGAGTATCCTAAGAGGCTCACAGAAACTTTCCAGGTGCTTAGAAACTGCCACACTCTGAGTCCTGGCCTGGCTTCTTGCCCTGTCTCCCCCTGCTTATGTCTGGGCTTGGCAGGCTATCCCCCTGCCTGAATAAAACAGACTTGTTCTGATGTTCTTCCAAGGTAACTTCTTCTGGGAATGTGTTGTACTCCAGATATTTGGGGGCGCTTTGACTCCAAAATCAGTTCAGAAGCTTAATCTGCTGTGGGTTTGAGGACAGAGGAGGTCATAGAGAGTTGTGTCTGCACTCCGCTATCTTGACTTGATGAGTTTCTATGCCCAAATGTGAAATATTTTGCATAGGTGTTAGAGTGCTAGGCTTAGAATCAAGAGGATCAGTGGGAGCTTAATAGCTGTAGGAGCCTGAGGAAGTTGAATACTTTCAAACTCTGTTTCTTCAACTATAAAAAGGGAATAATAGGGCGCGGAGCCAAGATAGAGTGAAAATGTGACTCTCTGTGTCCTCCTCTGATCTTCTCTCAAATCAACAATAAATTAAGCCTCTGAACTGATCTTCAAGTCAACGAATCCAGAAATATTTGGATACTGCTTCCAGTTATCTCTGCAGAACTTCATATCAGGTCTGTTTAACTTGGACAGAGGGATAAACAGTGGACTCGGTGCAGGCCAGAAGTGAGGGTGGGACTCAGCTCAGTGTGGCAGAAACTCCAAACACCTGGAGTTTATCTGAAGCACTCAAGACACTCTGCCCTGATTGGGGGCAGATGTTCTGGCAGACTTTCCTTGTTTAAGGAGTAATTCGGATTTAGGCCTAGCCCCCACCAGCCCAGCACTTTAAGTTAATTCACTGGATTGCCCCAGGGCAAATTACCACAGCTGCCCCTTTTCTAGCCTTAAAGAGACCTCCACGTTGTCTAAAAAAAAATGAAGAAGCAAAAGAGAGCTCTCACCATAGACAGCTTCTCTCGAGAGAAAGAAGGGCAGACCCCAGATCCTGAGGTTCATTCAGACAAAACTCCAGAGGAAGTCAGCAAGGACCATCACTGGTCCCCTTTTCAAAAGGCCTTTCTGGAAGATTGCATAAAGAACCTCAAAAGAGAGCTGGAAGATAAATGGGAAAATAAACTGAAATCAGGGAAAGAAGGATGTAATGCCCTGCAAAAGAGATATGAAAAAGACACCAATTTATTGAAAAATAAAATTAGTCAAGTGGAAAAAGAGTGCAATGAACAAATTGGCCAGTTACAAAAGGAGCTTAAAAAGGTAACTGAAGAAAACAACACTTTAAAAATAAGAATTGAACAAATGCAAATGAATGACTCAATAAGACTTCAAGAATCTGTCAAACAAAAACAAAAAAATGAAAAAAAAATAGAAGAAAATATGAAATATCTCCTAGGAAAAACAACTGACTTGGAAAATAGATCTAGGAGAGACAATCTAAGGATTATTGGACTTCCTGAAAGCCATGATGAAAAAAAGAATCTAAACACTATCTTCCAGGAAATCCTGAAAGAAAACTGCCCTGAGGTTGTAGAATCAGAAGGCAAAATCACCATTGAAAGAATTCACCAATCACCTCGTGAAAGAGACCCCAAAATTAAGACCCCAAGGAATATCGTGGCTAAATGTCAGGACTACCACACCAAGGAAAAGATTTTGATAGCAGCTAGAAAGAAACAATTCAAATACCAAGGATCAATAATTAGAATCACACATGATCTGTCAGCCTCCACATTGAAGGACCGAAGGGCCTGGAACCAGATATTCCAAAAGGCAAAGGAACTTGGATTACAGCCAAGAATAACCTATCCAGCTAGAATGAGCATCATCCTCCAGGGAAGAAGATGGTCATTTAATGATATAGGTGAATTTCACCTATTTCTAATGAAAAGACCAGATCTGAACAAAAAATTAGACTTCCAAACACAGAACTCAAGAGAAGCATAAAAAGGTAAAAAGAAAAGGACTCTTGAGAATTTTATTTATACTATGGGGATACTTAAAGTTTGGGGGTATAATTAACTAGATTATACTTTGATAATATGAAAAAGAAAACTAGAGGGGGAAAGGTTATCATACTGGGGAAAAGAGGTAAAAGGTGCTAAAATAAGATTTAAAAAAAGGAGGTAAAAAAAAGATAATATCTCATGAAGAGGCAAAGAAAACCTAATATAATTGAGAGAAAGAAGGGAAGGGATGAGCATTGTGTAAATCTTACTCTCATCAGTTTGGGCTCTAAAAGTGTATATCAGATATTTGATTTCACAGAAAAACTTGTCTGTTGCTAGAGGGAAGTGGGAGGAAAAGGAGGAAAAAAAGGGATAAAGTAATAGAAGGGAAAATAAAAGAATCAGAGGAAAGGAGTAAAAAAGGGGGAGGGGATTTAAAAGGTGGAGGATTGTTTGGGGGAGGGGGTCATCAAAAGCAAAGTACTGAGGAGGGGGGAAGGGAGAAAGGGGAAAGGAAAGGGGAAAACATAACTTGAGTAAATAAGATGGCAGGAAATAAAGAATTAGTTATTCTAACTGTGAATGTGAATGGGATGAACTCTCCCATAAAGCGGAAGCGGATATCAGACTGGATTAAAAACCAGAATCCCACAATACATTGTCTACAAGAAACACATCTAAAACATAGTGACACATATAGGATCAAGGTAAAAGGTTGGAGTAGAACCTATTATGCTTCAGGTGAACACAAAAAAGCAGGGGTAGCAATTCTTATCTCAGATCAAGTAAAAGCCAAGATAGATCTAATAAAAAGAGATAAGGAAAGAAACTATATTTTATTAAAGGGTACCATAGATAATGTAGCAATATCTATACTAAATATATATGCACCAAGTGCAATAGCATCCAAATTCCTAGGGCAGAAATTGAAAGAGATGCAAGAAGAAATAGACAGCCAAACAATACTAGTGGGAGATCTCAACTTTGCTCTCTCAGAATTAGATAAATCAAACCACAAAATAAATAAGAAAGAAACTAGGGAGGTAAACCAATTGCTAGAAAAGTTAGATATGATAGATCTATGGAGAAAATTGAATGGAGACAGTAGGGAGTTTACTTTTTTCTCAGCAGTCCATGGAACTTATACAAAAATTGACCATGTATTAGGGCATAAAAACCTCAAAATCAAATGCAGAAAGGCAGAAATAGTAAATGCATCTTTTTCAGATCATGATGCAATAAAAATCACATGCAATATAAGGCCAGGAGAAAATAGACCAAAAGCTAATTGGAAATTAAATAATTTAATCCTGAAGAATGAATGGGTGAAAGAGCAAATCATAGATACAATCAATAATTTCATCCAGGAGAATGACAATAAAGAGACAACATACCAACATTTGTGGGATAGGGCCAAAGCGGTTATAAGGAGCAGTTTTATACCTCTAGATGCTTACTTGCATAAAATGGAGAAAGAAAAGATCAACGAATTGGGCTTATTATTAAAAAAAACTTGAAAAAAAAACAAATTAAAAACCCTCAATTAAATACCAAATTGGAAATTCTAAAAATAAAAGGGGAAATTAATAAAATTTAAAATAAGAAAACTGTTGAGTTAATAAATAAAACTAAGAGTTGCTTTTATGAAAAACCAACAAAATAGATAAACCTTTAGTTAATTTGATAAGAAAAAGGAAAGAGAAAAATCAAATTGTTAGTCTCAAGAATGATAAAGGAGAACTTTCCTCCAATGAAGAGGAAATTAGAGCAATAATTAGGAGTTACTTTGCCCAACTTTATGCCAGTAAGTTTGATAATCTAAATGAAATGGAGGAATATCTACAAAAATATAGATTGCCTAGATTAACAAAAGAGGAAATAAATTATTTAAATAGCCCCATATTAGAAAAAGATTACAGAAAGTCACCCCCAGGATAGTACACTATGACCAAGTAGGATTTATACCAGGGATGCAGGGCTGGTTCAATATTAGGAAAACTATCAGCATAATTAATTATATTAATAACCAAACTAACAAAAACCATATGATTATCTCAATAGATGCAGAAAAAGCATTCATTAAAATCCAACACCCATTCCTATTAAAAACACTAGAGGGTATAGGAATAAATGGGCTTTTCCTTAAAATGATTAGTAGCATCTACTTAAAACCATCAGCAAGCATCATATGTAATGGAGACAAACTAAAACCATTTCCAATAAGATCAGGAGTGAAACAAGGCTTCCCACTGTCACCATTACTATTTAATATTGTATTAGAAATGCTAGCTTTGGCAATAAGAGAAGAAAAAGAAATAAAAGGAATTAGAGTAGGTAATGAAGAAACCAAATTATCACTCTTTGCAGATGACATGATGGTATACTTAGAGAACCCTAGAGACTCAACTAAAAAACTACTAGAAACAATTCACAACTTTAGCAAAGTGGCAGGATTCAAAATTAATCCACATAAATCATCAGCATTTTTATATATTACCAACAAAGTTCAGCAGCAAGAGATACAAAAAGAAATTCCATTCCAAATAACTGTTGATAGTATAAAATATTTGGGAATCTATCTGCCAAGGAAAAGTCAGAAACTATACGAACTAAACTACAAAACACTTTCCACACAAATAAGATCAGACCTAATCAATTGGAAAAACATTAAGTGCTCATGGGTAGGCCGAGCGAACATAATAAAAATGACAATACTACCCAAACTAATTTACTTATTGAGTGCCATACCAATCAAACTCCCAAGAAATTATTTTACAGATCTAGAAAAAATAGTAGCAAAGTTCATTTGGAAGAACAAAAGGTCAAGAATTTCAAGGGAATTAATGAAAAAAAAAAGGCAGATGAAGGTGGCCTTGCTGTACCAGATCTAAAACTATATTATATAGCAGCGGTCATCAAAATGATTTGGTACTGGTTAAGAAATAGAGCAGTCGATCAGTGGCATAGGATAGGATATCAGGACAATCTAGGCAATAACTTTAACAATTTAGTGCTTGATAAACCCAAAGACCCCAGCTTTTAGGATAAGTACTCACTATTCGGCAAAAACTGCTAGGAAAATTGGAAACTAGTGTGGAAGAAATTAGGACTTGACCCATACCTAACATCATCTACCAAGATAAGATCTAAATGGGTTCATGATCTAGATATAAAGAGTGATATTGTAAGCAAATTAGAGGAATGTAGTATAGTTTAGCTCTCAGACCTGTGGAGATGGAATAAATTTATGTCCAAAGAAGATCTGGAACTCCTAATTGAACACTAGATAGATAATTTTAATTATATTAAGTTAAAAAGTTTCTGTACAAATAAAACTAATGCAGACAAGATTAGGAGGGAAGCATCAAATTGGGAAATCATCTTTATATTTAGTGCTTCTGATAAAGGCCTCATTTCTAAAATATACAGAGAGTTGTCTCATATATCTAAGAATTCAAGCCACTCTTCAATAGATAAATGGTCAAGGGATATGAACAGACAATTTTCAGATGATGAAATTAAAACCATCTCTAGTCATATGAAAAGTTGCTCCAATTCACTATTGATCAGAGAAATGCAAATTAAGACAACTCTGAGGTACCACTACACACCTGTCAGATTGGCTAAAATGACAGAAAAAGATAACAATGAATGTTGGAGGGGATGTGGGAAAGCTGGGACACTGATACATTGTTGGTGGAACTGTGAATGGATCCAACCATTCTGGAGAGCAATTTGGAACTATGCTCAAAAAGTTATCAAACTGTGCATACCCTTTGACCCAGCAGTGTTTCTATTGGGCCTATATCCCAAAGAGATCTTAGAGGAGGGAAAGGGACCCATATGTGCAAGAATGTTTGTGGCAGCCCTTTTTGTAGTGGCTAGAAACTGGAAAATGAATGGATGCCCATCAATTGGAGAGTGGCTGAATGAATTATGGTATATGAATGTTATGGAATATTATTGCTCTGTAAGAAATGACCAGCAGGATGATTTCAGAGAGGCCTTGAGAGACTTGCATGAACTGATGCTGAGTGAAACGAGCAGAACCAGGAGATCCTTATACAGAGCAACAACAGTATTACATGATGATCAATTCTGATGGACATGGCTCTCTGCAACAAAGAATTGTCTCAAACCAGTTCCAATTGTTCACTGAAGAAAACCATATACATCCAGAGAGAGGGATATGAAATATGGACCACAACGTAACATTTTCATGCTCTCTATTGATGTTTGCTTGCATTGTGTTTCCTTTCTCTGATTTTCTTTTTTTTTCTTGTAGATAGGATTTTTTTTTTTGCACAACTTGTCAAGTATTTCAACATAATTAACATGTAGTGGACTTCCTGCCATCTAGGGGAGGGGAGGGACTGGAGGTAAAATTTGTAATGGAAAGCTTTGTAAAGATCAATGCTGAGGAACTACCCATACATATGTTATACAAATAAAAAGATTTAATAAAAAAAAGAAAAAGGGAATAATAAAAATGCCTGTCTCATCAGGTCATTGTGAGGTCCAGATGGAATAATATACATGAAGTCTTTTATCAAACTTAAAGCCCAATGTAAATGTCAAGGGATGTTACTTTATCTGAGAGGCAACAGGAAACTATTGAACATACTATAAGAAGAAAAATGACACATGCTCTAGAAACATTATTTTGGAATCTACATGGAAGAGGGATATATGAGAAACAAAAAGTTAGGATCCAGAAGAATTATGTGAAAACCATACTTTTATATATAAAGTGTCCTCACCCTCCTAATTTAGCCACCCCAACTCAGGTGCCAATCATGCTGTTAAAGCTTCTCAGATGCCCCTAAGCTGAAGTGATTTCTCTCCCTTCAGGTTTTCTGTGAGCAATTGTTTGACTCTTTCCATGCCTCTTATTCTACCTATAACATAATTATAAAATGAAGAGCAACAAATGTATTGTTTTTTAATCATCGAGTCTTCATTAATATTAAGGATTTATTTATTAAGTAACTATTATGTGACCAACACTGTGCAAGACACTAAGGATGGACATACTTAGCACAGTGCTAGTAGACACCTAATAGATACTTGCTAAACTTGCCAGAATTGAAGTATTTTCCTCAAACCTGAGAATGATGTGTCCCTGCTGCCACTAGTAGATTCCTTACCAAATCTAAAAAGAGCTAAATATGTTTCAGCCTGGGCTTCTCCTAAGAGACCACCACCACCAGATAACCATTAAGAACACTAACTACTATTTCCAACTTCTTAACTTCTAACTACTTAAAAATTTAATGATGATGATGAATTCAAGAATTGTGAACAATAAAAGAACATTTCAGAACAAAAAAGGAGGGCAGTAGGTGAAACCATGTGCTACTGTTATGGTTTGTTTTCTTTTGTGTATTATTTCAATGTTTTATTGATCTTTTTTATCTTCATTATTACCCACTAGCTCATCTATTCCATTCTGCCCAATAACTCACGAAATGCTTTTTTTGTACAGTTAGGAAAGATAGGCTAACATAATGATTATGTTTGAAAATGCATCTGTCACTCTATCTCTAGTTCATCACCTTTCTACAAAGTTGTGGTTGGTGTACTTTATTACAAATCTTTTAAAGTCATGATTGGTCATTATATTTATCAGTAATGCAATCTTTCAAAGCTGACTGTTCTAATATTATTGTGATCATTGCATATTTTGATTACTTTGTTCTGCTCATTTTCATATTATCAATTCATTCAATTCTTCCAGGATTTCTATGAATTCATTTTACCTGCCATTTCTTACAGAATACTAATATTCCATTATATATATCTACCAATTTTTTCAGCCATTACACAATTATGTGTATCTGTTTAATTTCCAATTCTTTGCCATAACAAAAAGTATTACTATAAATATTGTTGTAAATATCATTTAAAATCTCTTATGTTTTAAAATCTCTTTCTAGAAATGATATGCTCAGGTCAAAGTATAATTTCTTTTGAAGTATAGCTCTAAAATTGCTTTCCAGAACGGTTAGACCAATTCACAGACACAACAACAAAGCATTAGTATACTGGCCTTCCCTATTCCCACTAATAATAGTGACTTTTGTCTTTTGTCATTGTTTGTCAATTTGATGGGCAAGGTAGAACAACAAAGCTATTTTAATGCTTATTTTTCTTATTTTAAAATGATTTGTAGCATTTTTCATATTTTTGTTAACAAGTCAGCTTTTTCATTTGAAAACCATTTATATCTTAGACCACTTATCTATGTGCAGTGGCTTATTTTAGATTTTTATCAATTCTCTACATATATGAGATGTCTTTGTCAAAAAAAATGCTTTTAAGATTTTTTCCCCAGTTAACTGATTCTTCTTTAGAACATAAACTCCATGAAGGAAAGGGCATTTTTGTATTTCTTTATCTCTCCTGTTATTAACATTATTCCTGATACATAGGGAGAACTTTATACATCTCTACTAACTAATTCTAGCTATATTCAAGTTGTTTATTTATTTTCTATTATTTATTAGGGAAAAAAGACTGGTATGGCACTAAATTTGTAAGTTAATTTAGATAGCATTATTTTTATTATATTGACATAACTGAACCATGAATAATTAATAGTTCTTCAGCTATTTGTCTTTTTTTCATTGTTGTACTCATAAAAGTATTGAGTGTGATTTTATAAGTTGATTCCTAGATCTTTTATACATTTTAAATTTTTATTTTTAATAGAATTTTTTCTCTCTTCTTATTGGGCATTATTAGTATCTTATTTTAATTTAGCTTTAGAAGTCTAAGGATTTTCATGGATTTGTTTTACATATTGCTATATGTTATTAATTTTATTAGAATTTGTAGCATTTCTTAAGCAAACTATTACATATGATTTTGCTTTTTCTTTAACTGTGAGAACTCCCTCAATTTCTCAGGGAGCATGGTTGGTTATCATAATAATCTGTATTCTGAAGTTTTTCAATGCTGGTTGCCTTTTTATATTTTCATTATTTTGGTTAACTTTTTTATTATGATTCTGTTTACTTCACTCTTTTTGGGTCAAAAGAAAATTCCATTAATTCATGTGCCATAATTTGTTCAGCACCTAATTGATAAGCACCTCTTAGTTTCCAGTTCTTTGACACTATAAAAAGAGCTACTAAAAATGTTTCTGTACATTTGGGTCCTCTTCCTCTTTTTTTTTTTTAAATTTTGTTATATATATAGAGAGAGTTAAGTGACTTGTGGAGCATAGTTTTAAGAGGATTTACAGAATGGATGGACTGATTTGCAGCTCCACAAACAATCTATTTTTACAATAATATTTTAACAATAATAATAGTTAAAATGCATGTTATTCTTACTATGTGCTTGGCACTATATTAAGTACCTTTATGATTATTATATCATTTGATCCTAATAACAACCCTGGAAGAAAAATGCTATTATTATCTCCATTTTAAAGATGAAAAAACTAGGGCAAACTGAAGTTAAATGACTTGCCCAGAATCACACCATTGATAAGTATCTGATGCTGCATTTGAACTTAGGTCTTACTAACTTCAGGTCCAACCTTCTACACACTATGCCATCTAGCTGTTCCCTAATTGAGCACAAGTCCTCCAGCAATTGCCATTTTTCTTTTTTGTCAACTAAGCCCACTTGATGAGTATTATATGTATCCATAGAGTTTCTCTAATTTGCATTACCCTAATTTTTAGTGATTTGACCTTTTAAAGAATATAACTGCTTATATCTTGGATTATGTCTTTCTTTGAGAATTACCTGCTTATATAATATGAACATTTGTCAGTTAGGGAATGTCTCTTATTCTTATAAACTTGAATCAATTATTTATTTATCTTAAAAATCATATCTTTTAAAGAGAAACTTGCTGCAAAGATTCCCCTCTTTAATTAGTTCCTTTCTATGTTTTTTGCTGAGGAAATTGGGGTTAAGTGACTTACCCAGGGTCACAAAGCTAGAATGTGTTAAGTGTCTGAGGCCAGATTTGAACTCAGATCCTCCTGACTTCAGGGCTGGTATTCTATCCACTGTGTCATCTAGCTGCCCCAATTATTTCCCTTCTGTTTTTATCTGTATTGACCATATTTATGCAAAATCTCTTAAATTTAAGTAAATAAAAATTTCCACATTATCTTCTGTGTTTCTTTCATTCTTGTTTATTCATGGATTCTTCTTTTATCCTTGAATCTGAAAAAAAATATTTTCCTCTTGTTCCTCTAATTTATTTATTATGTAAGCTTTTAAAAAAAATCTAAGTGTTGTATACATTTGGAGCTAATCCTAGCATAGTGTGTAAGGTGTGGTTGATCTAGTCAAGCCTTATATCATTTTGGGGCTCATTTAAGTCTGACTCTTTTCTTCAAATTTATCTTATTGATTATTCCAAATATTGTGTTGTAGTCAATAAAAGATTGTTTAACATTTCTGGTTTTCTGCATTTATTTGCCAGTTATTTTTTACTCCTTAAACATGATCAATTTTGGAAGGGTGCCATTCAAAGATAAGTAATAGTTATGTTCTAATGATTTCCATTTAGTAATCACCAGGGTCTATGATAACTAACTTTTATAAAATTCTATTTAGGTGCTGGACTTTTTTTCTTCCAAATTTATTTCCTCTTTTCCTCTGTCTTTTTCTCTCTTAAAACAAACAAAACAAACCACTTTTACTACCCCCAAACCCAGATGCATTTATCTACTCCCCCCAAAAAAGTAGCAAGATGAAACTTTTGAAAAGAAATTTTCTAAGAGGGAGTCAAGATGGTAGAGTACAGAGAACAATTCAGCTGAAATCTCCCAACATTCTCCTTGGGAGCCAATGAAAGATTAAGGTAAGAATTTTTCCTGCACAAGACAAATTAAGAATTTGTCTGTGCAGATGTCCATCACATCATGGGGAGATATGATGCCAATAAAATTGGTTTAATAGTAAAAGAAGTGCAAAAATTCACTGATGAAAAGAACTTAAAAAAAAAAGAATTGGCCAAATGGAAAAAGAGGTACAAAAGCTCACTGATGAACATAATTCCTTAAAATTTAGACTTGGGCAAAGGGAAGCTAACGACTTCATTAGACATTAGGAAACAATAAAACAAAGTCAAATGAAAAAAAAATAAATATGAAATATTTCATCAGAAAAATAAGTAATATGAAAATTTGATTAGAGAGAGAGATTATAAGAATTATTTGACTACCTAAATGATAAAATGATCAAAGTAAGAACCTAGACATCGTATTTCAAGAAATTATAAAGGAAAACTATCAGCATAATTGACCAGATCAATAAAAAACAACAAAAATCATATGATTATCTCAATAGTGTTATATATATGTCTAATGTTCTCTTGTTTCTGCTCACTTCATGCAGCATCAGTTTATATACGTTCAGGTTTTTCTGAAATCTGTTCATAATTTCTTAGAAAGCAATAATATTCCATTACATTTATATGTCACAACTTATTCAATCATTCCCCAATTGAAGGCCATCCCCTCCATTTCCAGTTCCCTGCCACTACAAAAAGAGTTGCTACTAACATTTTTGCACTTGTGGGTCCTTTCCTCTCTTTTATGATCTTTCAGACACAGACCCAGTAGTGGCACTGTTGAAGTATGTACATTTTTATAGACCTTTGGGCATAGTTCCAAATCAAAGCATAATTTTTTCACTTTCTTTTTCTTACTCTTTTTTGGGAAGCATGCCTGATATGGAAATATATTTTGCAGGTTTTCACATGTATAACTGATATAATATTTCTTGTCTTCCCAATGGATGGGGAAGGATCAGCAGGAAAAATAGAATCAGAATTAAATTTTTTAAACATATATATTTTAATTTAAGAAAGAAAAAAGATCCTAAAACTTCATCACAATAATATTTTATAGTTGGCCATATGAATTGATTATAATAAGAGACTATTTATCTAGATTTACTTATCAACCTCAGAACTATAAACTAATATATTTGTATTTCTACACCCAAAAGGATGTATCTCTACATTTAAATTTTCAGTAGATATCACGATTATGCTTATCTGACAAAAATATGAGATAATTATATTTTTGTACTTATTGCTAAGATGTGGGGGAAATATTCGACCTGTGAATTCATTAATATAGGGAATTCCCAGGTGAGGAAATTCCTTCTATCAATATAGGCTAGTATCTTCTGGAAACTTTAAAATCTGAGAGTTGCCTTAAACAAAACTATTCAGAAAGATGAGGCTATTTTGGACTAAATTGTATTAGACAAAAAAGCTTAAGAGTCCATTTAAAAAGTGTTACAAGATAACTAGAGCACTGCAATTTCCAAGGTACATTCCTGGACATTTAAAATGACAAAAGCTGCTTTATCTAGTCAGTTGTCAACTCTATTCAATTTTAACTCCATTATAAATTCTCTCTACCAGCACATTTCCTTTTGTCTAACTATTGCAATATCATTGTAAATGCCTGTCCTGTCTGTTTCTCTCTCTTCAGTTCTTTCCAGACACATGTGAGATTAATTGTCCAGAAGCACTAGTCTGATCATGTTATTCACTTAGTCAAGAAGCTTCAGGAGCTCCCTGTTTAGGATTTACATAAAATTATATTTGACATATGTAAATATAAAATTCCCTGTTAGGAATATAAAATCTTTCAATATTGAATTCCATTTTTTTCAGGAATTTTATGATTTTCCTCTTTATATATTTTTCAGCCAAGATAGGCCACAGAGCATTTTTGCCTTTAATTTTTGTTTTTGTCTTTTCTCTCATATCTGTAATGCACTCTTTCCTTACTTCCATTCAATCCCTAGCTCTCTTCAAGGCTTAATTCAGAGAAATTTTCCTGACTCATGGCTTGCCACGTTATCCACTGGGCCACATATCAACCCAAGTATTTATAGTTACTATGTGCGAGGCATTGTGCCAATATGTTTTGATAATGCAAATAAAGGGAAATGCACAGTCTCTATTATGAAGGACTTCATATTCTAAAGAGGAAGAAAACATGCAAAAATTTATTTATATATGAAAAAGTAAAGAAGTGAAAGTCAAAAAATGGAACATTCTAGGTACAGGGATAATCAGTGTTAAAGCAGAGAATTGGAAAAGTGAATAACTTGTAAAAAAATAGCAATCAGGAGATGCCGGGGGCGGAGCCAAGATGGCGGAGTGAAACGGTGACTTTCTGCCTCTCCTCTGATCTTCTCTCAAATCAACAATAAAATAAGCCTCTGAACTGATCTTCAAGTCAACGAATTCAGAAATATTTGGACACTGCTTTCTGTATAACTTCATATCAGGTTAGTTGGACTCGAATAGAGAGATAAATAGACGACTCCTGTGTAGGCCGGAAGTCAGGGTGGGACTCAGCTCAGCTCATGGTGGCAGAAAGGAGTAAAAACAGGGGGAGGGGATCTAAAGGGTGGAGTATTGTTTGGGGGAGGGGTCATCAAAAGCAAAGTACTGAGGAGGGGGGAAGGGAGAAAGGGGAAAGGAAAGGGGAAAACATAACTTGGGTAAATAAGATGGCAGGAAATAAAGAATTAGTTATTCTAACTGTGAATGTGAATGGAATGAACTCTCCCATAAAGCGGAAGCGGATATCAGACTGGATTAAAAACCAGAATCCCACAATATGTTGTCTACAACAAACACATCTAAAACATAGTGACACATGTAGGATGAAGGTAAATGGCTGGAGCAGAAAATATTATGCTTCAGGTGAACAAAAAAGCAGGGGTAGCAATCCTTATCTCAGATCAAGTAAAAGCCAAGATAGATTTAATCAAAAGAGATAAGGAAGGAAACTATATTTTCTTAAAGGGTACCATAGATAATGTAGCAATATCTATACTAAATATATATGCACCAAGTGCAATGGCACACAAATTCCTAGGGGAGAAATTAAGAGAGATGCAAGAAGAAATAGACAGCCAAACAATACTAGTGGGGGATCTCAACCTTGCTCTCTCAGAATTAGATAAATCAAACTACAAAATAAACAAGAAAGAAACTAGGGAGATAAACCAATTATTAGAAAAGTTAGGTATGATAGATCTATGGAGAAAGTTGAATGGAGACAGTAGGGAGTTTACTTTTTTCTCAGCAGTCCATGCAACCTCTACAAAAATTGACCATGTGTTAGGGCATAAAAACCTCAAAATGAAATGCAGAAAGGCAGAAATAGTAAATGCATCCTTTTCAGATCATGATGCAGAAAGAAAAGATCAACGAATTGGGCTTATTATTAAAAAAAAACTAGAAAAAGAACAAATTAAAAACCCTCAATTAAATACCAAATTGGAAATTCTAAAAGTAAAAGGAGAAATTAATAAAATTGAAAATAAGAAAACTATTGAATTAATAAATAAAACTAAGAGTTGGTTCTATGAAAAAACTAACAAAATAGATAAGCCTTTAGTTAATTTGATAAGAAAAAGGAAAGAGGAAAATCAAATTGTTAGTCTCAAGAATGATAAGGGAGAACTTTCCTCCAATGAAGAGGAAATTAGAGCAATAATTAAGAGTTACTTTGCCCAACTTTATGCCAGTAAGTTTGATAATCTAAATGAAATGGAGGAATATGTACAAAAATATAGATTGCCCAGGTTAACAGAAGAGGATATAAATTATTTGAATAGCCCCATATCAGAAAAAGAAATAGAACAAGCTATTAACCAACTCCCTAAGAAAAAATCTCCAGGGCCAGATGGATTTACATGTGAATTCTACCAAACATTCAAAGAACAATTAATTCCAATACTACACAAACTATTTGAGAAAATAGGGACAGAAGGTATACTGCCAGAATCCTTCTATGAGACCAATATGGTGCTGATAGCTAAACCACGTAGGGTGAAAACAGAGAAAGAAAACTATAGACCAATTTCCCTAATGAATATTGATGCAAAAATTTTAAATAAGACATTAGCAATGAGATTACAGAAAGTCATCACCAGGATTGTACACTATGTCCAAGTAGGATTTATACCAGGGATGCAGGGCTGGTTCAATATTAGGA
>JAJPUD010000475.1:341219-373732 GCA_023553655.1 Myrmecobius fasciatus | reverse complement strand
CATTGTGTTGCCTTTCTCTGATTCTTTTTTTTTTCTTGTAGATAGGATTTTTCTTGCATAACTTCTCAAGCATTTCAACATTATTAACATGTAGTGGACTTCCTGCCATCTAGGGGAGAAGAGGGGCCTGGGGGTAAAATTTGTAATGGAAAGCTTTGTAATGATCAATGTTGGGGAACTACCCATACATATGTTATACAAATAAAAAGCCTTAATAAAAAAATAGCAATCAGGCTAATGATCCTAGAATATACATGGAAGAGATTGAAATATAAGAAGATGGGGAAAATAGAAAAAGATCAGATTTTAAAGGGCTTTAAAAGTCAAAAATTATTCTTGTAGTATAATATATTGCCTGCTCTATACAGTAAGTAATGCCAACTTCTTTGGCTATTTTTCTATCATCCCAAGGATAATTTTCTAAGTGTTAGTTTGAGCAAAAATGTGGAAAATAAGATCTCTAAGGAATTCATAGCCATGAAAGCCTGGTTTACTCTGCATGATTATCATACTTTATATATCCTCACATGTGAGTGTATTTGCCCAGGTGTAGTTGTTTTTTGCCTTTTTTGCCTTTTTTGCAGAGGTCTTTGTGCCCTGTCCACATTGAGAAATTGGACTTCCTTTGTGAACTTCTTTGTCTCCATGAAAAGTGTGTGTGTGTGTGTGTGTGTGTGTGTGTGTGTGTGTGAGATTGGAAGGTTGATAATCAAAACAGCTTTGAAACAAATTGTGGTACCAGAGGGCAGGGCCTAGAGTGCTAATCTGCCATATGCTAGCCAATTTTTAAGTTCTCATTTGAGTTTTACAATTTCTTAGTCCTATTTACCATTCAAGAGAGTAATCTAGAAGTGAAACAGAATATATCACACAGGGAAGCTAATGATTCCTCAGCTTTGCCAACTTTTATTAATTTTTAATTAGATATTTTTTTAGATCATTACACCTCTAATGGCCCTCTTGCCAAACAAACAAAAAAAAACAACCAATAACAAAATCCACCCTCTGTGCACTGACCTAAACTATACAAACAATGTTTGAGCAAGTCAGATAATTATTTGCAGTTTCTTGGGAATTTAGGGTCCATTACACAACCTACAGTGGGACTATTTAACATGGAACAGTTTATAATCCAAAGAGCTTCTTAAACTCCAGTTAATGCTTTCACATCAGCATGTTTGAGAACACAAATCAACATAAATCAATTGGCACTAAAGTAAAAAAAAAGATAGAGATTTCTTTTTACCAGCAAACACTTCATTTCACTAGCAAGTAGACATAAAACATGCACAGACAAAACCAGTTGGAAATGTTAAGCTATAGAATCTTGTGTGGGAACAAGGCAGAAGATTATGAGCAATATCATGTCATAAAACAATGACCTAGAATGAATGAAGAATGAGATTTATAGAATTCTTGGCTAGACAGTCTATTATCCTAGATCATTCTAAAGATATTTAAGGATGAAACTGATTTATTAAAAAAATGGATGGGGGTGGAGTCAAGATGGCGGAGTGCAGACAGGACTCTCTGTAAACCTCTAGCTATTGCTCCTCTGCTTTAAATAGACTTCAAGTTTTTTTTTAATGAATAAAACAACAACAACAACAACAAAAAGAACTCATAAAAGAACTTCGTAAAGCAACTCCAGAGGAAGCCACAAAGGGAGACATGACCTGGTCTCCATTTCACAAGAATTTCCTGGAAGACTGCATAAAGAATCTCAAAAGAGAGTTATAAGGAAAATGGGGAAATGAAATGAGATAATTTCAAGAAGGATATAATGCCCTACAAAAGAGATATGAAAAAGACACCAATTCCCTGAAAAACAAAATTGGTGAAATGGAAAAAGTATGCAATGAACAAACTGGCCAATTACAAAAGGAGCTAAAAAAGGTAACTGAACAAAATAATACATTAAAAATTAGAATTGAACAAATGGAAGTGAATGAATCAATAAGACTTCAAGAATCAGTCAAACAAAAACAACAAAAAAACAGAAGAAAATATGAAATATCTCCTAGGAAAAACAACTGACCTGGAAAATAGATCTAGGAGAGACAATCTAAGGATTATTGGATTTCCTGAAAGCCATGATGAAAAAGAGAACCTAGACACTATCTTCCAAGAAATCATGAAAGAAAACTGCCCTGATGTTTTAATATCAGAAGGTAAAATTACGATTGAATGAATTCACCAATCACCTAATGAAACAAACCCTAAAATTAAATCCCCAAGGAATATCGTGGGTAAATTTCAGGACTATTGCACCAAGGAAAAGATATTACAAGAAGCTAGAAAGAAACAATTAAAATACCGAGGAACTATAATTAGAATCACCCAGGATATATCAGCTCCCACATTAAAGAATCAAAGGGCCTGTAATCAGATATTCCAAAAGGCAAAGGAACTTGGATTACAGCCAAGAATAAGCTATCCACCTAGAATAAGCATTAATTTCCAGGGAAGAAGATGGACATTTAATGATATAGGTGAATTTCACTTATTCCTAATGAAAAGACCAGATCTGAACAAAACATTTGACCTCCAAACACAGAACTCAAAAGAAGTATAAAAAGGTAAAAAGGAAAGAACTCTTGAGAACTATATTTCAACTATGAGTATACTTAAAGAATGGGGGTATAATTTGGTTTTACTTTGATAATATGAAAAAGAAACTAGAGGTGGAAGGGGTACCATACTGGAAAAAGAGGAAAAAGGCAATAAAATAAAGTAAAAAAAGGAGGTAAAAATGGGGTAAAATCTCATGAAGAGACAAAAAAAACTAATATAATTGAGGGAAAGAAGGGAGGGGGATGAGCATTGTGTGAATCTTACTCTCATCAGATTGGGCTCTAAGAGAGAATATCAGACACATTCTATTTCACAGAAAAACTTGTCACTCCTTATAGGGAAGTGGGAGGGAAAGGAGGAAAAGATAGGGAAAGATTAATAAAAGGGAAAATAGAAGAATTAGGGGAAAGGTGTAAAAAAGGGGCAGGGGTTCTAAAGGGGGGAGAACTGTTTGAGGGAGGTGGTCATCAAAAGCAAAATACTGGGGAAGGGGGAAGAGAGAAAGGGGAAAGGAAAGAGAAAAACATAACTTTGGGTAAATAAGATGGCAGGAAATACAGAATTAGTTATTTTAACTGTGAATGTGAATGGGATGAACTTTCCCATAAAACTGAAGTGAATAGCAGACTGCATTAAAAGCCAGAATCCCACAATATGCTGTTTACAAGAAACGCATCTAAAGGGCTAGAGCAGAATCTATTATGCTTCAGGTGAACAAAAAAAAAAAAAAAAGCAGGGGTAGCAATCCTGATCTCAAATCAAGTAAAAGCAAAGACAGACCTAATTAAAAGAGACAAGGAAGGAAACTATATCTTACTAAAGGGTACCATTGATAAAGAAGCAATATCAATACTAAATATATGCACCAAATGGTATAGCATCCAAATTCCTAGGGGAGAAATTAAGAGAGATGCAACAAGAAATAGACAGCAAAACTATCCTAGTGAGGGATCTCAACCTTGCTTTCTCAGAATTAGATAAATCAAACCACAAAATAACTAAGAAGGAAGTTAGGGAGGTAAACAAAATGTTAGAAAAGTTTGGTATGATAGATCTTTGAAGAAAATTGAATGGAGACAGAAGGGAGTTTACTTTTTTCTCAGTGGTACATGGAACTTACATAAAAATTGACCATGTATTAGGGCATAAAACCCTCAAAATCAAATGCAAAAAGGCAGAAATTATACATGCATTTTTTTTCAGATCATCATGCAATAAAAATCACATGCAATGTAAGGCCAGGAGAAAATAGACCAAAAGTTAATTGGAAATTAAATAATCTCATCCTAAAGAATGAATGGGTGAAACAGCAAATCATAGACACAATCAATAATTTCATCCAGAAGAATGATAATAATGAGACAACATATCAAAATTTGTGGGATACAGCCAAAGCAGTTATAAGGGGTAATTTTATATCTCTAGATGCTTACTTGCATAAAATAGAGAAAGGGAAGATTAATTTAATTGGGCTTACAACTAAAAAGCTAGAAAAAGTACAAATTAAAAACTCTCAATTAAATACCAAATTGGAAATTCTGAAAATTAAAGGAGAGATTAATAAAATTGAATAGAAGAAAACTATTAAATTAATAAATAAAATTAATGGTTGGTTTTATGAAAAAACCCAACAAAATAGATAAGCCTTTAGTTAATTTAATTAGAAAAAAAGAGGAAAATCAAATTGTTAGTCTCAAAAATGAAAAGGGAGAACTTTCCACCAATGAAGAGGAGATTAGAGCAATAATTATGAGTTACTTTGCCCAACTTTATGCCAATAAATTTGATAATCTAAATGAAATGGAGGAATATCTACAAAAACATAGATTGCTCAGGTTAATAGAAGAGGAAATAAATTATTTAAATAGCCCCATTTTAGAAAAAGAAATAGAACAAGCTATTAATCAACTCCCTAAGAAAAAATTTCCAAGGTCAGATGGATTTACATGTGAATTCTACCAAACATTCAAAGAACAATTAATTCCAATACTATATAAACTATTTGAAAAAATAGGGAAAGAAGGTATACTACAAAATTCCTTCTATGATACAAATATGGTGCTGATAGCTAAACCAGTTAGGGTGAAAACAGAGAAAGAAAAGTATAGAGCAATTTCCCTAATGAATATTGATGCAAAAATTTTAAATAAGATATTAGCAATGAGATTACAGAAAGCCATCCCCAGGATAATACATTATAACCAAGTAGGATTTATACCAGGGATGCAGGGCTGGTTTAATATTAGGAAAACTATCAGCATAATCAATTATATTAATAACTAACAAAAATCATATAATTATCTCAATGAATGCAGAAAAACCATTTGATAAAATCCAACACCCATTCCTATTAAAAACACTAGAAAGTATAGGAATAAATGGGCTTTTCCTTAAAATGATTAGTAGTATCTACTTAAAACCATATGCAAGCATCATATGTAATGGAGACAAACTAGAACCATTCCCAATAAGATCAGGAGTGAAACAAGGCTTCCCACTGTCACCATTACTATTTAATATTGTATTAGAAATGTTAGCTTTGGCAATAAGATAAGGAAAAGAGATTAAAGGAAGTAGAGTAGTTAATGAGGAAACCAAATTATCACTCTTTGCAGATGACATGATGGTATACTTAAAGAACCCTAGAGACTCAACTAAAAACTACTAGAAATAATTCACAACTTTAGCAGAGTTGTAGGATACAAAATAAATCCACATAAATCCTCAGAATTTTTATATATTACCAACAAAGTTCAGCAGCAAGAGATACAAAAAGAAATTCCATTCAAAATAATTGTTGATAGTATAAAATATTTGGGAATCTCTCTGCCAAGGAAAAGTCAGAAACTATACGAACTAAACTACAAAACACTTGCCACACAAATAAAATCAGACCTAATTAGTTGGAAAAATATCAAGTACTCATGGGTAGGCTGAGCGAATAAAATAAAAATGACAATACTACCTAACCTAATTTACTTATTTAGTGCCATACCAATCAAACTCCCAAGAAATTATTTTACAGATCTAGAAAAAATAGTAGCAATGTTCATCTGGAAAAACAAAAGGTCAAGAATTTCAAGCGAATTAATGAACAAAAAATGCTGATGAATATGGCCTTGTTGTACCAGATGTAAAACTATATTATAAAGCAGTGGTCATCAAAACCATTTGGTACTGGCTAAGAAATAGAGTAGTCGGTCAGTGTAATAGGATAGGATCACAGGACAAACTAGGAAATAACTATAGAATCTAGTGTTTGATAAACCCAAAGACCCCAGCCTCTGGGATAGGAACTGACTATTTGACAAAAAGTGCTGGGAAAATTGGAAAGTAGTATGGAAGAAACTAGGGTTTGACTCACACCTAACACCACATACCAAGTTAAGATCTAAATGGCTTCATGATTTAGACATAAAGAATGATATTATAAACAAATTAGAGGAACATAGGATAGTTTACCTCTCAGACCTATGGAGAAGGAAGGAATTTGTGTCCAAAAAAGAACTGGATCTCTTAATTGAACACCAGATAGATAATTTTGATTATATTAAGTTAAACAGTTTTTGTACAAACAAAACTAATGCAGACAAGATTAATAGGGAAGCAATAAATTGGGAAATCATTTTTACATTTAAGGGTTCTGATAAAGGCCTCATTTCTAAAATATATAGAGAATTGACTCAAATTTCTAAGAATTCAAGCCACTCTCCAATCAATAAATGGTCAAAAGATATGAACAGACAATTTTCAGATGATGAAATTAAAACTATTTCTAGTCTTATGAAAAGGTGCTTCAAATCACTATTGATCAGAGAAATGCAAATTAAGACAATTCTAGGATACTACTATACACCTGTCAGATTGGCTAAAATGACAGGAAAAGATAATGACAAATGCTGAAGGGGATGTGGCAAAACTGGCACACTGATGCATTGTTGCTTTAACTGTGAACAGATTTAACCATTCTGGAGAGCAATTTGGAACTATGCTCAAAAAGTTATCAAACTGTGCATACTGTTTGTCCCAGCAGTGTTTCTATTGGGCCTATATCCCAAAGAGATCTCAAAGGGAAGAAAGGGACACACGTGTGCAAAAATGTTTGTGGGAGCCCTTTTTGTAGTGGCTAGAAACTGGAAAATGAATGGATGTACATCAATTGAAAAATGGCTGAATAAACTATGGTATATGAATGTCATGGAATATTATTGTTCTGTAAGAAAGACCAGCAGGATGATTTCAGAGAGGCCTGGAGAGACTTGCATGAACTGATGCTGAGTGAAATGAGCAGAACCAGGAGATCATTATACACGGCAACAAGAAGTCTATACAATGATCAATTCTTATGGACAAGGGTCAGTGTTGAAAAATTACCCATTCATATGTTTTGCAAATAAAAAGCTTTAAAAAAACAAGAAAACAAGGATAAAAATTGTACAGAAGGTATAGATACTTTGTAGAAAATATTCATATTGATGAGAGCACAGAAGTATGATGTATCATATTTATATCAAAAGCATCAAAAGAATAGATTCATTTTAAAATATGAATTTCTTTCATTTGTCCTCATAACAATCTTAGTAGGTAGGTGCTAGTATGATCCTCATTTTAAAGATGATGAAACTGGGACAGAAAGAGGTTAAATGATTTGCTCATGGTCTATATAGCTATAAGATTCTTAGAGTTATTTAGAATTGTTTTATTATCTCATTTAAATCTGCATCTACCTATACACATATACAATAAATATAAGATTTGTTTTTGTTTTGTTTTTACTCATTTTCCCATTTTCTTTTATTTAGGAAATTAAATCCCTTCACATTTATATTTACAAATAATAAATATGTAGATAAGATTTTCTTCTATTGTATTTCTGTATTTATTTATCCCTTTCTTTTACATTTTACCTTCATCTATCCTTTCTTCACTCTCTTCCTCCCACCTACACCCTTCCCTACTGCCCAGATAATATTGTGCTACTCAGTGCTGACTCTTCCTATGCCTACTTTACTTATTCTTTCATTTTCAGTTACATTAATTTGTAACTCTTTTCCTTTTCTAGGATACTTTAGAATCTAATCTCCCATTCATGGATTTTGTGCTTACATGATCCTTAGTCTCATATTAGCTGAGGCTTCTGCTGAGTATATGCTTAGTTCTCAATGGATAACAGAGCTAATAGCACAATTAAATCTCTTCTCAATACATCCTTTAGCAGTCTTACTCTATTTTGTACATGAATAATTTTCTGAGGAAATTCTTTTTCTTTACTTATAAAAAAGGAAATAAGTCAAATGGGAAAATGAAATACTCAGGAATTTGAGTTTGCAGAACTAATCCTTGTTTTCCTTTTCTCATCATCACTAGTTGCTATAGATTTTTAAAACATTTTCCCCCTTTGTTTTTTACCCCTTGTTCCTCAGTCTGCAAGTTGTTCACCCCCCAGAGCCAATTTACTTCTTTTCCCAATGAGAAGTAGTCTGAAGAAACACAAATATTCTTTGGAATCCCTATTCAACTTAAGTTTTTTTACCCCAATTCCAAAAGAGTTCACTGCAAATCCACCCCCCATTTTCAGGGGGATTACTCAATAATATGTTTGCAGGATGTTGCTCTTGGATTTTTCTTTGTGGCCTAAGTCTCAAAGTTCTACTTAAGGGAAGGTGTTGACTGAGAAAAAGTTGTTGCATCAAATATCTGATAATATCATGATATTCAAGTTACATAGGGAACTAATAGAGATTTATAAGAATGAGTAGGTCTCAAATAGATGTTATCAAAAGATATTATGAAAATTCATTCAAAAATTATAAACTATTAACATCTATGTGAAACATTGTTTCAAATAATTAATATTAAGATAAATAAAATAAAAATAGCTTTAATGTTTTCCCTTACACCAAGCAGATTGGGAAATATGACAAGCTTCTCCAACACCGGAGAAACTGCAAAGAGATAGATGTGCTAGTTGTTATGCGTCAGGATCCTGGTGGAATTAGGGAGAGATAGATTCCCCCCATTCCTTCATATGCTCACAACACTGGCTCAAACTTTTGTGATCAAGGAACAAATGATGCAAATGAAGCAATTGGGCTTAACTTTATCCCGTGTGAATTAAGAATCTGAAAGGCCTTGGAAATAGCAATTGCCCTGCCTAACTCCCAACCCAAATAACTTGCTTGCAGCCTAGCACCTGAAACCATCACTGAGGAGAGAAATCTTTAATGAAAGGGGGCTCACCAAGATCACCAACAATTGCTGATCTACTGCTACCAACATACAGATAAGCTCAAGGACTCTCATGTGGCAGCACCCCCAACCGCCCAGACCTTTGGTCCTTTTTCCAGTCCAGCCATTACATAGGGAAGTGGGCTTCTGTAAAGAAGTACCCAGCAATCTCCACTGACTGCTACCCATGGGGCAGGCAAGCCAACCTAGCTGAAATATCAAGGAACCCTGATACTTGCCAGAACATGCCACGCAAGACAAACCAAATCTTGACCACCTTCTCCTCTTAGATACTGATGGAGACACATCCTGGACCCAAAAGGCTTGAGAAGAGCAATGCTTTCATGTGACCCAAGTTATTATCCTGAGAAGCAAATCCTGAGAATGTGCATCCTGGCAACAAACACAAGGTCTGACAATCCAGAAAAGAAAACTTTTATCACCAAAGTCCTTGGCACTATTAAGGGGGTCAAGATCAGAAATCTATATGATTTTATCAGTGAAAATTGTATTAGAGATAATTGCCATGTGGTTGGCAGATGCATTGTAAAGACCACCATTCATCTAACTTGATGGGAAAGCAATCTATGTTGCTTCTCCCATTATTTGTGAGCTCCTTGAGAGCAGTGACTTGTCCTTTTCTGTTTGTATCCCCAGTGCTCAGCATAATGCTTTGCATATAGCAGGTGCTTGATAAATACTTTTTTACATTCATTTATTCATTCATTTAACTGTTAGGCTTTGGAATATGGATATAGTTTCTGGACAATTTTTATTTATACATTATTTCTGAGATACTCTGAGGGGATGGATTATGGCCTAGCAAGGTCTTATATCCTACAAAGTAAAAATATTTTGAAACAGCAGCTTCCTATTTCATTTTCTCTGGCATCAGTAATCAAGAGATTTAGCCTTTAACATAAATACCAGGTGCCCTGAACTTTTTGTGTTCAAGAATGTCGATCCAGTTATTATCCAGTCCAGTAGCAAAAAAAAAATCCTTTTGCTCAGTTCTAATCTAGAGGTTGAGCTAAGAAATGAACTTCTAGGGTTTTTCCCCCCTTCCTGATGTTTAGGAAGGTTAGATCAGGGCTGAATGGGATTCTAATTTGGAAAGGCCTGCACCAAGGCATATTGATATCATCACCTTGCTTAATTTACTGCTACCATTTTGTTTAATGCCTTTTTCACATGCATGTTTTTGTAAATGACCTTGAATTAGCCACACAATCAGGAACATAATGAATAGAGGAGCCTCTGGGAGAGGAGAAAAATAAATGAGCTGTGAGAGTTGATTGGATGATACAAACATAATCTTTAGAATGACATGACTCATGAAAGAGTGAGGCCAAGTGGTATCAGTCAGCTGCTCTGAGAGCCCAGGAGAAAGAAAAAAAGTCTGGCAGACAGAACAAAATTGTCTTCTGGAGCTGAATGACATGTATTACATACACCTTCACAAAAATCCTATATGTGACCATTTGTTCCAAAGGCTTCATTTGGTGCTGACATTATTTTAAATGGCCTGAAAAGATTTTAGGAACTGAGGAAAACAAAAACATCAAGACTTTATGGCATTTTATGCTATTTATTGTACTCACTTTCCCTTCATCTCTTGGACTATCACTTAAATGTACAACTGGACCTGGGTGGGTCTTTGTGGATCTGAAAAACAAATCAAAATAATGCATTTTTTTAAAATAAAAAGAAATACCATGTAAAGAGGGACACTAAAAATAAGATTATTTAAAAATAAATATTTAAAATTCTAGATCATACTTTCAAATACATTTGAAACTAGCAATCTCCTCTGTTAATCTTCATTAATACCTTAGCAGATGTAGTTTCAAAATTCAAAATGAGCCTTACAATTAAAAAACACAAGGCCCTGTACCTATAATACTAATTATGAACTTGATCCAACCTCATTCTAAAGATGGATTCTCCAAATTTTATTTTCTTTGATATGAACTATGAATCAACTGTGGATATAAAAGAAAACATACTGGTTCTCTTTTTTCATAAATAATTGCTTATTTATATAGATTCTCTATAATAATCCTGCAATTTCTAATCAAGTAAAAGAGGTACTTCTCTAGCATCCAAAACCATGGCAGTAGATGATAAGTTTTGAAAGGTCCTATCAAGTTGGAAAGGATTTGAATATTTCCCTGTAATAAACATGTTAATGATATCTTTGGACTAACCCAGCTAAGCTATGTTATGATGATGAACTGGCTTATGATGAGAAACTCATCACTAGAAAACTGATTGCTGAAGAATGTGCGTGTTTTGGGGTTTTTTTGGTTTGTTTTTTTGGCAACTGGCAACTGATCAGTAATCAAGATATTTAACCTTCGATATAAATACCAAGTACCCTACCAACTGATAAAACTGTGTATTATGGCATGGTGAAGTTTCACTTGTCTAGGTGAAAAATACAACTTGATGGCAAAATATGGACATTTTGAAATATTATCTAAAGAATCAAAGAAATGGTAACTCCAGCTTTCACTACTATTCAATTCCCAGAACAAACTGAAGAAGGTCATATAGTGATTAGAGATTTACTAGTTAAGGGATTCTTAACCAGGATATAAATATTTTTAAAGCAGTAACTATATATAATAGTTTCCTTTTTGATGTAATTATATCATATTTTATAAATTAAAATGCATTACTCTAAGAAAAGATTCATAAGCTTCACCCTAGTGCCAAAGGAGTCTATGACATAAAAGACCAAGAATTCTAGTATTAGATAAGTGGTATAACACTTCTTTGGCATGAAAAGCATGCATTGTTCCTTATATCCATGATCTCTCTAATCTCTTCTTTATATTATCTTCTTACTATATTTTTCACCAATGATGGTTTTTTAAAAAGTATAGACCAGGTAAGTAATGTCAAAAAGCATTTACTAAGCACCTACTGTGTGCCAGGCACTGTGCTAAATTCTGGGTATATAAAACAGGATAAACAGTTCTGACCGTCAAGTAGCTCACAATCTAATGGGAAAAACAACATATAAACTATTATGTACAATTAAGTACAGATGAGTCAGATATGATTGAAATGTTCAATTGATCGAATGTGCTACAAACTATATAGTTTCATGTATCATATGAAATTCTATCACAATCATAACGACCAGTATTAGCACATTTCCTTTGACTTATTTACCAGTCTATATCTGGTTCCTCATTCTATTTTTATTGCTAGACTTTCATTGCTAGTCCTTTGTAAGATGACCTTTATATCTTATTCTTTCCTAAGAATTGTGAAAGTGGAAGAAAGGGCATAGGCTCTGACCTTGGAAAACATTAGTAATGTCAATTTTGAAAAAGCATTTTCAAAAAAAATCTATTCTTTTCATGCCTTTACCAATACTTCCATTCTTGGGGGACCTTAGTCAATCTAGACTAATCTCATTTACTGCTTTGTTCAAATGATATGTTTTCCAGAATTTTTATAGCTTTTGCACAACTCCTAAATATATTTCTGTTTTCAAAATAGCTATTGTTGAAATAGACTGTATTAGTCATCTTTGAAATCTAATGGGCACTAACCTTCATCCTGATGCCAATAAAGGGCCCAACATTTTCACATTCTACGGAGAACCTAGTTCTACAATCCATCTGGTTTAGCAGCTTATTTTGATTTTACAATCCTAGTTTTAAGAACTAGGTTCTTGCTTTCTGTTTACTGTTTACTTTGTACTCTGATAAAAACTAACATAGATTCTGAGCTCTTTCCTCCCTGTGCTCTGTCCTACCTATTTGTTCCTCTAGGACAGGGGATATGACTTGTTTATAACAGGTCTTTCAGGCACTAGAGCCTCACCCCTGTGGCTAGACTCTCACAATCGTAATCATCTCATTACAATCACTTACTTGTCTGTATCTTTCTCTGTTGTCTGTTACCATACTTTAATGATCCACTACCATGATCTTTCTCCATCCTACTCTGGTAGATCTGTCTAGTTCCTTGGTTTCATATATCTATGACCTGACCTATCAACCAAGCTCCTCTATTGACTTTAGCAATGTCATAAATGGAAATTAGTTGCCATAATCAGAAAGAGTGTAGCCACAAAGCCTATTGCTATCTAGTATCCTGGATGAATTGATTATTAAGCCACCTGGCCTCCTGACAAACCCAGGACCAGAGACCCAGAAAATATGCCTCTTCCCTCCTCTGCTCAGAGAAGAAAATAAACATCCTAACTACAGCCTAAAGCAAAGCTCCCCTTGTTACAGACAAAGGTATGCCAATATATTGTCCAGTAATTAGCAGACTCTCTCTTCTCTTACGTACTTATTTACTTATTTATATCCCTGTGATTCAGAGTGCCTAAACAACACATACAACTCCCCACTCCCACATCTCAACCACTTCATCCTTATTCTTCCCAAGACACAATTCAACTCTATCTGCCTCTTTCCATTTTATTCCCTGCATCCACTATTCTGTTATCAAAAACTGCTTTTCCTAATGGGCCTTTTTCTTTCATAATCCTTCCATTTTCTTGCAGGCATGGAAAAGTCACTCCCTAAAGACTCTTGCTTCTTTGTCTAGTACTAGGTACACTTTTTCTTATTCCCCATCTATCCTAAAATGCTAGGTATGGAGAAAGAGTAGGCATATTCTTTTCTCTTTTCTGCTATTTCCAGTTCCTTCTATCATCATTATCACTCAACAGCTTCTCCTCCTATGAGGTTTACTGCATACTAAACATATGACCATATCCAAATCCTGGTGGCAATTATAAAATGACCAGTTTAGTCTATTACTCCTAATCTCCTCCCTATGTTAAATACCTTGACCTCCTAATTCATTAATTGCTTCAATTCTTAAGAAGTTTCCTAGGGCAAAAAGAAAGTTAAGTAACTTGCTATCCACAGATGTATTGCAAGCAGGTTTTGAAATCTGTTCTTCCTCGTGCCCAGGGTACTGTCTCAGTTCTTAACAGCCTAAAAAAAATAAAGACTCACAGAGATGAGAGGGATGGTTCATTTTATTTTTTTAAACCAGAGAGGAAAGGAAAAGAAATGGTCAAGTGCAGGAGAGGCTATAGGATTGAAGTGCCTTAGATGCTGAAGGCACCATTGAGATGTAGCCTATTGCATTCTCTTATTTTATGATAGGGAAAGTGTGTGTGTGTGTGTGTGTGTGTGTGTGTGACAGAGACAGAGAGACAGACAGACATACAATACAGAAAGAGAGACAGAGAGACAGAGAGAAATATAATATGACATTCAAGGTTCCACAGCTTCTTATTGACCAGAATAGAATTAGAATCCAGGTTTCCTGGATCCTAAGTTAATGTATTTATGCTGTAATAAGTTTCATTTTCCTCATTATTTTTTTAAAACAAAATATAGGAGATATTATAAGAAGGAATAAGTGATGGTGAACAAAGAATAAATCATGATGGTAGCATGCAGGGGTCATGCTGGAAAATGAGAGGAAATGAGAGCTGGATACATAGTTTTGTATGATATTTGCATAAAGATTATAATCAAAGCCATGAAGCTGGTAAAATTACTAAAAGAATGAAGAAATAAAAAAGAAAATAAAGCCTAAGATGGAATCTGAGTATGTGCATGGTACAATACCTATGGCATATAGTTAGGACATAAATGATGATTTAGCAAAAAAAAAAAGATTGAAAAGGTAAACTTGTAAGACTGAAAAGGCAGGAAAATATTGAATAGATAGAAGAATTAGGAGAGAAAAATGTCAGAAAAGCTAGAAGAGGAAAAAATCCAGAAGGAGGAGGTAATAATCATCAGTACATAATATTGAAGAAAGGACAAGGAAAGTAAGGATTGAAGAAAAGTCATTGGATTGAACAATTAAGAGACCATTGCTAACTTCTTTGAAGAGAGCAGTTTGGGTTGAAAAAAAGTCATATTGAAAGTGGTAAAGAAATGAATGCATTGTAGAATCATAAATGCCAAACCCAATGGTCTTTTCTGTGTCCTTATCCTTCTTAACAGATCTGTAGCATTTGACACTGATGACTATACTCTCCTGGATTCTCTTCTCCTTGAGCTTTTCTGACACTCCTCTTTTCTGGTTCTGACTTTGCTATCTAATTGTTCCTTTTAGTCATTTTTGCTGAATGTAATAGAATGAGAAATAGAAGAGATGACTATAGATAGCCTCTTTTAGGAATTTGGCTAAAAAAGAAGCAAAGATATAAGATCACAGCTTGAAGGGAGGTGAGGATAAAATTAAAGGTGTTTTGATATTGGTTTTGTTGTTTTAAGTTTGAGGAATACCTAGCCCATGTTCGTTGACAGCATAGAAGGAGCTGGATAACAAATGCATGATGAAATATTGAAAATTAGAGGAGCACAATAGAAGAAACAAATTCCTGAAAGAGAAAGGAGATGTAATCAAGCACACAAGTGAAAGTATTGACTTTGGTAAGAAGAGTCATGTCTTCAAAGGTAAGGAGAGCAAAGGAAGAGATGAAAAATTGTGTGGAGATTTAAAATTGAAAAAAAAGAGTTCATAACATTGCCCCACACTTTACCAAGAAAATTGAGGATAAGTTCTTGACTGAGGAAAAAAAAGGGAAGTGGGAATGGGGAATGGCCAGGAGTAGCCTGAGGACAAAAGCAAAGATTCGGAACTAATACTTTGATCTTCATGATAAAGAACCATTCAGAGAGCAGGAAAAGGTATGCCACATAATTGAGATTTGGTAACAAATCTGTTGCAGAACCACTCAACATCATTGTTCAACTTCCTCCAGCTTAGTTCAGCAGTTTGGGAATAGGATTGAAGAAGGTGGATGGTGAAATGGAACAATAGAATAAGCATTTATTAAGTACCTTGTATGTGCCAGGTGCTATACTAAGAGTTTTACAAATATTATCTTATTTAATCCTCACAACAATATTGTGAGAGATGTGAGGCTTAAAGATGTTGGCCGTCTTGCCCAGGGTCATATGTTTAATAAGCATCTAAAGTTGGAACTGAACTCATTTTCCTGATTCCAGGTGCAGGTCTCTATCTACTGTGCTGTCTGGCTACGTAGAATGGCTTATCCAATAAACCATACATTTTCATCATTTTTCCATGAGTAGAGATGTTTTCATCGATGTCAAAACATTTTTCGAAGTTAAAATGACATAAAAATTAAGTATCTAATACTGCAGAAAGAAGAAGGAGGGTGAGGATTGAGGAAAGGTCATTGGATTGGACAATTAAAAGACCATTGCTAACTTCTTTGAAAAAAAAAAAACAGCAGATTTAGACTCATTGTAAAGAAAAATTCACTAGTGGCTTCCTTTAGAGGCAGTGTTCTCTTACTCACTGGAGGTATTGAAGTAGAGACTGATAATGGTTTTTCAGTCAATTGGGATTCTTGATCAATATGGTTGGGATTTGGTGACCTTTTAGATCCCTTCCAATTCTTAGATTCTGTGATTGACATTTAGGAAATAGGCTAACGTCAAAGTTAGGGTGCAATCTGTGATTATGAAACAAAATAAAGGTATATTGCCCACAATGATCAAACTAGAGATACTGGTTTTATGAGTACCATGCATTAATGAAACTAGTGTTATAGCCAATCATCCATTCCAGGAAAAATAATGAACAACTTTCTCTTTACAAATGATATAGAATATGAAGATGTCAGAATGGCAACATATGAAAGAATTCTGGAAATATTTAAGGAATCTTAAAGCAACATATCAAATGCACTTCAAAAGATTTAGTATTCACTTACTGCAACTAAATAAGTGTTAATCAGAGAATCTGCCAGTTTGAAAAATCAGATTTCATGCAGAAAAAAGATTTAAATAGCAAAGATGATTTTTAAAATTGAGAAGTAAAGCAATAGTATATTTCAGAGATGAATAAATATGCAAAAGACCTTTCTAAATATGACTGTTCCCATCTTATAATTTTGGCAATCCTGATTAAAATTATGTATTATACCTTCAAAATGTTTAATTGTAATTATTGGTAAACATGTAAACACATAATACCTACCCCACAGGGTTTCTGATTCAACTGAATTTTCAAAGAAACTCTATGGAGTATGTATTATGGGTATAATTATCTCTATTTTAAAAACAAGGAAACAAAGGTTCAGAGGTGTTATACGACTTAACCATGATCACACCGTCAGATACGTGTTGGAAACAAAGTCTTGCTGATTCCAAGTCCAACCCTCTATCTACTACACTAAATAATTTGTTTGGGGAAATATAATTGTCCAATGAATAGAAAAAGCATTTTTAAAATGAAAATATAAAATACTGGTAAAAATAAGGTCTCTAAAAAGTGATATCTAAAAATGAAAATTAAAAGCAAAGCAGTTGACAGCAATTGCCTGGGAAATAGAAAGGGATCCTGCCAACTTGTTCAGATAGTTTGCATATAATTTCAGAAATATGCTCATTGTGTAATGGCTAATTATAATATTGGCACATCAGTAATTTGTTAATCCATGACATTTATTGTGTACCCATTGGGTACTGAACATTGAAACCGATAATGTGAGAAGATTAAAAGGAAATGGAAGATAAGTTTGTGCCTTGAGGATGCTTAGATTTTGGTAAAAAAAAAAGTGGATATCTATGAACACAATAAGAGCATACAAGCAAAAATAGAACCTAAAGGATAAGTAAATAATTAGTAACAGATTTTTCACACTCACCATACATGTGAACATCAGAAGATGTTGCCTTGATTACAATGATGAGCTAAGATTCATAAAGAAGATAATATTTGGATAGATATATACAGATATATACACTAATTATATATATATGTATATATACTAACCATATCAAAAAGTCAAGCTTAACAAGAGAATATTACTTGCATTGAAGGAAAACTTGTGATCCTATATGAATTAAATAATTTTGCAGGTGCTTCCAGAAAGTCTCAGAAATTTTGTTGTTGGCACTTAAAAGTAAAACTTCAAGATTTTTATTGCTCATAAATTATATTTTGTTAGGTCTTACTAGCTGACACACACATATATACACAAATATGTTGATGAATAAATTATATATGTTCACATATATATATGTTTGTGTATGTTTATTATGATATACACACAGAGAAATTACTCTGTGAATCAAATAAGATAGGCATTCTAACTCCAAGTTACTTAAATGTTATACTGAAAACTTGCGCATAAATGTTGACTATCCAGCCTCAAAATTCTGGAATAGGAGAATATTCAACAAGTGCTCAAAGTGCTGAAATTTCAAATCTTTGAAGGGGAGCCAGAATCTGTTTGGTTCAGAATCCTCTGATTTTCTCTTTACCCCTTCACTAATGATCCCAACCAGGCCTGTCCATCTATAAGTCCTAAATAAAGTTCTATTTGGATACTTCCTGACAGGAAGAACATGAATGGTACCTGATTAAAGAAATGATCTTCTATATTAATACAGCTTTGAATTTATTCTCCTGCTTACTTTTCATGCAGTTGAGATGACATGGTGAATAGAGTGCTAGAATAGAAGTTAGGAAAAAAAGGACTTTAAATCCTGCTTCAGACACCAGCTGTGTGTGATCATGGAACAGAAACTCTCTAAACCTCTGTTTCCTTATCTATAAAAAAACCACACTGGGTTTTTGTGAGGCCAAAATGAATTAATATATGAAAAGAACATTTCACATTTTAAAGCATTTTATAAATATATGCTATGATTAGCATCATAACTTTCCTTGTACTTTTAACTTTTATACCTCTTAAATTCTTACTAGACTTGAAAACTTCTATCTTGTTCTATATTTCAGTATTTATCCTGTTCTTGTCTATTAATTAGATTTTTGATTTTATACTGATTCTTTCAGTATGCCTTTATTTCATCTTTTCTATATATTTTTAATATAGACTTACTATAATTTTATACACCTACTAGATACAACAAGTCTTGCCCTACCTTTTCCAGCCTTTATTCCATACTCAATATTTATAATCTATTGCTACTCATAATTCAGTAAGATGGAGCTTCAGTACAGAGGGGAACCTGAGTGTAATGTGAATTAGTAAACAACAAGAGAAATCTACCACCTCATGGAGATACAGTTAAAGATTTGAAGTAATAGAAGGGGATCTATAGATACTTTTTGGATACCAATCCAGAATGACCCCTGATCGGTGGTTAAACATGAGGATAACCACATTTTTTTAAACACAATCTGCCTCCTCTGGCCATGTGAATTAGAAAAGGCTTTCATGTATGTCAATAGGACATAAATATTCTGGCTAAAAGATAGGAAAAAAAAATAAGTGACATACTTCTGTTACATCACAGATTATATGGATGGAGACAGCATTAAAATAAGGATTGTAAATAAATTGCATTAAGTAGGATTAATTCTTATATCTGTCTCAGAGACATACTTTCATCTGAAAATTTCTCTATTCACTTTCATTTGCAGCTCAAACCCTAGAGCTATGATAGCTATGAATTCCACTTCTTCTCATCATACTTAAAAGAAAAGTCCAGGTGGGACTGATTACATAAGATACAGCTATGAGAGTCATAATTACTTATTCCAAGATAGGAGAGAATAATAAGAATAAGTAAAAAGAATAAAGGAGGAATATATAAAGAAGTAGACAAGGAATGAATTGAAGTAAGGGATACACTTATCTAAATAATTTCCTACTTATTATTCATATCATGTCCAAGGATCCATAAGAATGATTAGTCCCTAAAATGTATTATTTCACTCACATTACATGGTAAGATTTTAATCAACTTATTTTTAGAGCATACAAATTTATCATTAAGATAATAGAAAAATCAGATAACAAATATTTATTCAGAAGAAACTTACCCTAAAGTTATATTATTGGCCTTGATATTCATCTACTCATAGAATTAACAAAAATATGATAGCCATTAAAAACACCATATATCATGACAAATTCAATTCAAGTTCAGAGGACATTTTTCTGATTTGAAGATTCATCAGGATATTTTTCAAAAATATGTGGCCTTAGATTTTTTTTAAAAGAAACTTAGATTTTAGGATTCACATTTAAATATTAGGGCAAAAATTTCTTATCACTAGAAGCAGTGAAAATATTGATGGCAACCTCTTTTTCAAATCAAGTAAACTCTTTCTAATGGATCAAAAGGTAAGTGAACAATTAGGATCTAGTGAATCATGTATTTTTGATTGCTTTATAAATATAAAGGTAGACTTACATCATAGCTCACTTTCTTCTTACATTGAAAGTAGCAATACTAAATGTAACATAAATCAATTTGATTAATTTTCATGTGTGACTTGTGTAACCATTTATATTACAATAACATATAATAAAACCTTAATTTTTTGTCATAACTAGAGAAAAGCCTTATTCCCTTGCTTTCCTATAGAAGAATTCTTAGGTGCTCAAAGACTATTCCAGATCCTATTAAAACTGAAAATATAATCCAATAATCATTTATTAGATACTCACAAAGCACTGTGTCAGATGCTAGGTAGTCAAAAAGAAAACAGACCCTGCCCTAAAGGAATATACAATCCTTGTAGATGCAACATATGAAAATAGGCAACCGTGAACAGTGTTGAATATAAGTATATTCCCAATAATCTGAGGAAGTACTAAGTGGGTAGGATAAGAAAGGCTTTTTGAAGGAGGTGACATGAGTGGGGGAAGGGGAGAGTACACAGGCACTATGGAAGGAAATGGAATTCCAAGGCTGGGGATCAACAAATCAGTCAATTTGGTTGAAAGTGCTTGAAGGGGGATTAATATGAAGGAAGCCTAGAAAGGGGAGCTGGAGCCAGATTATGGAGAATATTAAATAATCAAACAAAGAAATTTAGATTTTTATCCTAAACATAACAGAAACCACTGAAAGTTTTTGACTGGGCAGTTTCTTGGTTAAACATGTAGGGGAGGCAGAATCAAGATGGCAGAAAAAAGCCAGGAAGTTGCCTGAGCTTTTTCTAGTTTCCCTTAAAACAACATTAAATCAAATCTTGAAATGAATTTTGAAATGACAGAACCCACAAAAAATTAAAATAAAACAATTTTCCAGCCCAAGATAACTTAGAATGACTTCAGGGAAGGTCTGTATCACTTGGATAAAAGGGGAATACAACCCAGCACCGGCAGTGTGTAGGAAAGCCAGCAGGAGGTTCTTAGCTACAGCATAGATCAGCAACCCATGCTCATGGTCTTGGCTTAGCAGGCCAGAGACTTTCAGCTCCAGAGCAGCTGGCAAACTACTAGCCCTGGAAGCCCAGAACAATAGGAACAATTAGGCTGGGCCACCTCAATGAAGGAGGCAAGCCACTGCTAACCCAGGGTTCCTCTGTGCAGAAAGCCAGTGACCAGATCTCCTGGCTCCCAGTGCAAGAAAAATGGGACAGTGCCCCCTAAACCACAGAAGCAAAGCTCAACTTTAAAAGTCACAGAAAAGGCAGGAAAATAAGCAAACATGTAGTGTAGGGAATATTACTCAGGCAGCTATGTAGAGAATAGTTTGAAGAGGTAAGAGCCTAGAAATCTAATTAGGAAGCTATTACATGATGCTAGACATGATAAACAGAAGGGAAGAGCTGAGATTGACTCCAAAGTTTTGAACCTAGGGGATTGACTTTAATAAAAAATCGATAATGAGGAGAGTTTAAATAGGCCCAGAGCTACTCTTGGAAATTTCTAGGAACTCCAAGGAAAAAGTCAGGTATCACTTGGTCACTGGAGAACAATGAACTTTCTGGCCACTTTCAGTCATGTGGTGGCTTAGTGCTCAAAGATTTTAAGCACTATATATAGTAAACCCAGAATGATCTTTTTGGTTGTCATCTTGACCCATGAGAGTGAAAAGAGGTTTGAACACTTCAGTAGTTAAAAGAGAAGAAAACTTTTGGCTGGGGCTCTCATGCTGTAATTCCTTAGGTGACATTAGTGACTCTAGTGAGTTGGAAGATATAAGTCCTTGTCCAGGGTTATATAATGATGACTTTGACTATATGGCAGATATTGTAAGGAGAATGCAACAAGACAAGCACTAAATGCCTGCCTTTTATCACTTTTTGTGTTTTCTCTTTCCTGATATTAGGTAAATGAATAGCTTGGACACATCCCAGTTTGGAAGAGACTTTGAGAGTTTAAAAGGTCCAGAAGCATTTGGTCCTATTGGGTTGAAGCTGGAAGATGGCTGAGGCAAGTTTTTAATTTGGCAGTTAGGAGATTATTGGTCACTTTTGAGAGAACAGAATAGTTTGGGTTGAATGATGAGTTTGGAAACCAGAATGTAAGGGACTGAAAAGTATGTGGAAATGGAGACATTAAGGTGGCGGCAATTTTTTTTCCAGGAATGTGGCTAAGGTAAGAGAGATATATTCAGCATTACACTAAAAATTGTGCTAAGTTTCTCTGATGAAGGCCTTATTTCTCGAATGTATCAGAAAACTGAGACATAGGTGGCGCAGTGGATAGAGCACTATCCTTGAAGTCAGGAGGACCTGAGTTCAAATCTGGTCTCAAACACTTAACATTTCCTAGCTGTGTGACCCTGGGCAAGTCACTTAACCAATTGCCTCAGCAAAGAAGAAAACTGAGACAAATTTATTTTAAAAAAATAAGAGCTATTCTCCAATTGACATATTATTAAAAGATATGAACTATGTCCAAAGGGCTATAAAATCATTTATATCCTTTGACCCAACAATACTACTACTAAGCATGAATCTCAAAAGAGATTAAAAAACAAAAGGAAAAGGATCTTTATATACAAAAATGGTTTTGCTTCTGTCTTTTCAAGGCAAAGAATTGGAAACTGAGGGGATGCCCACCAATTGGGGAGGGACAGTATGTGATTATGATGGAATATTATTGTTCAATGACAAATGATAAGCAGAATGCTCTCAGAAAAACCTGGAAAGTTCTCCATGAAATCAAGCAAAGTGAAATGATATTACTACAAAGTAATATCAATGTCGTGGGACAATCAGCTATGAATGACTTTGCTATTCTCAGTAATACAATAATCCATGACTACTCTGAAGAACTTATGATGAAAAATGCTATCCATACTCAGAGAAAGAACTGATTTTGTCTGAATACAGATCAAAATGCACTGCTTTTTTAATTTTATTTTTCTTATGGCTTTTTGGGGGGAGGAGGGTGGAGATCTATGTTTTCTTTCACAACATGGCTTTTACAGAAATGTTTTTCATCACTTCATATGATTTCTTAAAGAGAGTTGGGAATAGGAAGGAAGGGAGAGAATCTGGAACTCAAAGTTTTAAAAACAAATTTTAAAAATTGTTTTACATGCAATTGAGGAAAGATAAATATTAAATATAAATATAAAAAATAAACTTTGTGCTTTCCACAAACATGACAAACATACCAACTATATCTTTATCCAAGTTACTGTTAAAAATAGTAAATATAACAAGGCCAATTATTGGGTCTTAAAGAACTTTGCTATAAATATTCTTCTAGGTTGACATTGATCCACTAATCAATGCTTTTTTTTTGGTGTTATTGTCAATGAACAAATCCTAAATCCACCAATTTTACTACATATCTATATCTTATCCATCACAAGAGACTGTCATGTACTCTGCTAAAATCCAGATAAACTAGTTTATAGCATTCTTCTGATATGAAGGTCTAATAATGCAATTCAATTAGAGTCAACATTTAAGTGTTTATTATGTGTAAGGCACAATATTAGGTGTTTGAAACATTAAGACAAAATTGAAACAGTCCCTGCCTTCAAGGAACTATTTTTAAAAGTTTTATATATACACTTTTCCCTTGTTTAGATTTCCTTCTATATTTCTCTCCTTTTCAATTCCTAGACAGTTGTTATCATAAAGAATTTAAAAAAAAGAAAAAGGGAAACAAAACAACAAAATTGATCAGTATATGGGAGGATAGCACTATTAAAAGTTGTACACTTATTGTGTCTACCACCTCCACAAAAGAAAAAAAGGAGTGGTCGCTTCTTATATATCTCTTTTGGAGTCAACTTTGTTCTTTATAATGTTACAGCATTCACCTTGGATTTTTTTTTTTGCATGTGGTTGCTATTCTTTCCATTTTTGTTGTTGTTGTAGTAGTCACTATATACATTGTTTTCCTGGCTTTATTTCTGTGTGTTTTGTCAATAAAATCTTTGGTATACCTGCCTAACAGTGGAATTACTAGGTCAAAGGGAATGGAAATTTTGACCCTTTTATTTTTCTAATTCCAAATTTCTGGTAGTCTATGTCCATCAAATGAGCTTAATGGAGATAGGTGTCAAATATAAAATAATTTGAAGAAGGAGAAGTCACTAACAAAAATTGGAGAAAGCTTCACAGAGGAAGTGGCATAAGAGCTTGAGGAAGAGAATGATTTGAAAGGCAGGGGTAAGAACATCTGAAGCACAGGGAACAACCATTGTCAATAAACAGAGAGTCATTCTGGAAATCAGAGTATGTGATGAAGAACTCCTCAGTCAGACTGAGAAGTTGGTATTATTTTTCTATAAATGACAAGGGACCACTGCAAGTCTTTGAAAAGACAAATGGCATCATTAGAACACTTGTGTATAAAAAGGAAACTGGAAATGAGGAGGCTATAATAATCTTAGAGGCAAGAAGCACTGAGGTTCCACACAATAGTGGCAGCCATAGAGGAAAAGATGACTCTAAGGCAACAATTCTGAGTGACCTGGAGTACAGTGACTCATTCAACAGAACTAAAGAAAGAGGGAGGAAGGGAAGGTTGGATAGTGATTAGGGATGTGAAAAAAATGAGCTTTTAAAAAAATCAGTAACCATAGAAAAAAGTGAAACCGACTAGTTTGATAAAGTTTCTTTCTAAATTATCTATTTTACTTTAATAATTCATTTTAGATTTTTTTCTGAACCTGTTTACTCCTTTTTACTCAAAAATCTGCAATTTCATAATTTCATCATTCACCAACAGAGATTATAAGCTCTCTTTTAGTATATGGTTCTTTAATTGTGGCAAAGGGCTAAAAAACTTAATTAACTGGAAGTTAAATGTTTGGTAAGAAGCCTCTTTGAATGTAGTGAGGCTGGTCTTTGGTTATCAAATATAAAAGTCCATCATAAAGCCCATTCTCAATGTTTTTCCAGCTTAGTGAGACCTTCAAGAGTATTTGCATCTACTTGAATGACCTCTGAGAATCGAGTATCTTTTCTTTTCCTTTTTTTTTTTTTTTGGCTGAGGCAGTTGGGGTTAAGTGACTTGCCCAGGGTCACACAGCTAGGATGTGTTATGTGTCTGAGGCCAGATTTGAACTCAGGTACTCCTGACTTCAGGGCTGGTGCTCAACCCATTGTGCCACCTAACTACCCCAAGAATCCAGTATCTTTTCAATATCACAATAAGACATCAGAGGTTTACTTTACTGAAGGACTCCCTGCATTACCTTGATTAAACCAAAAGGCACCTACGAAAGTTTCAAAGAGCATGCAATGTTATGTAAGTAAATTAAATCTATAAGCACAGAAAGAAATGCCCAAGTTGATAAAACAATAATGAATTCAACTTACAGTTCAATTGCTTTGTTCCACATGATAACATATCCAGAAAGAATGAAAGATTCAATATTTACAATGTGTGTATTTCCTCTTTCTGTTCCAACATAGAGCCATTTACTCTGGAAAGGTAGATGACAGTAAGTAATTCTGAAAGAAAGAAAACTTCAATTGAAATATCTGAATTCTAACTTTTTTTGATATCACAGTTTTATAAAATTATAAGTAAGTATTCTTTAATTTTTAAATCAAAATATCTATTAGCATGCCCTAATCCTTGGAGAAAGGTATTATTTAATTTCAATACATTAGAATTGGATATAAAATATTCAATACTTTGTATAACAGAAATGTAAAAGTCCCTATCTCAAAAATGACATTTACTAATTATATTAGTAAGTATATTAACATTAAATCACTAGAGAGTATTGACATAACAGCAATGCTACAACTATTACTGAAAAGTTTTGATTTTTATAGCATTAACTTCAAGTCAAAATTAAATCCATATAAAACATTTAAATTTCAGATTTCACAAAGTTATCACCATGACTTAATTATACCAAATTTCCAGATATGTGAAACTATCTCCCTTATCTGGTTTAATGGATGAAATATTTGTGAAATTAATGAATGATTCCTGACACTTGCATCTAAATCTATAACAAGCAACAAATAACTATAACTAGTTAAAACCTATGTTGAATTCCATTGAATTTGAGAGGAGATTACAAGAGGTGATGAGGGTTAGTGGGGATATGGCCCAGAGATCTGTCAGAATAACGATATGGTAGGGAAGGAAATGTTGCTATAAAACTGGTCTAACCATGGATACAACAGGAAGGAAGATGGTAGCCCAGAAAATAATGTCAATCTCAGATTCAATCATACCAGGGTAAGTCAACTCTAGAATCCTGACCCTTACCTTCAAAGGAAAAGTGAGTCATTAGAACAGAACCTTGGTGATGGGATGAAATGACTATCTCCAATGGACCTGAAAGTTAGTCTTAGAGATGTCAGTCAAGCCCTGGGACAGAATCATTTTCGCTTATATTGGTTATTACTTTATAGATCCTAATAATGTACTTTGTTGGTTTAGGGTAGAATCTTTTTTGCTGTATAACCATGGGTAAAATCATGACTGAAGTCTGTTTCTTCATCTGTAAAGTAGATAGAAATATCTACCTCATAGAGTTGTAAGGATTAAATGAAATGTGTGCAAAATGTTCTTTAAACCTTAAAACATGGAGTAAATGCAAATTATTTTTATTCTTCTGATCATGAGCATTTATTTGTACTAGTTTCTGAAACCATAACTCACTATGGTAAACCTAGAACTGGCAGATTATCAGAAAACCAGAAAGTACTGATACAAAATGACATCATGACACTTAATACAACTGAATACAAAATTTATCCAGAATTAAATTCTTTGTACCCCATTATATGATTGCAAATATCCACATAAGTTAAAGCAATGAATGGTTGCATCATTGGCTTTGACTGCACATACATTCTGGTTGATTCACTAGGCAGTTCCATTGCTCTAAGCTGAGTTATCGAGTTATCATCTAACTGCTCTGATTCTAACATCCATGAGTTGTAGAGCACTGCTAATTGATAAGTGCTTCCAGCCTAATCATCTATGACCAAAATAGAAGTATCTTTTATTTTTCAAGGTCTTCTCACCCTAGTTAAAACATTTTAAAATAGACAATTCCACATGTTGGCCAATTAGTGTTTCTACAACCTTAACAATTAAGAAGTTTTTTTTCTTTTTAAATTGTACATTTGGAAAAATAACCTTGACCACACTTGTGTGTAATCCTTCCTCCATGCTACTTTATTCAAATCATCATTATGTTTTTAATAATTTAATAATATAAATCCAATTTTTATAATGGGAGAAATTTTAGAATTTCCTGCACTATATATAGGTGAGAAATATATAGGTACTCAGGTTAGTCACAGTAACAAACCTGACATGATTTAATACATGTTTTACTTTTTAAGTTCCAACTTGTTTCAACCCCAGACCAACCAACCTATTTTATTTAGCTCTGGTCCTTGGGGATGCCATATTCTAGCTGTCTGAGATGCAAGTGCAATTCTATGGATTCAAATTGAAAATGCAATGTGGAATGAGGATGATTTGGGTCCTCTCTCTGACACAGATTGGCTATTTAATCCTGAGCAAAGTACTTAGCCTCTCTGCAAACCAACTCTCTTAAACTTTAAATTTCAAAGTAGATACTCATCTATATTGGTATGGGAAATTTTCTCACTGGAAATTCCCTACTTCAAAGAAATCAGTCTATTCTAAGACAAATCAAAGTCCTCTTCCCAAAACTGTGGGGAAGATCAAATAAAATAATGTCTAAGAACTGTTATAAGCCTCAAGTATGGAGATGTTAACAATAACAATCAAAACCTTAAGCTGAAATGTAATTCCAAAGAAAACCATAGCAAATAAAGAAGGAAAAAACAAAACATCTGTAAGATAAAAAATCCATCGGTTCTACTTGTTACTTAGTAGATGCCAAAATGAATAAATAAAAGAAAAAAGGCCAAGTACAGAGGTGAAGGAAAATTCCCTTAAATTTAATTTCCTATCTTAATGGTCCATTGATTAGAGGGGAATGAGAGAAAACTTGACTAAATTTGGTTAATTGCTGATGTTTGGGAAACAGGTTAACATAATATAAATCAATGTGGTCATTCAGATGTCTTATCATTTGCCAAAATTATTGAATTATTCAGTTTTCATTGAGATATCTAGCTTCATGATCCAAGTTTAAGAATCACCTCTGTTGAATAGCATGCTATATAATCCTGAATCTCATTTGTTAAAGAATTAATCAACAAGCATTAATTGTCTGCTATGTTCAAGGCACTGTGCCCAAACCACAGAATACAAAGAGTAAAAGTTTTTGCCCTGAGGAAAGACAACATATGTTTGTTCACATCCATACAAATGTTCATTTACAAAATATATACAAAATGAATACCAGGTAGTTAAAAGAAGAGGGGGCTTAACAACAGGACACTTTAGGAAAAAACATCAGGCAGAATGTGGTGCCTGAGATGCGTTTTGAAGGAAAGAATTTGAATTTCAAGAATTACAAAAGGCTGAGAGATAAGTAATAAGTATTTTGTAGGCATAAAGGACAGCTGCCACAAAGGAATGGAGTTAGAAATAGGTGAAGAATAGCAAGTAGACCTTTATGGCTGGATTTAAGAGTATGTGAAGAGGAATAATGTGTATAAGAAGACTGGAAAAGAAAAAAGAGGCCAAGTTGTGAAGAAGCTTAAAGGCCAGATTCAGGAGTTTATATTTAACACTAGATATAATGGGAATTATTGTGATTTATTTAGTAATAAGGGGACATAATGAGGCCTACTTTTTAGGAAATCAGTTTGATGGTGGTAGGGAAGATGGATTGGAATGGGAAAAAAGTTGAGGCATAGATACCAATGAGAAAGTTAGACTAGCCTAACTGAAAGGTAATGAATCCCTCAACTAGTGTAGTGGCTACACGAGGAGAGAGAAGATATAAGTAAGAGATGCTATGAAAGAAGTGTGATTTAGCTTTATGCAAATGCATCACAAGATATTATATATGGATAAGTTTGCAAATTTTAAAGTCCTATATAAATGCCAGTTATTATAATTACCATCTTACTCTTCTCATCTTTTTTAAGGTGTTCAGATAGAAAGAGCTCAGGAACAAGTTGATATCCTGCTGTTACTCTTTTATATTTAATTTTCTGTAGACTATTGCACAGAAGATTAAATGACTACTTTGTAGTTAAATAAAAGTATTAGGATTTAAGCTCATTCTCCTTGGAATTGAAAAGCCATCTATAATAGATATGATTATATAAGAGATATTATATATAAGATATTATATATAGGATATTATATTATATATTATATATAATAATATATGGTATATATTATTATATATAATTATTTGTGTATTTGTGTATGTGTGTATGCATGCACGCATGTGTGTGTATGAACAATGGTGTTATACACATATTATACATACACATGAAATATAACTGTATAAAATACAATTTTATTTAAGACATTCAAAAATATGTACAATTATGTTTTTAAATAACTAGGACATGGTGAAGGGCAAAAGGATATTCTCCCTCTGTCTCTGTCTCATACACACATACACACATTCATATACAGATATGTATATAAAAATATATATCACTTTTACTTTGCCCATAGAGTATTCCCTTGTAACAAAGAGAAATATTTTAAACAAAACTAATCTACACAGCTATCACATTGTTATTCAGCCACTTCAGTAATATACAATTTTATATGATTTCATTTGGGGTTTTCTTAAAAAAAAAAAAAGATTCTGGATTGGTTTGCCATTTCCTGGAAATAGTGTTAGTCACTTGCCCAAGGTCCCACAGCTAGTAAGTGTCTAAGGCCAGATTTGAACTCATAAAGATGAACCTTTTTGACTTTAGAACTCTATTCACTGTGCCACCTAGCTACCATGCCTGACATGCAACATTTGGCAGTTATATTTTCCCACCTCTCCAATAAGAGATATTGAGCAGTGCATTTTCCTGAATTCAGCTGTATTTTGAAATTGTTTTCATTTATATTATCACTGTAATTGTGTATAGTGTCTTTCTGATTCTACTTTCTTTGTTCTATTCATCAATTCACCGAGATATTCCCAGGTTTCTTTGTATTGGCATATCTATTGTTTCTGGTGACACAATCATGTTACATCAGATTCATATATCACAATTTGTTCAATCATTCTCCATTCCATGAATAACCACTTTTCCTTCAGATGTTTGTTGCTACAAATAAAGGAATGAAAAAACATCTATTAAGAATTTATTATATGCAAAGCATCGAGTACTGAATGCCAAGGACAAAAAGGGAAAAGTCTAACAATTCTTGCTCTCAAGGATGCAAGAATGCCACAATCTTATGAGGGAGATAACACATATAGAATATTTCCTTTGTAATTCAAATACAAACAGTCTGTTAGTCCTTGAATGCAATAGAAAAGCAGATCTTGAGGCATCTTTTGAAATATTATTTATCTTTGTTAAAATCATATCCAATGGCCAAGGAAAAGTCAGGAACTATATGAACTAAACTACAAAACACTTTCCACACAAATAAAATCAGACCTAATCAATTGGAAAAACATCAAGGGCTCATGGGTAGGCCGAGCGCATATAATAAAAATGACAATACCACCCAAACTAATTAACTTATTTAGTGCCATACCAATCAAACTCCCAAGAAATTATTTTACAGATCTAGAAAAAATAGCAAAGTTCATTTGGAAGAACAAAAGGTCAAGAATTTCAAGGGAATTGATGAAAAAAAAAAAAAAGCCGGTGAAGGTGGCTTTGTTGTACCAGATCTAAAACTATATTACAAAGCAGCAGTCATCAAAATCATTTGATACTGGCTAAGAAATAGAGTAGGCGATCAGTGGCATAGGATAGGATCACAGGACAAACTAGACAATAACTATAGCAATTTAGTGTTTGATAAACCCAAAGACCCCAGCTTTTGGCATAAGTACTCATATTCAACAAAAACTGCTGGGAAAATTGGAAACTAGTGTAGAAGATATTAGGGCTTGACCCACACCTAACACCATGTACCAAGATAAGATCTAAATGGGTTCATGATTTGGATATAAAGAGTGATATTGTAAGCAAATTAGAGGAACATAGTATAGTTTACCTCTCAGACCTGTGGAGATGGAATAAATTTATGTCCAAAGAAGAACTGGAAGTCTTAATTGAATACCAGATAGATAACTCTGACTATATAAAGTTAAAAAGTTTTTGTACAAACAAAACTGATTCAGTCAAGATTAGGAGGGAAGCAATAAATTGGGAAATCATCTTTACATTTAAGGGTTCTGATAAGGGCATCATTTCTAAAACATATAGAGAATTGACTCAAATTTATAAGAATTCAAGCCACTCTAGAATCGATAAATGGTCAAAGGATATGAACAGACAATTTTCTTTTTTCTTTTTTTTTAATTAAAGCTTTTTATTTGTATAACATATGTATGGGTAGTTCCCCAACATTGATCTTTACAAAGCTTTCCATTACAAATTTTGCCCCCAGTCCCCTCCCCTCCCCTAGATGGCAGGAAGTCCACTACATGTTAATAATGTTGAAATGCTTGAGAAGTTATGCAAGAAAAATCCTATCTACAAGAAAAAAAAGAATCAGAGAAAGGCAACACAAGGCAAGCAAATGTCAACAGAGATCATGAAAATGTTACGTTGTGGTCCATATTTCATTTCCCTCTCTCTGGGTGTATATGGTTTTCTTCAGGGAACAATTGGAACTGGTTTGAGACAATTCTTTGTTGCAGAGAGCCATGTCCATCAGAATTGATCATCATGTAATACTGTTGTTGCTGTGTATGATGATCTCCTGGTTCTGCTCATTTCACTCAGCATCAGTTCATGCAAGTCCCTCCAGGCCTCTCTGAATTCGTCCTGCTGGTCGTTTCTTACAGAGCAATAATATTCCATAACATTCATATACCGTAATTTATTCAGCCACTCTCCAATTGATGGGCATCCCTTCAGTTTCCAGTTTCTAGCCACTACAAAAAGGGCTGCAACAAACATTCTTGCACATGTGGGTCCCTTTCCCTCCTCTAAGATCTCTTTGGCATATAGGCCCAGTAGAAACACTGCTGGGTCAAAGGGTATGCACAGTTTGACAACTTTTTGAGCATAGCTCCAAATTGCTCTCCAGAATGGTTGGATCCGCTCACAGTTCCACCAACAATGTATTAGTGTCCCAGTTTTCCCACATCCCCTCCAACATTCATCATTATCTTTTCCTGTCATTTTAGCCAATCTGACAGGTGTGTAGTGGTACCTCAGAGTTGTCTTAATTTGCATTTCTCTGATCAATAGTGATTTGGAGCAACTTTTCATATGACTAGAGATGGTTTTAATTTCATCATCTGAAAATTGTCTGTTCATATCCCTTGACCACTTATCTATTGAAGAGTGGCTTGAATTCTCATATATATGAGACAATTCTCTATATATTTTAGAAATGAGGCCTTTATCAGAACCATTAAATGTAAAGATGATTTCCCAATTTGATGTTTCCCTCCTAATCTTGTCTGTATTTGTTTTGTTTGTACAGAAAC
>JAJPUD010000475.1:293292-331219 GCA_023553655.1 Myrmecobius fasciatus | reverse complement strand
CCTAGAGACTCAACTAAAAAACTACTAGAAACAATTCACAACTTTAGTAAAGTTGCAGGATTCAAAATAAATCCACATAAATCATCAGCATTTTTATATATTACCAACAAAGTTCTGCAGCAAGAGATAGAAAAAGAAATTCCATTCAGAATAACGGAGGATAGCATAAAGTATTTGGGAATCTATCTGCCAAGAAAATGTCAGAAACTATATGAACTAAACTCCAAAACACTTTCCACAAAAATAAAATCCGACCTAGTCAATTGGAAAAACATTAAATGCTCATGGGTAGGCCGAGTGAATATAATAAAAATGACAATACTACCCAAACTAATTTACTTATTTAGTGCCATACCAATCAAACTCCCAAGAAACTATTTTACAGATCTAGAAAAAATAGTAGCAAAGTTCATTTGGAAGAACAAAAGGTCAAGAATTTCAAGGGAATTAATGAAAAAAAAAAGATAGATGAAGGTGGCCTTGCTGTACCAGATCTAAAACTATATCATAAAGCAGTGGTCATCAAAACCATTTGGTACTGGCTGAGAAATAGAGCAGTCGATCAGTGGCATAGGATAGGATATCAGGACAAGCTAGGTAATAACGTTAGCAATTTAGTGTTTGATAAACCCAAAGACCCCAGCTTTTGGGATAAGTACTCACTATTCGGCAAAAACTGCTGGGAAAATTGGAAACTAGTGTGGAAGAAATTAAGGCTGGACCCACACCTAACATCACATACCAAGTTAAGATCTAAATGGGTTCATGATCTAGATATAAAGAGCGATATTATAAGCAAATTAGAGGAACATAGGATTGTTTACCTCTCAGACCTGTAGAGATGGAATAAATTTATGTCCAAAGAAGATCTGGAACTATTAATTGAACATCAGATAGATAATTTTGATTATATTAAGTTAAAAAGTTTTTGTACAAACAAAACTAATACAGACAAGATTAGGAGGGAAGCATCAAATTGGGAAATCATCTTTACATTTAAGGGTTCTGATAAAGGTCTCATCTCTAAGATATATAGAGAATTGTCTCATATTTATAAGAATTCAAGCCATTCTCCAATTGATAAATGGTCAAAGGATATGAACAGACAATTTTCAGATGATGAAATTAAAACTATTTATAATCATATGAAAAGGTGTTCCAAATCACTATTGATCAGAGAAATGCAAATTAAGACAACTATGAGGTACCATTACACACCTGTCAGATTGGCTAAAATGACAGGAAAAGATAATGATGAATGTTGGAGGGGATGTGGGAAAGCTGGGACACTGATACATTGTTGGTGGAACTATGAACGAATCCAAACATTCTGGAGAGCAATTTGGAGCTATGCTCAAAAAGTAATCAAACTATGCATACCCTTTGACCCAGCAGTGTTTCTACTGGGCTTATATCCCAAAGAAATAATAAAAGAAGGAAAGGGCACCACATGTGCAAGAATGTTTGTGGCAGCTCTTTTTGTAGTGGCTAGAAACTGGAAACTGAATGGATGCCCATCAATTGGAGAGTGGCTGAATAAATTATGGTATATGAATGTTATGAGCAAAATGAGCAGAACCAGGAGATCACTGTACACGGCAACAAGACTATATGATGATCAATTCTGATGGAAATGGCCCTCTTCAACAATAAAATGTTTCAAACCAGTTCTAATTGTTCAATGAAGAAAGCCATATACACCCAGAGAGAGGGATATGAAATGTGGACCACAACATAACATTTTCATGCTCTCTATTGATATTTGCTTGCATTGTGTTTCCTTTCTCAGATTTTTTTTTCTTGTAGATATGATTTTTCTTACACAACAAACTGTGTGGAAATATGTTTACACATTCGATTTGTCAAGTATTTTTAACATAATTAACATGTAGTAGACTTCTTGCCAACTAGGGGAGGGGTGGAGACTAGCGGGGGGAAATTTATAACGGAAAGCTTTGTAAGGGCCAATGTTGAAGGATTACCCATACATATGTTTTGCAAACAAAAAGCTTTAAAAAATCACATCCAATGGCCAAAGCCTTTGTTTTCTGGTTCTTTAATAGCTATGACTGATGAAGCAGTACAGACTACCAGCAGAGGTAGCTGCCAAGTTTCAGCCCCTCAGAGACACTCTTCTAAGGGATAGCTACAAAGGCAGGCTGAAAGAAAATTCTGAGGGGTCTTCTCAGGAATCCTGAGTTCAAAGTTCTGCATAGTCTCCATGCAGGTCTGAAAGAAGTAGAAGTTAAAGTGGCAGAAGTGGTACCTGGCACATGCTGCTGCTTTTCTCTCTCTCAGGTTACCTCATTGTTTCAGCAAAGTTGACTTGCCTGGTCTGTGGATGTTACTATAAATATTTTGGTAAAAATGAGGTTTTTTGATGTTGTTAATATCTTTCAGGTATCTGCCTAATACTGTACTTGCTGGGTTGAAAGGTATGAACAGTTTAGTGATTTTTCTGTAATTTTTCTGTAATAATTACAAATTGTTCTCAAGAACAAGCTGCACCAGTTTGCAATTCCATTGGCAAGGCTACATTAGGTCTTTCTTCATATAGTTCTGCCAACACTAATTTTTTAATCATGTCTGCCAATTTGATAGGCATAAAGTGAAACCTTTAAGCAAACTTATTTTACATTTCTTTTACTATTAGTAATTTGAAGCATTTTTAATATGTTTTTTATAATTCTTCTTTTGAATACTTAATGTTCTTATCTTTTGACCACTTATGTATTAATTCCTTATAGATCTTGGATAGTAGGCTTTTATATGAGATATTTTAAGTACAGATTTTTCGCAGTCAAAAGTTTCTCCTCTATGAACAGACAATTTTCACATGATGAAATTAAAACTATTTCTAGTCATATGAAAAGGTGCTCCAAATCACTATTGATCAAAGAAATGCAAATTAAGACAACTATGAGGTACCATTACACACCTGTCAGATTGGCTAAAATGACAGGAAAAGATAATTACGAATATTGGAGGGGATGTGGGAAAACTGGGACACTGATACATTGTTGGTGGAACTGTGAATGGATCCAACCATTCTGGAGAGCAATTTGGAACTATGCTCAAAAAGTTATCAAACTGTGCATACCCTTTGAACCAGCAGTGTTTCTATTGGCCTTATATCCCAAAGAGATCTTTAAGGAAGGAAAGGGACCCACATGGGCAAGAATGTTTGTGGCAGCCCTTTTTGTAGTAGCTAGAAACTAGAAACTGAATAGATGCCCATCAATTGGAGAATGGTTGAATAAATTATGGCATATGAATGTTATGGAATATTATTGTTCTATGAGAAACAAACAGCAGGATGATTTCAGAGAGGCCTGGAGAGACTTGCATAAACTGATGCTGAGCGAAATGAGCAGAACCAGGAGATCATTATACACGGCAACAACAAGACTATATGATGATTGATTCTGATGGACATGGCTCTCTTCAACAATGAAATGTTTCAAACCAGTTCCAATTGTTCAGTGAGGAAAGCCATATACACCCAGAGAGAGGGATATGAAATGTGAACCCCAACATAACATTTTCATGCTCTCTATTGATGTTTGCCTGCATTGTGTTTCATTTCTCAGATTTCTTTTTCTTGTAGATACGATTTTTCTTGAACAACAAGATGTGTGGAAATATGTATATATATATTCGACTTGTCAAGTATTTTAACATAATTAACATGTAATGGACTTCCTGCCATCTAGGGGAGGGATGGGGAGTAGGGGGAAATTTTGTAATGGGAAGCTTTATAAGGGTCAATGTTGAAGAATTACCCATGCATATGTTTTGCAAATAAAAAGCTTTAATAAAAAAAAAGTTCCTCCTCTAGTGGCACTGATTTTGTCAATAAATTTTTAAATTTTGTGTAATTAAAATGGACTTTGTTCTTTGTAATAATTTCTATTCACTGTTTAATTACAAATTCACCTCCTACCCATAGTTTTAAAGCATAGCTCCTATTCTATTTTTAAAATGACATGACTTTTTTCATTTCATACAGTTATTGTGGAAGCATATAAGAAACCCTTTTTAGTCCAGCTGAAAATATTAAGAAATTAATATTTATATACTCTAAAGTCCTGCTTAGACTATTCCCACTTTCTCTCGGGTATGATCCTTTTCTTGTAGGAGAAGATACAAAAGATCATGAAATAAAGTTAAAGCCTTGGGAAATGAATTAAGGATGATAACCAAATTTAGAAGAAGAAATCTCACTTGTTTCTGTTGCTCAGGTAGGTTTAGCTGCAATAATAGTAAGCTGGGATGTAGCGTCCTTTTGATTGAGTCACCTGAAGTATGGTTCATGGGCTCTACAGGTAATGATCCTTTGATCACTATTACCTATAGTAGACCAACATCTGAACAAACTGGAGATATCTCTTCTTGAAAAAGTTTAGAACTTAATATAAATATACTGTGTGGTTTCAGATATACCAATCTCACTATGTAGCACCACAAACTTTTGAGTGTTATAAATCTTAGACTATTGCATCCTTTGAGGTTGGTTTCCTAGGATGCTCCAGTACTAACCTGAGTTTTTCTGTCTCTTTCAGCAACTACTCCTAGAAATTTTCTATGCTACATGCTAGGCAGAGTTCAAAAACTTCCTTCCAAAATAGATATAACCAACTGAAAATAACTATAATTGGGTATAGAGGCTTCCCTCCGCCTATATTGTTTGAATGACAGCCTATGTCATAGTTCAAACCCATTCCTCTGTTGCCATTGAATCAATGACAGGAGAGTCCCTTATATTACCCAGAAATCTGTTTCCCTATATTGATTACAATCCTTCCCTTTGAAACTCCATTCTACAATCCTTTGTTCACTTGATTTCCCTTCAGATAATTCACAACAATAATCTTATACCAGGGGCAGCTAGATAGCACCGGGGATAAAGCAACAGCCATCAACTTAGGATGAACCTGGATTCAAATTCAGTCTCAAACACTTAACAAGAAACTTCCCAATTGTCTGCTCACATCTTAGATAGTCCATCCTTTCTCAATGAATACCTACTCAGCCACAATTGATGGAGAAAACTTAGGACTGGATCAAAATGGGGAGAATCAGAGAAATGCTAGAAGGCTGAGCAAATGAGCCAATATTAGATGTTCAAAAAAAAAAGAAAAAAATTTGATTCTGGAAAAAATATACTGGTAAGCTTGACATTCTTCCCTAGCAAAGTCTAGAACAGATTGTTAGATAGTTTGTGAATACTTAGCAAAGTAAGTAGTGAATCACTAGGACCCAGAACGGATTTACCAACAATGGGCATATCCTATTTCCTTGGTAACAGAATCTGTGGACTGGTAAATCAGGAGAATGCTGTAGACATGATACATTAGGATTTCAAGAAAGCATTTGACATATGTTACTCTTATTTGCAAGATGGAAACATGTAAGCTAGATGACAAATTGATTAAGTAGATCATGTTTTTTTTAATAAACTTGTTTATTCTTCATTCTCAAAAAGGACAATGGAGGTGATGTCATTACTTGTAAATGAATTAAGTGAAGGAGGACTACACAAAGTCACCAGCCATACTTTCTCTTCCAGCCCCATCTGGATGTAGGGGCCAGATGTAGATCAGAACAACTCGAGATGACCTTGGATGCAGTGGAAAACCTTGGACATTTTTAAGATAAGATCTTTAATAGGTTTAGGATGAATGAGGCAATGCCCAATTAATGGTACTAGGTAAGAAATACTAGGTAATACTAGGTAAGAAATGAGTCAGAGAATGGCCTCTTTTACCTAGTATATATGTGTATATATATATATAAATCTGGGAAGGGAAGAGCCTTAGGGTTTCTGCCCAAAACAGAAATAATTGCTACCATGTGAAGAAACCAGAACATACATCATAATGAAAGAAAGAGAAGCAGGGGCAGTTAGGTGGCACAGTGGCTAGAGCACCAGCCCTGAAATCAGGAGGATCTGAGTTCAAATTTGGCCTCAGACACTTAACAATTCCTAGCTGTGTGACCCTGGCAAGTCATTTAACCGCAATTGCCTTAGCAAAAAAAGAAAGAGAAGCAGAAGAAAGGGAAGATGCTCAAAGAGGTTCTAAGACTTTATCCTAATGAACACAACTAGCAAGCAGCAAAGGGCTAGAACCCCAGCTTATAACTTCTATTCTAGTGCTCTCTCCTCTATATCATGTTTTCTCACAAAGCTAATTACTGAATTTGTTGATCAAGGATAGTCACCCCAATTCCTCCCAAGAATTTCTGGCTGATAAATGTAAAGCTAATAAATGAAGAAAGAAGGAGAACTCACAAATATAACAATCAACTGAACTGAGGTTTAAACAGACAAGAAAAATGTAATGGGGATGAATATAAGTTACTTCACTTAAGTTAACAATGTCAATTGTATAAATACAAAATAATGGACACCTTTCTCAATAGTCCATGTGAAAAAATAACCAAGACTTTCATTTAATTTTATGTATAATAAGGGTCAGTATTGTGGATAAGTCAGTTTCACGAATAGAACAATGGAAAGAATAGTCTTATTTTATATTGTACTAATTAAATAAAACTTAAACACACTATATAGACATTCAGAGAAAGGTGATGAGGATAGAGCAGTATCAAGCGATTATGTAACATGAAGATCATCAGTTAAGGAAAACAAGTATATTTATCCCATAAACATTTGTATGATGATTCTTGCTTTTTTCGGCAAGGCAATTGGGGTTAAGTAACTTGCATAAAGTTTTTTGTTTTTTGTTTTTGTTTTGTTTAGTTTTTTGTTAAGTGTTTGAGACTGAATTTGAATCCAGGCTCATCCTCACTTGGTGGCTATTGCTTTATCCCCGGTGCTATCTAGCTGTCCCTGGTATAAGATTATTGTTGTGAATTATCTGAAGGGAAATCAAGTGAACAAAGGATTGTAGAATGGAGTTTCAAAGGGAAGGATTGTAATCAATATAGGGAAGCAGATTTCTGGGTAATAAAAGCAAATAGTTTCCAGCAATACTACATTTTCAAAGGCAGAATTGCTTGGGTTTGTGAATTTGTGAACTTTTCCTCACAACAAATGGTCAAGCAAAGACATTGAAGGCTTGTCAAGAATAATAAGGAGGATAGGGGATATTCATAATTCAATGGGAAAATGTACTAGAACATTTCTAAAATTTTTTTCAACTTCAAGATTAAACAAACTTCTATTTGGTAAAAATTTGAGGTACTAGCTACATCACCAATTTTTAATCCTAGTAAACAGATCATTGCAAAGCATTAGACTCATAAAATTATTACTATTATTATAAATGAATAAAGACCATATTCATTGTTGTTCTAAAAATAAAATCATTCCAATTTATACAGTACCTTTTCCCAAAAGAATCGAAAGCATTTTGCACATAATTATCCCAATTTTCTTCCTTCAATTTCACAAGACACTACAACATGTTCCCCAGCCTAGGAAAGGCAGAGAATCTTTCCCTAGTAATTCTTCAGGGAAGGAGATGAATGCTCTATCCTCATCTCAATTCACAGGGGGCATCTCTCTGTGATTTTAAGAATTGGGCTGAACATCTCATTACTTCTCATACTGTGAAGTGAATAGGAAAGAGGATTATTACAGCCATTTTGCAGATGAAGAATCTCAGGCAAAAACATGTCCATAGCCATACAGTAAATCAGGGTAAAGTTGGATGAAATAAAACTTTCTGATTCATAGTCCAACTCTTAATATTTGATCACAGAGTTTTTTGGAAATTATATTTTCCACATTCCATTTGAATATGGAACATTGTGTGGAGAAAAATGGAGGGTTGCTTTAGAAGCATTTTTGTTTGCAAGCATTATAACAAAATAGAGAACCTCTGCATATTAGCAACATTGCAATAATTTCATTTGTCCATCTAGCATACCAGAAATGGGAAAACAAAGGAAAACAAAAATCTGTGAAATATATACTGAAAAAATATGTTAAAACAAAAAATCCTCCACTATGGAAATATGATAATCAATCAAATTTCTATTTACCATAGTCTGTATATGAAGAATACAAGCATTTTGTTGGGTTGGAAAGGGGAGACACAAAAGAAAGTAACACAGTTCCTTCCTTTGTAGAATTTATAGCTAGGTTGGGAGACAGAATTAATAACAAAAAGAGAAAAATGCAATGTAACAATAATTTCCAAAACAGGGAATCTAAACAAGGGATTATTCACTTGTTTCCCCCTCCCCAAGATATTTTGATAACTGTGTGTATGTATATTCATAATATGGTTTCTTTTGTAATTGCATGTATTTTGTTTTTATGAATTTTTAAACATTCTTCTCTTAAGGGTATCATGACTTTATTAGCCTGTCAAAAGAGTCCATGATATAAAAAAGGTTATTTTCCTAAACTATGTGGTAGAAACTACAAAAATTCTACTAGTTTACATAAGTTCACAGTAAAAGAAAATGGACATGGGGAGGAGGGGTTGGAGAAGATTCAGAAAAATGTGGTATTTGATTATAGTTTTAAATGATTACTATAACTTGAAGAGGCAGAGAGAAGAGAAAGGATTTCAAATAGGAAAAAAGTACAATAATATATGTATCAATATAATAAACATATCAGCTTAGAGGAAAATAGGTGTTGAAGAGTAATTGAAAAACATTATACATATACATATATATGTGTATATATATATAATGCCTAGCCTAGTTGCATGATTAGCTTAAGACAAATCTCATCAATAATAACATTGAATGAAATGGTATCTTTTATCTACATTAAATTGTTAGCCAAAATCGAAAAAATCTGCCACCACTTCTATTATTTTTTATTTTTATTAAGCAACTGGAACTAATACATTTGGACACTAAAATCTTAAAATATAAGGGCACAAGAAAATGAAATAAGGGAAAACAGCAGAACCAGACCAAGCATAAACAAAAGAATTCTATCCTGGAGGCAATACACTCTTTAAATAATTGAAGAATGATTTTTGAGATATCTGAAGGAGGAAAAGATACCAAAAGATAAGAAAACTCACTACAAGTCTATTATCATTCTTAAGGTGATCAAGAGAATATCAGTAACTTTGAGACCATCTAATTTTTTGTCTATAAAATCTTTATGAAAATAATCTTACATGTATATCTGGAATAACTTTGATGAAAATATGAAAACGAAACAAATAAGCTTTTGTGAATGGTTTTCTATAGTAGACTCCATCTCCATAGACACAGAACTGAGTAAAATCCAGAGAGAACACAAGATTATATCCATTGTGTTTACTGTATATTGAATTTATTTTGAGGATTTTTCTCTGCAGAGAAAATTATAGCCTTAAGACAAACCTTAAAAATGGCATCTTCTTATATATGTTAACATCCTGTAATATTTTTTGCTAGAAGCAATTACAGAGATATTTTTTCGACAATTCTATGATGATCAACAAAAGTCTAAGCAATAAAACAAACAAGTTAGTCATAGATATTCTCCACTCTCATAAAGGATCCACGGAATCCAAAAAGCAAAGAGTTTCCCTAGAGATAGTGAAGCTCTTGCTTTTGGATGACTAGTACTAATTGCATGAGATACAGTACAACAATGTCTCAAAAGAGACTGGCCTAAGAATCTATGGAAGACAGTTTTCCTGATTTGATACACAGTAGGATAAGAAGTAGCACATTAAACAGTTCATAAATAGATAATAGAGACATATACATACAAACACACATATAATTTGTTGTTTGGGGGTTTTAATTTTAATTTGTCATCTTTTTAATATCAGTATTTTTTCAGTGGTGCTATAAGTGTGAATCATGGAACATTAATTCTGAAAAATTAAAATTTCAGGGGATTTAAAAGAGAAATACAAATCCCTGGGGCACGTCCCTGAATATCTCTCTCTCCATTGGGATATCAACCTATTAATGCCCACCTTGGGGATGAAATCATTCAACTAGATTTAAATCCACCTAAGTATATCATTGGAACAGCTAAGTGATACAGTGGATAGAGTACCAGCCCTGTAGTCTGGAGGACCTGAGTTCAAACCTGGTCTTAGACACCAGCAATTTGATCCTTGACAAGTCATTTAACCCTGTTTGCCTCAGTTTATTTTCTATAAAATGAGCTGTAGAAGGAAATAGCAAAACCATGCTGCCAAGAAAACTCCAAATTGTGTTACCAAGAATCAGACACAACTAATCAACAAAACAACAATAACAAACTATTCCATAACAAGAAGGTTGTCTGTCTCTTTACAAATGAAACAGAATTGGAGATACTAAATGTTTCCTAAGATGAAATATATCACTTTAATGATAATGATAACTGACATTTATATGTTACTTTCTAACTTAAAAATTGCCTTTTCATAATTCTGCAAAGAGTACAAACACAATAACATTACCTCTACTGGGAATAAGAGGATTGTAGAGGGTAACTGATTTGCTTAAGGCTACACAGCACATCAAAATAAGTCAAAAATCAAATCAAATTCTGCTCACTTCAAGACCAGAACTTTTTCCAGTGCATCATTATAACTCCATTTCCCAGATGATTTCCATATTTATAGGAGGCTAAAAAAATGATGATTTCTACCAAATGGTAGCACAGAATAATAGAAAGAACTATAGAATAAGACTCAAGTGACCTGAATTCAAGTTTTACCTTTACTACTTATTTAGATGTCATTTTACAGAGTAGTAATCCCAGATATTCTATAATGTTGAATTCCGATTGAAAGTTTGTTTGGTATGTTACTACTAATAATACAATTAACAATTACAAACTAATTTAGGGGGAAAATGATTTCTTTAATATCCATCTTTCCACTCACCAGTTTGGTAACATTTAACATAGGTAAAGTTAGGCCAACAATTACAATATTATTGTAGATTTCAGGTCACATGCCAACAAACTGAATTCAAATAATAGTTTTGGTTCTAACTACTTTGGGTCAATACTAGGATAATCTTTATATAAAAGAGTCACATGAAGCATTTCAGTGTTCCCAGTTCATAAATAGCTCTTTCTACTAATAGGGGAATTCCAATTAATGGGATTTATATTTGAAATAGTGACTTGAATAAGATTCTGAAGATTCAAATGAACTAAATCTTACACCTTATGGTGGACTTGCAAGAAGAATGGACTAGCAAATAGATGAACTAAGATATGAACCACTGAAGAGAGTACCTATATTTCCCTTTTCAAGAGATCTACAAAAAGGCTGGCCTGAAGTTAGCTTCTACAATAATTTCTATGGGCTAAGAAATAACTGTAATTGCTCATGTATCCTTACCGTTCTCGGTTAAATTTAAGAGAATGTAGAATGGCTGGCCGTTTTTGCCTGAGGTTCCATAAATGAAGTGTTTCATCTGAGCTTGCACTGACCAAAGCACCCTGCATCAAAAAAAAGAAGATATAAAATAATGATGAATAATCAACTAACATTTAGGGCTCATCAAACAATATAAACAGATGATTTACTTAATTTTTTTACTTTTCAGTTAGTAATGTCATTCTGTCAACATGGTCTTTTAAGACATATGGAGTAGGATAAAAATAAAAATTAATTATCACAATTATTAATAATAATAATAGCTGAAATTGACATTGTGCTGTAATGTTTTCAAGTACTTTTCATTTGGTCCTGTAGTTATTACACTCATTTCATTTGGTCCTGAAGTTATTACAGACATAATACACATTTTACAGGTGAAGAACTGGAAAAATTAAGTGATTTGCATAAGGTCATATAGTATCAAAGGTAGAATTTGAACATGGATTTCGATACTAGATATTTTCCTACTGTTTCATGTTAATGTACAAATAATGGAGGTAGCAGAACTGCTATGCTCTTCACTGCTTGAACTATATCTGTAATATCGTTAGATGCAGTTCTGAAAGGTGACATTTGAAGAGGGTCATTGACAAGGTGGCATGGTCCTATTTTGCTGCAATAATCATAGAAAATAAAGCTGAGATTCTCAGAAATAAACCAAGCCAGTGACAATGCAGTAGACAGGACTGAATGTATCCCCCAGTAAACTTGACACTGTCAGTTTAAACTCAACTAAGACCAGGCACTAATAAATAGGAGGAAGAAAAATTGTATCCTGTTTCTGTTAAGATTCTTGTTGAATAGGGGCAGCTAGGTGGCGCAGTGGATAGAGCACTAGCCCTGAAGTCAGGAGGACTGAGTTCAAATCTGGTCTCAGACACTTCCTAGCTGTGTGACCCTGGGCAAGTGGCTTAACCCTAATTGCCTTAGCAAAAAACAAAAAAAAAAAAAAAAAAAAAAAAAAAAAAAAAGATTCTTGTTGAATATAGTGAATATGCCTGTAATCCCTGCTACTGAGGATGCTGGGGCTGGCAGTTTATTTGAGCTCAAGTTTACAAGAGCACTGAGCTACAGTGGGACTAAAGATGATCTGATGTTCATGCTAAGTGTAGCACCTATACTTTGAATCCTTGGGACTGAGCGCAGGAGGGAGCATCAGATGTCTGGCTCACATCAGAAAGGGAACAGGTCAAAGTTTTCAGGCCAATTAAGAGTGGGATTGGACACCACTGTCTGTACAACCTAGATGAGATAAGAAGAACCATTCTCAAAATTAAAAAAAATATATTAACTGTACTATTTCTCAAGAAAAGAAAAGAATATGTTTAATCTATTTTAAAAACTTTTGTTTTATTTTTTTCTATCATATTTAGGATAACTATTTAAATAGAGTTTTTAAAACTGAAGCAATGAAGTTAAGATTAAACTATTTATTAGATTCTGTTACCTACATAGTTAGGATATAAGTTTTTTGCTGTAACATAAAAAACTTCAACACACGTTTCACTGTTTTTACAATCCAAGGAATCCCTGTCTATTATGGGGAAAGGATATATGTCTCAAAACATAATTAAAGTACTTTTTTTCTTCTTTTCTTTATTGATTTATATATATATATATATTGATTTAAATATATATTTGTATTTATTTGACACATTTAATATATGAAATATATTTAAAGAAAATTATTTATATATAAATTTCAATATATAGACATTTAATTATATATATATGTGTGTATCTGTGTGTGAGTATGTGTATGTATGTATGTATGTATGTATGTATATATGCCCTTTTCCAATGGCACGTCCAATAGGACAGGCACTAGAGCCAGAGAACTTGCCTTTGAAACTGCCTATATGACCTTGGACAAGTCACTTAAACTTTTTGAACCCTAATTTATTCATCTGTAAAAATGACAAGGCTGGACTAAATGATTTCTGGTACCTCCTAATTCTAGATTTGTGTCACCTTCTGATTCTAAGTATAGTTTAATGAAAGAATTCTTAAGAAAACAATTTTTATATATCTAACATTGAGTCATAGAATATCATCAAAGGTTTTTACTACAAATAAGATGAGAGACATCTTTATGACAAGGCCTGGATTTAAATTTCATTTCTGACACTAAAAATCTGCATCAATGGGAAAAAAAAATCAACAGCACTTGGTTTGACTGTATAAGCAGCAATAGGAGCTTACTAAGATCATAGTAGAGCGAAGCAACATCAATATGATCAGCAAAGAGACATACTGCATTTCAGAAACAGGACAACCTTCCAGAAACTGCTTAATGCCTTACTAGACAAACTGGTCCTGTTCAGAATTAAAAATAGCTTCCTATTGCTAGCAGGAAGGACATCACAATTAGAATGAAACATGGATTACAGTGAGTATAGGTTTAGTAAAAATGACCTCCTAGTCAAATTAAGTTATTGATATAAAAATATGTAAGGGAATCACTCTGCAAGACAGAAAAGGAGCCCTGTGGTTTACTGCTTTCTGACATAGATATGGTTCTCACCTTCATGGTAACATGAAAAATGTGCCTCAGGTGAAGGACTCTCTTGCTTTGGCAAGTCAGTGTGTGCAAGCATAGTCCTTCCTGAAGAGTTAAAATTATTGATTAAATGAGAATTGGCACTTTTTCTCTTTTTATATCTAAAATGAATGAAATGACCATATGGCCACTAGGTGATTTAGAAAAAGCATTGAATAAGTGAACAAAATTAGAGCTATCACACCAAAAGAAGGTGCTCAGGAAATCATTTTGATGTAATTCATATAAATGGAAGAAAATGCAGCAGCAGGGCAATCCAACACAGAAATCATGGAATCAAAGGATAAGGATACCAGAAGAGACCTTGGAAGTCATTTGGTCTATTTTCCTATCTCAGAAAAGAATGCACATTACAGTATCAAGTTTGATTAAATAATTTCAATAATAGGAAACTCACTATTTCATAAGCTACCACATTCCATTTTGATTTGCTCTAGTCAAAATTTATTCTTTACATTACATTGAAGTTTGGCCATGGACATATCCTATGTGTCACTTGTGCCCTCTAGAGTTACAAAAATATGTTTCTCCATGATAATCTATCAAATATTCAAATATGGTTATGATGGCACTTAGTCTCCTAAAGGTTAAACATCCCCCTTCTTTCAACTGCTGATATTGCTGAAACCACTTATCATCCTTGGTGATCTTGCCTAAACATTATCTTACTTTCTCTTAGTCTATCTTGGGTTTTAATTATATCTTAGTTATGTTTGTACAACCCATTCCAGCTTGAATGATTTACTTTTCACATAATATAATTAAAATAGAAAATATGCAATTCTGACTTTTTATTTCATCTGATAATTTTCCTTTTATACAAATTGTCTTCAAAACAATGGACTAATTTTTTCTTCTTGAAAAGATAGGTACCTATGTGTGCACACACGGATAAGTGAACAAATGGTATTAAAACAGAAATGCATAATACACATATAATAAAATGAACATGGTGCATGACCAAGAAAGCACTCAATAGCCCCTCAGTTTTCCCCATGGTACAGAACTCCAACTACTAGGTTTCCCTTGCAGCATGACATATTTCTAAGGTGTTAACAAGAAACACAGGCAAGTGAGTCAGAACACACTCATTTTAGTCTGGCTTCTGTAACTAACTAGACATATAACTTTAGTCAAGACATAAGTTTCAGTTTCCTTAGGCAATTGAAGAAATGATCTCTAAAAATCACTTCCAGATTCAAAATTATATAACTGGATGTCTTAACCCTTCAAGGGGCTCTAGATGAGTCCAGAACCACACTAAGGGGGCACATTTGAATTAAGAAGTACTTGGGAAAGTCAGGGATTTCTATTTCTTGTCTGGCATTGGTTTAGCAATGGTTACTTGTGCCCATTAATAAAGGACATTTAATTTTTATGACATCTATGAAAATATAAACATTGATATGCACAGATTCAGAAATACAAGGATATACAGAATCAAAAAGGGGAAGCTATTGGAGATTGAAAAGGTAATTTATTTCTTAGGTAGATGAGAGATTAAACAGATTAGAAGAATATGAGAGCAGAATGATAAATTACCAAGAGGTTAGAGACAATAAATGAACCAACTTCTATGTAACTACTTTCTATGTTATCTGCTTAAATTTCTGGATCTAAACATTAAACTAAATGTTCAACAATGAAAACTTCAGTTATTTAGATTCTATCTTAAAATATAGTTATTTAATTAATACAAAGGTACCTGACTTTATGCACAATACACATTACTGAAAAATGTTATGAAAAGCTTTTTATTACAAAAAATTAATTTAAAATTAACTAGATAATGTAAATTTGGACAAAGTTATATACTTACAGTCAAAAAATTCTTACCTCATTGATTAAAAACTGAAGCTGGAGTACCGCTGCACCACTTTCATGTTGGCAATAACAATCAACACCAGGCCTGCCCAATCTATTATACTCAAAGTTAAGGACTCTGAAAATTATCAGCAAGATCAGCAAAAATTTACAAAACAATATATTATTTAATTAATTTTTATTTTTAAAATATTCTAATTTTTATTAAAAACAAACTAGAACACTGACTTTCATTTATTCTAATTAAATTATATGCATGTTTTGAGTAGCACAGTCTCAGTCTACTTCAATTTTCTTTTAGTGAATTTCTTCTAAAAATATTTAAGTTTATCCTGGCAACCTACAATAAATTTCAATTTGAGATTGATGTGAGAGGATGTAAAGATGATGCAATTGGAATTTAAATGAATATCAATTTCAGAATATGAAATTGAACTTCCTCTATGTGAACTCTCAAAGAAAAGTGTAAAAACAAATAAGACCTGTTGGATTTACAAGTGAATTAAACTTCAAAGAACAGTAGGTCCTAATATTACATAAATTGAAAAAAAAAAAAAACAAAACAGGAAAAGGGATCCTACCCAGTTCTTTCTATGGTACTGTCTTAAAATCTAAACCAGAAAGAAAAAAAACCAGAAAAAGAAAACTACAGGCTAATATCCCTAAAGCTGATGAAAAAAATTTAAGTAAAGTTTCAACAAAGACAGTACAGAGACATATCAAAAGATTATACACTATGCCCAGTATTATTTACACCAACAATACAAAATTGGTGTAGTATTAGGAGAATTGTAAACATAATAGATTATAATAATAAAAAATCAATATCAGGATTATATCAACAATAAAAAACTTCTAATATATCACTTAGTTCTTTTAAAAAACACTAACAATTGTGGGAATAAATATATATTTCCTTAATATGGTAAATAATTATCTATATAAAACCAAAGCTAAGAATTGCATGTAACAGAGAAGAACCAGAGACCTTTCCAATCAAGTCAGGGGGAAACCAAGATATTATTTATAATTATTGTTATTTAATAAAGTGATAGAAATGCTAGCTACAGCAATAAAATAAGAAAAAAACCCAGGACATTACACAAGCAAAGAAGAAATAAAATTATTGCTTTATCAGAGATTATGATGATTTTTGTAGAAAATCCTATAGTCAAATAAATTAATTGAAAATAACTCTAGCATTAGAAGAGGATATAAAACTCATACAAACCAGCATTATCATATATAACCAACAAAATGCAACAGAAAAAGATAGTGAAATTCCTTTCAAAACAATTACAGAATGTATAAGATAGTAAGGCATCCATCTACCAAAACACACATAGGAATTATACAAATACAATATCATTCTTTCCGAAATAAAGGCAGATCTAAATAGGTGGAGAAATAGATGGCTTATAGTTGGGCCATGTCAAAATTATATTATGTATAATTATAGTATGTATAATTTTATAATATATATTATTATAAAACTTAAAAATAATTTAAAAATCAGATGAGAGATATTGAGGAAAAACTAAAAAAATATATAAAAACCATCCAAGAAAAACAAGAAGATTATGGGAAAAAAGTTATCCAACTAGAAAAGGAGATACAGAGTCTTAAAGATGAAAATAACTCTTTGAAAATTGGAATTGGGCAAAGGGAAGCCAGTGAAGCTATAAGAGACCAAGAAATAACAAAAGAGAATATAAAGAATTAAAAAATATAACAGAATGTGAAACACAAGAAAAACAACAGATCTGGAGAACAGATCAAGAAAAGAAAATATAAGAATAATTAGACTACATGAAAGCTGTGACCAAAAGAAAAAAGAACCTTGACACAATAATGCAAGAAATAATCAAAGAAAATTTTTCTGGAATGATAGAAAATGAGGAGAAAGTAGAAATAGAAAAAAATCCACCAATTACCACCTTAAAGAGATCCTTTGTGGAAAACAAATAGGATGTTGTTGCCAAATTTCAAAGCCTCCAAAGCAAAGAGAAAATTTTGCAAGAAACAAGGAAAAACAAATTCAAATATGCTGGAGCTACAATTAGAATTGTATAGGACTTAGCAGCAGCCACAATAAAAGACTGCAAGTTCTGAATTCATATATAACAGCAAGCAAAAGAACTAGGACTATGGACAAAAACATCATATCCAACAAACTTAGCCGTTATATTGAATAAAAAAAATGGACATTCAATGAACTTGAACATTTTCAGGACTTTCAATCAAATCCAAACACAATAGAAAATTTAACATATATGAAGCAATAACCTAGACTAATTTCAAGGAACTTAACATTGGCAAATTGTTTATGGTTTTTACATGGAAATGCATACAATATATTTAAGAGTGACATCAATAATTAGGTAGCTCAAAAGAAAGATTTATCCAAATGAGGTAAAGAGGAAGCATATACACAAAAATATTAAAGGGAGGGAAGGCTTATAATTCAAAAAATCTACTCACAACGGGAATGGGTTAAATAGGCAACATTACATATATAAAAGGGTATAACACCTTCCAGAATCTATAAAGAAATAAGGGTAGAGGGATGGGTAGAGAGGAAATGAAAGGGTAGAAGACAAAGGAGGAATCCATGAGTAGGGGGAGATTAAGGAATAGCAAGACAAGTTAAGGTGAAGAATTAAAGAAGAGTTAGCAGGTATAGGAAAGAAGAGACATATACAAACAGTACAACAAGGAGCAAGAGTTAAATTTATTAGGAAAAAAATTAGCTAGTAATCACTAATCTTACACAAAGTCAAACTTAAAAATTCAAGCAAGAGAGAAATCTATATTATATGTCAGTCATACTAATATTGTTTTAGATGCATGTTTACATATGGGTAAATCTATATATACATATATATGTGTATTGGAATATAGGTAGATATGTATACATGTTACTATATGTATGTATGCATATAGATATATGCATATGTATAACTGTGGATGGGTCTGAATGTGTGTATATATATATATTTATATATATATATATATATATATGTATGTATATATATGTATATTTGTGTGTATGTGCCAGTATGGATGTGTGGGTGTGTATCTCTTAAATATTCTGTGCTTAATTATAGCCCTGCTTGAAGAAGGTGGAGAGGGGATGAAAGGGGAAAAAAAGAATAAAGTAAAAAAGTATATAGCAGAGAACAAAAGAACATTACTTCCTCTACTATTATATATCCTTTCTTAAACTGGAAATTTATTGTTATATATTTTGAATCCTTCCTGATGTTCTGCTGGGCACTTGGCAATGTTCTGTTTTGTTCTGTTTTGTTTTCCTTTTCTTTCTTTCTTTTTTAATTATTCTGTTTTTTTAAATAAAAGGAAAAAAATAGAAAAAAAAAGGTTAGGAGCTAGATGAGATAACTTCTAATATCCCTTCTAATTCTAAGCTGATGATATTATGAAGATATTAAATAAGGAAATATTTCTCTATTTGTTAAGCAACCATCTTATAAGAGACTAACAACTATTCAGATAACATCAATCTAAAAAAAATTTATATGTGGACCACAGTATAACAGTATCACTTAGTGATAATCTAGTAACAACCATTTTTTCTATATTTTACTAAAAAGTTTGTTTGTCATTGATGACAAAATTTCATTGTCCATTCTTTAACAGTCACTTAGATCATGGTATTTTACTAATGCGTTTTAAAATGAAAAGTGAATTTAAATTGGATATAAGACCCATGTCTCCTCACTACATCAATCATCACAGTCTCACAAGACTTAAGTAGAATCAACTAAATATAGAAAAATTATGGTAAAATATAGTTTTTGTAAAAACTTTTAAAATATAATTTCAGGATCTTTAAAGCAATTTTGTAAAGCAGCAATTTATTAATCAATTTAATATATATTTTCAAGTGTTAAGAATTTGTCCTTTATACTTTTAAAATATGAGTGCAACCTCTATAATTCCTTTAATGAAATGTTCATATGAATCTTAAGGTATAAGAGCTCTACTCCTTGGAAAAGCCTATAATTTATCTTTCAGTTCTTTAGATAAGTTTCCTGGGCATATAAGAGTTTGACAGTTTAAGTCTTAAGTTAGGGAATGATAATTAAAGAGCTGTTAATATACTAACTGGATACATTTTTCTGTATAAGAATTAAATGTAATGAACATAGACAAAATTAATATACTGTTACCCTGACTTCCCAATTTCTGTGTCAAAAGTTGTTTCTGTTAGGAAAGAAGCTGTCTAGGAATGGGATAATTTATCTTCCCCATGGCAAGGGCAGTTGTGGACACATCTTATCCCCTCTGGGAAGCCACACAGGCAAAATCAAAATGATAAAGTCAGGTTCCCACAGAACTGAATTGAATTAATTTATCCATTGTAACTATATATAACTCATATAATTATTTATTACCCATTTATCAGTGTTTCTCAAACTTTTCTCTCAGTGACCCAGCCTTCTTGACTAAGACATAGAAATCCCACAAAAACTTTAAGTACTTCTTCAGGAATGGATAGATAGAGGGCAGAGTGAGAAACCAGGTAATAAAATGCAAAAGTCATCTCCAGACAGAGCACCCTCCCCTGCTTTCACCATTTGTCTTGTCATCTCAGAATTGTAATGGAGTTTAATCTTTATAATGCAATCATGGAAAAGACCACCCAATTCCTTCAATACCTTTTACTAGTAATGAATTTTCTGGAAGACCACACTTAAATGAATCTTTCAAACTATGGTTAAGGGTTATATCCAACCTGTTTTTGTAGGACCTAGAGCTAAGAATGGCTTTTACTTTTTTAAAATAAAATAAAACTTTATATTAAAGTGTAAAACCCATTCTTGAGCCTCAATGGGACAAATGTGGCCTGCAGGCCATAGTTTGCCTGTCTCGGTTTTAGAGTAAACAAACAAAAAGCCTTATAGTTACAAAGATCTTATGTTAAAAGTTGAGAATATAGTTTTTAACAATAATCTTAAATACATAAGAAAAAGAATACTTCCTCCAGATAGTGTAGAATGAATACATTGCCTTTTCTGGCTCTAGTAGCTCTACCTTGACATAAGAAGAAATAGACTTCCTAACTCCAGATCAAGCAGAAATTTGGATATAGGGCAGACCAACCCAGATACAGAAGCTTGCTCCAGAAAGAAGTTATTTACAGGTACTCTTATCCACAACAGATAAGCAATCTTAACCAATACTCTACACTATAATGTACTTCACACATGTTGGAATGGAGTGGAATAAGCATTTATGTTAATTTACCATTACGTATGCTTATTACGGTTTAGGAATATGAATAAGACTTACATTCACCAATGCATGCAATAAGAGATTATTTAATACTAGTCAAGAAAACAAACATCATCTCTTCTGAGGACTAACTGTAAATCTGATTCCTAAAGATTTTGGTAATTGTAATTGTAAACATGATTATCTCTAGATCTATGTCTTTTTCTGAGGTGGCTTTCTGGCAACTCCTATATATCAACATACAAGCATGAATTTCCAAGTGTGGAATATACAAAAATCTGTCTTAATTGTGATATAAAAGCAGGGTGATAGGAAAGTCTCTAGGATTCTTTTATGGTTATAGAAAATGCAGTGTACAAACTATATCTATAATTTGATTGATGATTAATTCCCTAAGCTTATGGTAAAAGGACACTATCAATCAAAGCTTTAGTTTCCTAAATAAGCAAGTAAATTAAATAAATAAGTAAATAACAAGTAAACTTTTGTTGTTTTTGTTGTTTAGTCGTTCAGTCTCATCTGATTCTTCATGACCCCCATAGTACATCAGGCCAGTCTATCTTCCACTATCTCCTGAAATCTGTCCAAAATCGTGTTCCTTGTTTACTGTTCATGGGGTTTTCTTGGCAAAGATAATTGGAGTGGTTTGTTAGTTCCTCTCCAGTGGATCACATTTTGTCAAAACTCTCCACTATGACCTCTTAATATCAGGGAACCCTGCAAAGTATAGCTCATAGTTTCATTGAGCTATACAAATCTTCCACCATGACAAGGCAGTAATGCATGAGGAGCAAGAATAAATATTTAACAGTTATTAACAAGATATGGGACATGCAAAATCAGCAGTTATTTAACAAATTTGAGGGACACATACATTGTTGGTAGTTGTTTATCAAATTTGGGAAGTATATATTATTGCCAAACTACAGCACTCTAGTTCTTATTCTACTGTAGAAAACCAAATTATGTAACAACTATTTAGTTGCAAAATGGAAGTAGGTAGGAAGAAGAATGGGCTGGGGAAAAACTAAGGGAGGGAAAAAAGAGAAAAAAAGGGAAAGGGAAAAAGAAATGGGAAGGAAAAGAGAAAGAAGGGAAGGGGTGAAGAAGGAAAGAAAAGTAAACATTTCCCCCAAGACCTAAGAGTTTAATAGTCTTCTTCAGTGGATTTTTTTGTATTTGGCTACTATGTTTTTTAAGTAATTGTTTTCTTCAGTGGATTTTTTTTTTGTATTTGGTTAATTGTACTTTTAAGAAATTGCCATCCTTTTCCAAGCTGCTGATTCTCTTGCATACCTCTTGTTTCTTTTCTCATTTTTCTTCTACCTCTCTTATTTATTCTTTAAAATCTTTTATGAGTATTCCAGAAAGCCTCTTTGGGCTTGAAACCAATTCATATCATTCTTTGAGATTTCCTCTGTGGACATTTTGTCTTTATCTGAATTGGCATTTTGATCTTCCCTATCACCATAGTATCTTTCTATGGTCAAGTGTCTTTTCTGTTTCTTGCTCATTTTCTTTCCTTTTCTTTTTGCATTTCCTGTTTTGTGACATTTAAGGTTAAGCTCTGCTCCTGGGATAAAGGAGTTGCTATTCCAAGTTTCCAGGGCAATTCTGAATCTTGACCTTGAACATACGATTTGCCTTCTGAGCTTGTACCGGGGGCTGCCCCACTGATCTGCTTCTCTACTGAGCCAAGACCAAGGGTTTTAATTACTGATTTGTTATGTTGAAGACCCTCTTGCTGTCTTTCCCAGACTCTTGTCTACACTGGGCTGAACACCCCTTTTATCCCAATAAGACTGACCCTTCTTGAAGTTTTACCAGTCCTTCTTGAGCTGGAAAGTGGTTTCATTCCATCAGACTCTGTTCAGAGACCTGGTTTCATATGGTTTTCGACAGAAACTGGGAGAGCTTGAACAGCTTGTGGCTTCACTCCGCCATCTTGGCTCTGTCCCCAGAGCTCCAGACTTTAATATCCTTTAGACTAACTCATCTAGTTAGGTTCCTTCCTGGCTGAATCTCAATCTGCTCTTCAACTTCTAAAGATTGTAAAAAGGCTTACACATTCTATATTCCAAAGTCTATGTAAGATCTGAGGGCTAGAGGTGCTGCCCCTTCTCTTTTTCTTTTCTTTTCTTTTCTTTTATTTGTATAACATATGTGTGGGTAATTCCTCAACATTAACCCTTACATAGCTTTCTGTTACAAATTTTTCCCCCCAACTCCCCACTCCTCCCCTAGATGGCAGGATATCCATTACATGTTAATTATGTTAAAATACTTGAAAAATCGAATATATGTATACATATTTCCACACATCATTGTTGTGCAAGAAAAATAGTATCTACATGAAAGACATATCAGATAAAGGAAACACAATGTAAGCAAACATCAATCAAGAGTATGAGAATGTTATGTTGTGGTCCACATTTAATATCCCTCTCTCTGGGTGTTTATGGCTTTCTTCAGTGAACAAATGGAAGTGGTTTGAAACATTTCATTGTTGAAGGGAGCCATGTCCATCAGAAGTGATCATCATATAATATTGTTGTTGCTGTGTATATTGATCTCCTGGTTCTGCTCATTTCACTCAGCATCAGTTCATGAAAGTCTCTCCAGGCCTCTCTGAAATCGTCTTGCTGGTCATTTCTTACAGAACAATAATATTCCATAGTATTCATATACCATAATTTATTTAGCCATTCTCCAATTGAAGGGCATATATTCAGTTTCCAGTTTCTAGCCACTACAAAAAGGGCTGCCACAAACATTCTTGCACATGTGGGGTCCTTTCCTTCCTTTATGACCTCTTTGGGATACAAGCCCAACAGAAATGCTGCTGGGTCAAGCCCCTTCTCTTTTTCAAGGAAAAATTTAATTTTGAATCAAGGAGGGTCAAGGCAAATTATTTTACCCCCACAATTCCTCCATTCCAAAGTGCTAGTCAATAAGATGGTTAATCAGGCAGTTTCCTAACAAATTCAACTCATTTGCTTCACAATCCAGCTCAAATGTCACTTTCTTCAGAAAGAATTTCCTTCATAATTATTCTTTCTTTGAGTGTCTTATGGTACTTTGTGCCTCTTCTGTGCATTTATCACATTTCATTTTTTTATTCCAGTTATTTGCATCTAGTTATATCATCATCCCATCTCATACCCCACCAATAAGAATGCATGTTCCTTGAGGACAGAGAAGAGAACCTTGCACATAACAATTGCTTACAATTAATATTAATGAGGGGACTTCTGGGAGTGGAGCCAAGATGGTGGAGAGCAGACACAACTCTCTGCAACCTCCTATAATCTTCCCTCAAACCAACAGCAGATGAAGCCCCTAAACTGGTTTTGAAGTAAAAAAAATCCTCAAATACTTGGAGTACAACACATTCCCAGAAGAAATTACCTTGGAAGAACTTCAGAACAGTTCTGTTTCAATCAGGCAAGGGGACAGTCTGCCAAGCCCAGACCACAGAAAGGGAAGATGGGGGCAGGGAGCTGGAACAGAGGTCTTGGCTTCCATGCCATGGGGAATTTCTGTAGGTCTCTGGGGTCAATCTGTCCTGATTGTAAGCAGGTGATTTGGCAGATCTGCCTTCCAAAGGGGGTAGATTGTGAACCACTGAGTCCAAGAAGGGCACCTGGACTAGCTGCCATTATACAGAAGCCCAAAGCAATCAATGAATCAGAAGAACTGTTCAGCACTTGAAATCAATCAATCAATCAGCAGAATTGCCCAGCATCTGAAATCAATCAATCAGCAGCACTGGCCCAGGGCAAATTAAAGCAGCTGTCCCTCCTTTGCCTTGAACATCCCTCAAGCCTTAAAAAATGAATAAAAAAACAAAAAGAACTCTCACCATAGATATCTTTTATGGAGAGCGAGAACAGACCTCAAATTCTTAGGTCCCTAAAGATAAAGCAAGTCTAGAAAAAGCCCCAAAGGGAGACATGAGCTGGTCCCCATCTCACAAGGCTTTCTTTGAAGATTGAATAAAGGATCTTAAAAGAGAGTTAGATGAAAAATAGGGAAATGAAATGAGATCATTCATTGCAAGAAGGAATGGAGAAAACATATAATGTCCTACAAAAGAGATATGAAAAAGACACCAATTCACTGAAAAACAAAATTCGTGAAATGGAAAAAGAATGCAATGAACAAAAAAGTTCAATTGGCCAATTGCATAAGGAGCTAAAAAAGGTAACTGAAGAAAATAATACACTAAAAATTAGAATTGAACAAATGGAAGTGAATGACTCAATAACACATCAAGAATCAGTCAAATAAAAACAAAAAATGAAAAAAAAAATAGAAGAAAATATGAAACATCTCCTAGGAAAAAGAATTGACCTGGAAAATAGATCTAGGAGAGACAATTTAAGGATTATAGGGCTTCCTGAAAGCCATGATAAATAAAAGAACCTAGACATCATCTTATAGGAAATCATAAAAGAAAATTGCCCTGATATTTTAGAATCAGAAGGTAAAATAACCATTGAAAGAATCCACTGATCACCTCCCAAAAGAGATCCCAAAATTAAATCACCAAGGAATATCATGGCTAAATTTCAGAACTATCATACCAAAGAAAAGCTATTGCAAGCAGCCAGAAAGAAACATTTTAAATACTGAGGAGCCACAATTAGGATTACCCAGAACCTAGCAGTTTACACCCTAAAGGATCAACAGAACTGCAATTTGATATTCCAAAATGCAAAGAAACTGGGATTATAGCCAAGAATAAGCTATCCAGCTAAAATGAGCATTATCTTGCAGGAAAGAAGATGGACATTCAATTAAATAGGTGAATTTCACCTATTTCTAATGAAAAGACCAGAACTGAACAAAAAATTTGATCTCTAAACACAACATTTAAGAGAAGCAGAAAAAGGTAAAAAGGGAAAAACTCTTGAGAACTATATTTCTGTTATGGGTATACTTAGAGAATGCAGATATAATTTGATCTTGTTATGATAATATGAAAGAGAAATTAGAGGTAGAAAGGGATCAAATTGGAAGGAGAGAAAAAAGTAGGTAAAATAAGGAAAAGTACATCTCACAAAGAGGCAAAAAAGTATTATACTTGAGGGAAAGAAGGAAGAGGGATGGGCACTCCGTGAATCTTACTCTCATCAGATTTGGCTCTAAGAGAGAATATCAGACATATTTGGTATCACAAAGAAACTTGTCTCATCTTATAGGGAAGTACGAGGGATGGGGGAAAAGAAAGGGAAAGACTAATAGAAGGAAAAACAGAAGAAGTAGGGGAAAGGTGTAAAAAGGAGAGAGGGACTCTAAAGGGGGAGGACTGTTTGAGGGAGATTGTTATCAAAAGCAAAATACTTGGAAGGAGGGAAGGGGGATAGGAAAGAGAAAAGCATAACCTAGGGTAAATAACATAGCAGGAAATACAGAATTAGTTGTTTTAACTGTGAATGTGTATGGGATGAACTCATCCATAAAGTGGAAGTGGATAGCAGACTGGATTAAAACCCAGAATCCAACAAAATGTTGTTTACAAGAAACACATTAAAGCATAATGATACATACAGAGTGAAAGTTAAGCGCTGGAGGAGAATATATTATGCTTCAGGTGAACAAAAAAAAAGCAGGGGTAGCAATCCTGATCTGAGATCAAGCAAAAGCAAAGATAGATCTAATTTAAAGAGATAAGGAAGGAAACTATATTTTACTAAAGGGTACCATAGATAATGAAGCAATATCAATACTAAAAATATATGCACCAAGTAGTATAGCATGGAAATTCCTAGAGAAAAAGTTAAGAGAGATGCAAGAAGAATTAGACAGCAAAACTATAATAGTGGGGGGACTCAACCTTGCTCTCTCAGAAGTAGATAAATCAAACCACAAAATAAATAAGAAGTTAAGGAAGTAAACAAAATGTTAGAAAAGTTAGGTATGATAGATCTTTGGAGGAAATTAAGTGGAGACACAAAGGAGTTTACTTTTTTCTCAGCGGTTCATGGAACGTACACAAAAAATTGACCATGTGTTAGGACACAAAAACTTCAAAATCAAATGCAGAAAGGCAGAAATAATACATGAATTTTTTTCAGATCATTATGCAATAAAAGTCACATGCAATATAAGGCCAGGAGAAAATAGACCAAAAAGCGATTGGAAACTAAATAATCACATTCTAAAGCCTGAATGGGTGAAATAGCAAATTACAGACACAATTATTAATTTCATGTGAGAGAATGACGACAATGAGACAACATAACAAAATTTATGCAATGCAGCCAAAGTGGTAATATGGGGCAATTTTCTATCTCTAGATGCTTACTTGCATAAAATAGAGAAAGAAAATCAATGAATTAGGCTTATAATTAAGAAAGCTAGAAAAGGAGCAACTTAAAAAAAAACCCAATCAAATACCAAATTTAAAATTCTAAAAATAAAAGGAGAGATTAATAAAATTGAAAGTAAAAAAAAACCACTATTGAATTAATAAATAAAACTAAAAACCAACAAAATAGATAAAACTCTAGTTAATTTGAGTAGAAAAAGGAAAGAGGAAAATCAAATTGTTAGTCTCAAAAATGAAAAGGGAGAACTTTTCACCCATGAAGAGGAAATTAGAGCAATAATCAGGAGTTACTTTGTCCAACTTTATGCCAATAAATTTGATAACCTAAGTGAAATGGAAGAATATCTACAAAAATATAGATTTCCCAGATTAACAGAAGGGGAAATAAATTACTTAAATAGTCCCATTTTAGAAAAAGCAATAGAACAAGCTATTAATCAACTCCCTAAGAAAAAATCGCCAGGACCAGATGGATTTATATGTGAATTCTACAAAACATTTAAAGAACAATTAACTCCAATACTATATAAACCATTTTAAAAAATAGGGAATGAAGGAGTACTACCAAATTCCTTTTATGACACAGACATGCTACTGATTACTAAACCAGGTAAGATGAAAATAGAGAAAGAAAATTATAGACCAATTTTCCTAATGAGTATTGATGCAAAAATCTCAAATAAAATATTAGCAAAGAGATTACAGAAAATCATCCCCAGGATAAAACACCATGATCAAGTCGGATTTATACCAGGAATGTAGGGATGATTCAATATTAGGAAAACTATTAGCATAATTGACTATATCAATAACCAAAATGAACAAAAAATGTATGATTATCTCAATAGATGCAAAAAAAAGCATTTGATAAAATCCAACATCCATTCCTATTAAAAACATTAGCGAGTATAGGAATAAATGGACTTTTCCTTAACATAGTCAGTAGCATCTATTTAAAACCATCAGCTAGCATCACATGTAATGGGGATTAACTATAATCATTCCCAATAAGATCAGGGCTGAAATAAGGTCCCTCACTATCACCATTACTATTCAATATTGTATTAGAAATGCTAGCTTTGGCAATAAGAGAAGAAAAAGAGATTAAAGCAATTAGAATAGGTCATGAGGAAACCAAATTATCACTCTTTGCAGATGATATGATGATATACTTAGAGATCCCTAGAGAATCAACTATTATTAGAAATAATCCACAATTTTAGCAAAGTTGCAGGATACAAAATAAATCCACAGAAATCATTAGCATTTTTATACATCACTAACAAAATTCAACAGCAAGAGATACAAAGAGAAAGTCCATTTAAAATACCTGTTGATAGTATAAAATATTTGGGAATCTATCTGCCAAGGGAAAGTCAAGAACTATATGAGCAAAACTACAAAACATTTTCCACACAAATAAAGACAGATCTAAACAATTGGAAAAATAACAAGTGCTCTTGGATAGGTTGAGCAAATACAATAAAGATGACATTACTACCCAAAGTAATCTATTTATTTAGTGCTACACCAATCAAACTCCCAAGAATTTGACCTAGAAAAAAATAACAAAATTCATCTGGAAGAACAAAAGGGCAAGAATTTCAAGGGAATTAGTGGGAAAAAACCCAAATGAAGGGAGCCTAGCTGTACCAGATCTAAAACTATATTATAAAGCAGTGGTTATCAAAACCATTTGGTACTGGCTAAGAAACAGAGTAATTGATCAGTGGAATAGATTAGGTTCATAGGACAAAATAGTCAATGACTACATAATCTAGTGTTTGACAAATCCAAAGACCCCAGCTTTTGGGATAAGAATTCACTATTTGACAAAACCTGCTGGGAAATTGGAAATGAGTATGGCAGAAACTAGGCATTGACTCACACTTAACACCTTTCACCAAAGATTGAAATGGGTTCATAATCTAGACATAAAGAATGATATTATAAACAAACATAAAGAATGATATTATAAACAAATTAGAAGAACATAGGATAGTTTACCTCTCAGATCTGTGGAGGAGGAAGGAATTTGTGAACAAAGATGAACTAGAGATCACAAAAGAGATAATTTTGATTATATCAAGTTAAAGAGTTTTTATACAAACAAAACTAATGCAGACAAGATTAGAAGGGAAGTAATAAACTGGGAAAATATTTTTACATTCAAAGGCTCTGATAAAGGCCTCATTTCTAAAATATATAGAGAATTAATAAATCTCAAATTTATAAGAATTCAAGCCATTCTCCATGATAAATGGTCAAAGGATATGAACAGAAAATTTTCAGATGAAGAATCTGAAACTATAGTCATATGAAAAAATGCTCCAAATCACTAATGATCAGAGAAATGCAAATTAAGACAACTCTGAGATACCACTACACATCTATCAGATTGGGGAAGATGAAAAGAAAATATAATGATGAATGTTGGAGGAGATGTGGGAAAACTGGGACACTGATACATTATTGGTGGAACTGTGAATGGACCCAACCATTCTGGAGAGCAATTTGTAACTATGCTCAAAAAGTTATCAAACTGGGCATACCCTCTGACTCAGCAGTGTTTTTACTGGGCTTATATCCCAAACAGATCTTAAATGAGGTAATAGGACCCACATGTGCAAAAATGTGGCAGTCCTTTTTGTAGTGGCTAGAAACTGGAAATTGAATGGATGCCCATCTGTTGGAGAATGGCTGAACAAATTATGGTATATGAATGTCATGGAATACTATTGTTCTGTAAGAAACGAACAACAAGATGATTTCTGAGAAGCCTGGAAAGACCTACATGAACTGACGCTAAGTGAAATGAGCAGAACCAGAAGATCATTATATATGGCAACAACAAGACTATACAACAATCAATTCTGTTGGACATGGTTCTCTTCAACAATGAGATGATTCAAACCAGTTCCTATTGTTCAGTGATGAAGAAAGCCATATACACCCAGAGAGAAGCCTATGGGAACTGTGTGTGGACCACTGTATATCATTTCAATGCTTTCTGTTGATGTTTGCCTGCATTTTTTTTCCTTCTTAGGTTTTTTTTCTTTTTCTTTCTCTTTCTAGATCCGATTTTTCTTCTGCTATAAGATAACTGTATAGATATTTATGCATATATTGGATTTATCATATGTTTAACATATTTAACATTTATTAGACTACCTGCCATCTAAGTGTGGGGATGGGGGAAAGGAGGGAAAAATTTGGAACAGAAAGTTTTGCAAAGGCCAATGTTGAAAAATTACTCTTATGTAAGCTTTTTTTTTTTTAAATTAAAGCTTTTTATTTGTATAACATATGTATGGGTAGTTCCCCAACAATGATCTTTATAAAGCTTTCCATTACAAATTTTACTCCCAGTCCCCTCCCCTCCCCTAGATGGCAGGAAGTCCACTACATGTTAATAAAGATGAAATGCTTGAGAAGTTATGCAAGAAAAATCCTATCTACAAGAACAAAAAAAGAATCAGAGAAAGGCAACACAGTGCAAGCAAATGTCAATAGAGATCATGAAAATGTTATGTTGTGGTCCATATTTCATTTCCCTCTCTCTGGGTGTATATGGTTTTCTTCAGTGAACAATTGGAACTGGTTTGAGACAATTCTTTGTTGCAGAGAGCCATGTCCATCAGAATTGATCATCATGTAATACTGTCGTTGTTGTATATGATGATCTCCTGGTTCTGCTCGTTTCACTCAGCATCAGTTCATGCAAGTCGCTCCAGGCCTCTCTGAAATCGTCCTGCTGGTCATTTCTTACAGAGCAATTATGTAAGCTTTAATAAAAAAAATAAAATAAAAAGAACTTAAAAAACAATATTAATGAAAAAATCATAGTATTATAGGTTCCTAAAACATTTTAGTAGAAAGGAATCCTAAGAGTTGATGGAAGATAATAAACTTGTCTGTGATTAAATGTACAGATTCTGAATGGACTTAATACTGGTTAGAATAATCTTTTGGGTCTCAGAGGATGGGCAAAATTAAATAACTGAGGCAAGATTAAACCTTAATAAGTTTACCACCAAATGATGTTTTTCGTTTCTATAAATTCAAAGAGAATGTCTACAAAGGTATAAAGGGCTGCAATTTGCATCAGTGAAGAGGAATACCCATACTTATAAAATCAAGACTTGAGGGAAAAGAAGGTAAAAACATATATATGTACATAGGCATCTTTTTGTTTGCAAAAGCATTTCATATTTTTTTAATTATTTGATTTTTTAATTAAAACATTAATTCTGTGCAATTTAAATTAAAACTCAACAGTCCCACTGAATAATCCATTAAATATATTAGAAAAAAGCTATTTTATGTCACTTTAAAATAAAGATAAATCAGGTAATTCTATGCATCAAAGGGAAAATTCCTTACTTAATCATAAGGAAATACATAAAAATTTCCATTTTAGTTCAACTGAAAATAATATTTTCTCTTTTCCAGACAAAAATGAATAATACCTCCCTTAAATGAGATAAGAGTGATAATCAAGCATTTCTTTTAGTGTTTAGTGTTTAATGTTCTTGCCTTCTCCATCCTTTTAAGGTATTGGCCAATGAAAAAACTACCTTTCAGATTTCTTAGAAATGATGTGACATTGATCCCAGGTAAGAAGCCCTTTCAGTTCTTGAAGGGATTGCACAGAGTGGAATTGAATAGTAACTCTATTCTGGAATATTAACTAAAAATTTTATTTTATCACATTGTGATGTTTTCCTTATTCAAAATGTCATGGGCATATAGAGAAACATGTCCAAGAGCCTGGAAGTACTAGGACATTTTGAACATGTATCTCTAAAATATAGATAGTTTAGATTTAGAATAAAATTAAATTGATTAAAATTGTCTCTGGCATATTTGAACCAACATACAGAGTGTTAAGGTTTTCCTTTATGATGCCCAACAGTAACTTTTCAGGCAAAGATAGAACCAGATTCTCCTAAAAATTAATGAAATTTAATTGAGCTTTCATTTGAGATTATAATAGGATCTTTAGAAAGTCTTTATGCACTTTAAAATTTTAGGAATTTAGTTTATAGGTAAAGTAAAAAATTTGTAAACAACATTTACAAATAAATTTATTAAAGTTTAGGTTATATAACATAGTTATAAAATCATGCAATTTATCTATCAGTTAACTGTTATTTATGATAGATTCTAATTTCAAATCTTGCTAAAAGAAATTTTTAAAAACTAATCATAGATTTAAACAAAGTTCTGTGACTAGCTGAAACTTGTTCAATTTGTTTTTAGATGCCATTTACAGATTTTTATCATGCTTAGAATTTGAATCATAAGTTTTTTAAATGTGTATATACACTCTTATGAAATTAGCTCTTGGAACCAAATTCATTGGAAAAGGATGAGTGGCCTCCTATAACTCGCTGGACTTTGGGTTAATTACCATTTCCTAAGTCTATTCTTTTCTACCTCTATTAACCATTGGAGGCGCAGATGCATTCTTTGCCTCAATCCTAATTCACATTGTCTTTAGGGATCTACATAAACATAACAGTGAGAGTATAAAGAGAGATAAATGTTTTTTGGTGTCTTGTTTTAGAGTCCTCTAAATCTAGCAGAGAAAATACAACTGAACAGTTTAAATCAAACAAAAAATATTCACTGAATACTTATTGTGTGATCAATATTATGGTAAGTATTATGGGAATACAGAAGTAATATTGGTATGCCCCCATCCCTCAATAATAGAATTATAATCTAGCTGAGAAAGCAAAATCAACATACATGAATCATTAGGAAACACATAACAGATTATGACCCAAGTATTATAACCTAAGGGGTTAAATTATAGAAAATGAAGTTTGTAGAAAGAACAATTTCCTAACCTGGGCTTCTATGCTATCAGGTCACTGAACTGATTCAGGCCCAGCTCAGAATTGGGTTAGACTTAATCTAGTCATTCTATAACCCCTAATATCCCTTCTAACTCAGAAATCTAATAATGTTTTATGTGCTAGTGAGATTCAGAGGAAACAAGAGACAATGAGTACTGAAATGGTCAAGACAGACTGCAGGGAGAAGGATAGGCAGGTAGGAGAAAACAATTTTATAAAACACTTCTAAAGTATTAGCACATCAAAGACCTGTGATCCTCTTGGCACATTTAAAAATATTGCACAGAAAGAATGATCTGTAGAGTCAAACCAACACGACTTTAAAATTGCTAAGAATATTACTAAGAATATGTATTAAGTTCTTACTAAAGTGTAAACTTAGTGCCTATTTTTCTATTGCTCAACTTAAAAAAAAACTATATTATATACGGTTAACTTATTTGTCATCTGCTTAATTTTTTATTGTAAACTATGTTGTACCTTTTATTCTTTCTTTTTCATTTCTAAAAGTAAGCCAACAAACATTATAATCTGAAGACTTACATTTATTATACATTTTCACCAAAACCAAGCAAAAAATTATTTGCCTTTATTTCATTAATGCCTTAAATAAAAGCCAAGGAAATCAGCCCCAGTGGTAACATTTTTGGAAAAATAAGATAAAATGAATAATGAAAAGTTTTTTTTTTTAAATAAAAGACATGCAATCTTTACCATACCTAATTCCAAGAAAATTCAATAGGTATTCTTCTTAGAATTTAAAAGAACACTTTTGATCTAATCGCTACCAACAATGCTGAGATCATCACTAAGGTTCCTATGGGATGATTTCAAAATCAAATCAACGTAACCAACTCTAGCAAAATCTTTCTCCAAGTCAAAACCAACTATGACTGTTTTATTTTAACTCATAATCCCAACATACCTTGGATATGTCATTACATAGAATTCCCTTTTCTGACTAACTCCACCCCACCCCCATCTACCCACTTTCTTCTACTCCTTCATTTTGATTGAATCTGTTCTTCACTCTCATCATGGTAGGACTCCACAGTCTGATGAGGGAATAGATGATTCAAAGGAAGCTTGCAAGAAACTGCCTAAGATTATGTCAGCATAAAAGCACTAGGCAGCAACGAGGAACACAAACAGCCTCAATAAGAGACTGGAGCATTAGAAAAATAATTTTGAGTAAGACAAATAAACAACTCTTGATAATATTCTACATTTTTACTTTAGTACAGAATTTCTTAAACCCAAATCTTTGCTCTATAAATCAGTCTTTTTATTATTCATTTTAGCCTCTTGAATTTTGGCCCTCAGGAGACATTTAGATAGCAGCCTAGCTTTCCTTTTGGGGTTTATGTTTACTCTCCTCCTAGTTCAAGACCCACCTCCTTTGCCCTATACTAACTATGAGAGAGAGATGTCTAATCCCCATTGTATGTTAGCCTTGAGCCAACAACAATGAGGCCATTGGTGGGCCTCAGAAGAGATGTGACAATTACTACCTTGTATCTCTTTACCCCTCCTTATTTTTTCCAATTTAGCAGTTCACTTCTTGTTTCATTTGTCTCCACATCTACCTCAGCTCCCATAGTGAAAAACTTTAATGATGCTCCCCTTAGCACCTAGAATTATTTGTCCCCTTGATCTCTGTCACAGTCATCTTGCAAATCCTCATTTCTGGGTAATGTCTACTAATAATTTTTCAAAAATTCCCTCACTGCCAAACCTTACTGAAAGAAAAAAAATCAAGAAACCAATACTGTCTAGGACCCTTATAAAATTATGCTGACCTCTCAATGTTTTTCTAAATCATCAAATTGAATAACATATTCCTCTCTCTATCTCTATGCTCCCTGAAATAATCCTCACCACTGATGAGCCTCTATTCCTTTGCCACATGTCTTTTGGGACACTGCATTATCTGGAACTTCCTATGATTCCCCTAATCTTTCTTCCTATGTTTCTTCTCCTAATTCTCTTCCTCTAATCCCTTGACTGCAAGCCTAAAGATTCTGCCTTTACTTTTTTGTCTCTTCTGTTTATCATTCAATTCAATCAATAAAAACACACCTATTAAACACTTCCCATTGCACCACAACATCTTTGTTATTGGGATAAAAGGAGATAATGTATGTAAAGCAAATAATGATGATCATAAATATAAAATATTAGTCTGCAATACCCCTGAGTGTCAAAATCAGCCCAAAATGTAATTGGAAAATATTTAACAAAGCAAATAAAATGCAATAGAACTCAAGTAATGGTAATATGTGGTTTTTCTAAATCAATATATTGCTATAGAGATCCATCTGTCCAGTTTAATGACCCTGTTTCTGAGAATGATATCACTCATGACAATGATAAAGATAATGATTATGATGATGATGGTGATGTTTAAATATAGAGGCCAGAAGAATGGGAAAAACTAGAAATGACAGAGAGAGGAAGAGGGAGGGAGCATGAGTATAAAAGCCAGGCAGGTATATTAGATGTTATGAAGGACATAGGAACAAAGCTCAGACTGTTCAGAAATTGCATACCTAAATAAACACATAGGCAATAATGCATCATTGAGTTGACCAATATTTCTTGAAGTTTTTATTATTGATTATACAAATTTTATTCCTTTCAAGAATAATGTTAGATCCCATTTCCCATAGTTGTATATAATAATAACTTGGGTCAAAGCAAATTCTGTTATCAAGCGTGATGGAGAAATAATGTATTCTGGTTAATTAAGCATTACAGTTAACAGATTACCAAATCATATCCATTTGTAAGGAATTAAACATGATAAAATATATTTAATAATGAACATAATATTTCTTGAATGATGCAGAAGGAAATCAGAATCTTAAATCTAGGATATCATTTATTATTTTGTTACAGATACTATAAAATACAAGTTTGCTGTTTAATAGAAATTCTGGTTAATAGAATGTCATATAACATTTGATATAGTTTATATAGCTACAAATATTTACAGTAATATCTATTTGCCACATTAGAAAAGGAGTCCACAAGTAAATTAGGCACATCTTATCCACAAACTAATTTTGTGCCTCCTTTCCCCACCTTTCACCTTCTTCTCCTCCCCAAATGGTATCACAAGGAAGTGGAGAGCTCCATTTATTAAGGGCTAGGCAGGCATAAGTTTCAAGAGTTTCATCATGTGTAAAATTAAAGCATTGGATAAAATGACCTCTAAAGTCACATTCAGTTCTTTACACTATGATTCCGCATCTAGCACTCTATTATAATTCTATGGGCATCTCTACTAAATTTTTAATTTGAATTTCCTCTTGGACATTTCATTATTACCACAAATAGCCTTATAAAAAACCAGATTCACCATTTCTCCTATCCTTAACCCCACTCCCCAAATCACACCTCCTAACTTCACCATTTTGCATCATTTTATCACCATTTTCTAGGCTTGAAAAGTTAACTTTATTTTGACTATATCCCACTCATTCACCAGCTCCTGTCCATACTCTCTCCATAATGCCTCTCCCATTGAATGCTTTCCCCCCATTCTTACTGCCACCACAGTTAGGGCCTCAGAATGACTGATCTTTAAAAATCCTAGTAGAAACCAAGAGACACAGATGAGGCCTTCATAATCGTGGCCAATTAAAGGCAAGGGCTTCAAATTTGCAAGACAGATAAGGAATGATTAGTGAAAGAATTCAATGTTGGAGAATAGAATTTTGATTTCTGAATTAGGGTTCATGATAAAAGCAATAGGCTAAATCTGGGGTGCATTTAGAAAAGGGAAGAATGTATTTCAAAAAAGGAATGCTTGAATGAAACATTTATTATAGATTTACTTTGTGCTAAACACAATGCTACAAATAGAAAAAAATCATTCTCTCTAGAAACTTCCAGATTTTGAAGAGAAAGGAAAAGACTACCACCTTCCCATTTTTTAAAATTAAAAAAACTGGTCATATGTATCTTTTAAGCAAAATGAATAGAAGGTAAAACATAGCAAGTATAGAAGTGGAGAAGGCCAGTGAAGACAGAGAATTTAAGAGTTTGTCTTCTGATTAATCTCTGATAAACCTCAGCAAATTGAGATGGGGAGAGGGGTACAGAGTGGGAAATGGGATCTAACATTATTCTTGAAAGGAATAAAATTTGTAGTCTAGAGTTGTGAGTAGCCCTGAAAACATGTTTGTCCTGAAATTTATGTATCTCCCAGTGAAATTTGCTATAAGGATACAACCACATGCTATGGATATTGTGTGCATTGATGGGGAAAGTATGTATACTGTGATGTATTGATTATTCCTATTTTTTATATTACAAAACTGTAATGTATTATTTACTATTGTGCTTGTTTTATCATTAACTAAAAGTTTCATGTTTAAGAGTAAATAGTATCCAGCAATATAAAGTTCTAAGACAATTCTGAATTCAACCTGTATTCAGGTTTGTATACAGATTGAAGATATTTTCTCTTTACTTTTTTTTTGTTTGTGTTTTCTGTCACAGCATGACTTAAATGGAAATGTGTTTTGCATGATTTCACATGTATAACTCTTTTTTTTATTTAAGCTTTTTATTTGTATAACATATATATGGGTAGTTCCCCAACATTGATCTTTACAAAGCTTTCCATTACAAATTTTACCCCCAGTCCCCTCCCCTCCCCTAGATGGCAGGAAGTCCACTACATGTTAATAATGTTGAAATGCTTGAGAAGTTATGCAGGAAAAATCCTATCTACAAGAAAAAAAAAAGAATCAGAGAAAGGCAA
>JAJPUD010000475.1:256046-288292 GCA_023553655.1 Myrmecobius fasciatus | reverse complement strand
TGAGAGTAAGATTTACACAATGCTCAACTCCCTCCCCTCTTTCTCTCAATTATATTAGGTTTTCTTTGCCTCTTCAAGAGATTTTACCTTGTTTTTACCTCCTTTTTTTTAGATCTTATTTTTACCACTTTTACCCTCTTTTCCCCAGTATGACAACCTTTCCCCCTCTAGTTCTCTTTTTCATATTATCAAAGTAATATCTAGTTAATTATACCCCAAACTTAAATATCCCCCTAGTAGAAATAAAGTTCTCAAGAGTCCTTTCCTTTTTACCTTTTTATGCATCTCTTGAGTTCTGTGTTTGGATGTCGAATTTCTTGTTCAGATCTGGTCTTTTCATTAGAAATAGGTGAAATTCACCTATATCATTGAATGACCATCTTCTTCCCTGGAAGATAATGGTCATTCTAGCTGGATAGGATATTCTTGGCTGTAATCCAAGTTCCTTTGCCCTTCAGAATATCTGGTTCCAGGCCCTTCGATCCTTCAATGTGGAGGCTGACAGATCCTGTGTGATTCTAATTATTGATTCTCGGTATTTGAATTGTTTCTTTCTAGCTGCTAGCAGAATCTTTTCCTTGGTGCTATAGTCCTGAAATTTAGCCACGATATTCCTTGGGGTTTTAATTTTGGGGTCTCTTTCAGGAGGTGATCAGTGAATTCTTTCAATGGTGATTTTGCCCTTTGATTCTACAATCTCAGGGCAGTTTTCTTTCAGGATTTCCTGGAAGATAGTGTTTAGATTCTTTTTTTCATCATCGCTTTCAGGAAGTCCAATAATCCTTAGATTGTCTCTCCTAGATCTATTTTCCAAGTCAGTTGTTTTTCCTAGGAGATATTTTATATTTTCTTCTAATTTTTCATTTTTTTGTTTTTGTTTGACTGATTCTTGAAGTCTTATTGAGTCATTCACTTGCATTTGTTCAATTCCTATTTTTAAAGTGTTGTTTTCTTCAGTTACCTTTTTAAGGTCCATTTGTAACTGGCCAATTGAATTTTTTTGTTCATTGCACTCTTTTTCCACTTCACTAATTTTATTTTTCAATAGATTGGTGTCTTTTTCATATCTCTTTTGCAGGGCATCATATCCTTCTTGCAAGATATTGTATCCTTCTTGCACTAATTTCAATTTATTTTCCCATTTATCCTCCAGCTCTTTAAGCAATCTTCCAGAAAGGCCTTTTGAAACAGGGACCAGTGATGGTCCTTGCTGATTTCCTCTGGAGTTATGTCTAAAGGAACCTCTGGATCTGGGGTCTTCTCCTCTTTCTCTTTATAAAAGCTGTCTATGGTGAGAGCTCTCTTTTGCCTCTTCATTTTTTTTTTTAAACAGCGTGAATATCTCTTTAAGGTAGGGAAAAAAAAAAAAAAAACGGCGGCTGAAACGGCCGGCTGAAGATTTTGCCCTGAGGCACTTCGGCGAATTAATTTAAGGTGCTGGGCCGGTGGGGGCTAGGACTAAGTTCGAATTACTCCTTAAACAAGGCAAGTTTGCCAGAACACCTGCCCCCAATCAGGGCAGAGTGTCCCGAGTGCCTCAGATAAACTCCAGGTGTTTGGAATTTGGAGTTTGGAGTTTTTTGCCAGTCTGAGCTGAGCTGAGCTGTGTCCCACCCTCACTTCCGGCCTCCACCAGAGTTCTCTGACACCAGAGTCCTCTGTTTATCCCTCTGTCCGAGGTAGACAAACCTGATGTGAAGTTTTTCAGAGATATCTGCAAGCAGTATCCAAATATTTCCTGATTCGTTGACTTGAAGATCAGTTCAGAGGCTTATTTTATTGTTGATTTGAGAGAAGTTCGGAGGAGGACACAGAGAGTCACCTTTTCACTCTGCCATCTTGGCTCCGCCCCCACATGTATAACGCTTATAAAATTAATTGTCTTCCCCATGAGAGGGAGAAGGCAATCAGAGAATTTGGAACTCAAAATTTGAAAAATGATGTTAAAATTGTTTTACATGTAATTGGGGGAAAATAAAATATTAAATTTGGAAAGAAAGAAAATGTAGCATTATTGTGATAGTCATTTTGTATGAAGCAACTGGAAGTCATACTAGTGATGGCAAAGGATATATGGGCAGAAAGAATTGTACTCCCATTTTCCATACATACAACAGGGTTTTTCCTAAGATCCCACAGTGTTTGATTATGGTCTTGTGGTGATTGTCTTTTTGTGGGAATTTACAGGTAGACATGCCCTGTGCAAAGAGTTAAACTATAGGGATCCATACCAGGTACTTTTTGCTAGTGCTAAACTTGCATAAAGTGATGAAAGATAAAATAAGTAGAATCAGGAGTATGATCTATACAGTGATCACAAGTATATAAATGAAAAGATTATTAAAATGATAGTGAATGTTGAGCAATTGTAATGACCAATCTTAAACTAGAAGACGAGATTAGGAGGCACCTTTTTACTTCTGGGAACATGATGGGGAATTATAATATAGACACTGTCATACAAATTGAATGAGTCAGTTGATTTTGTATTAGCTTTTTTCTGCATTTCAAAGGAGGATTCATTTTGTTGAAGGTAGCAAGGTTTGGGTATATCCAGAAATGACTTGCAAAAATAGGAGGCACAAATAAAATTAGAGGGAAAAAAAATTTCCCCATTACCTATGAAATAAAGCCCAATCTCTTCATTGTAGTATTTAAGACCCTCACAATAAGATTCCAATCTACATTTATAGTTGTATTTCTACATTCATGTCTACACATACCCGTTTATATCAACTATGTTTCAGCCAACTGAACTGCTTGACATCCCTCTCAAATGCTCCTTTCTTTATTGCCTGCTATCTCTGCTTTAGCACAAGCTGTATTTCATGTCTGTAATGTTTTACCTTTTTTCTGTATTACTTAAATCCCACAAATCCTTTTAGGCTCAAGTCAAACACTACTATTTCCATAAAGGTTTCCCTGATTCCCTCAAGTGAAATCACTTCTACTCCCTCCCTCTTTTAAACTTTTATAACATTTCAAACTACTATTATTTTGTATTCCAGTTACTTTTTGTCCATATTTTAAGACCACCAAAGTACATACTTTGAAAGACTAGAGATTATGAGTCACCTACTTAAATGTCCTGCTTATAGTAAGTCTTGAATAAAATGTTAAATAAAAAAATAAATTGTAGAAGGCAAAAAGATGAATGTTATTAGCTCTTTACCACCAAATCCAAATAATATTAATATATATTTTTACTAAAAATAGTTGTAAAAATAGTAGTTGAACTGACAATATTAAGTAAGAATTTTTCTAACCTAAAAATCTTCAGTAACTCAAGAAGTTTTAGTATATTAAATGATTCTTGTTTTGAAATGTTAACCCAAATTTCTCTTTCCCTCCTCCTCCCCCTCCTTCTTTCTCTCTGTCTCTCTGCCTCTCTGTCTCTGTCTGTCTCTCTGTCTCTGTCTCTGTCTCTCTCTCTGTTTCTCTATCTCTCCATCCCTCCTTCCATCCCTTCTCCTCTCCCTCCCTCTCTTTCTTTTCTCCAGCTTCCCTCCTCTCTCTCCCTCCTCCCCTCTCTTTCTCTCTTCTAGAAATAGCTTGGATATTAGATTAATATTAAATTGAATAAAACTGTTTCTGATAGATGTGTGAAAACAAAGTACTGTATTAACATTTTTTCTTCAACAATGAAGAAATTCTGGGAAGAAAATTATAAGAAGAAAACAGCAAAGGAAGAAAGAAAAAAAATAATAAAATTAATTCTATGGTCCCTTCTATATAGCTTTACTCAAGTACTTGTATGAAAGATGTAGAATGAGTTTCTACATTGCTATAATCAATGGTAATATTTTGGTTGTAACTAAAAGCTTATAATTTATTAGAAAATTACAACAGAAAATAGGGACTTACTTTACATAGAAACATGAGATATTAGAATAAGACACAAAGTAATATTTCCTTAGAATTAACTTTCAGTGTATAAACAGTTTGGTATTTTTGAAGATGTGTCAATAATTTATATGCTGCTCCAACAAGAGCATAAGCTTTTTAGACTCTGCTGAAAGTTTTCATTTTACTTCTTAGGAATTTAATAATGCATTGTTGTACACAGTAGTCAAATAACCCATTTAAAGTTTTTGCCTTTCAATGGTTTTTAAGTCATCCTGCTTGTCAAGGTCATTATCCTGTGTCTCATCCAGATTAAAAACAAACTATTCATTTGGTATGTGAAAGATGAATGTGAGGTAGAAAAAGTGCTGAAGCTGGTTTCAAATTCTATTTTGGACACCCATTAACTGTGTGACCATGAGCAAATCACAATCTCTCTAAGCACCAATTTCCTCATCTGCAGATTGGGATCAATAATATCTTATACTATCTAAATCACAGGGTTGTTATAAAGGTCAGATCAGACAATATAACATATATGATTAGTTAAACTTTAAATAATAACAATATTAGTTACATATGCTATCTAAATATGTACATTTTAGCACTTGGCTAGCACATATTGCAATGTTATTGAATATAGATATGTTATTGAATATACATATGACCTCAAAATTAACCTAGAGCACACAAATTTTAATTAAATTCTCTGTATACATGTATACCACATAATGTTTTCTTGATATGCTACTTTGTCTGTGATACATAAAGTTCCTACTGATTAGGAAAATTTCCAAGTTGACATTTTCCTGCACTCATTCAACAAATATTTATTAAAAGTCTATTATATACAAGACGTTTTACTGACTAAGCAGTAAAAGTTTTACTTTCAAACTCATAACTGCCAATCTATTGGGTATTCCTAGGGAGAACTCAAGCAAAATAATAGAAAGCAATCAGATTGCAGAGGAAGAAAAATCAAGAAAGCAATATCTGGAAAAAAAAAGTTGAATAAAAAAACAAAAATACCCTCTTCATAGGCATGAGGTTAGAAAATGCAAAATGACATTGGAAGAAAAGACAAAACCATACAAAGAACACTGCACTGATGGAAGAGACACATTTAGACTTACTCTCATATCCAGTGATATTATTGTCAGATGTATTTGTATATTTGCCAAGAATGAAGCAGGTGTATCTAGATCTCTGTACAAATAACCAAATGTCCCTATACAAGTGAGAACAACCATTTAACACTGAATATAAAACCACTAAAACCTTACAAAAATCAATAATTCTCACTTAGAAGCATGTAAAGAAATATGAATTCATTTAAAATAAATACAAATAGTATAAAACATTCAGGAGTCTGCCTATCAAGAAATATACAAAAATTGTATGAAAATAATTATAAAATACTCTACACAAATAAAGATAGATTGAAATACCTGGAGAAATATTAATTATTCAGGGGTAAGTTAAGTCAATATAACAAAAATGATAATACTAAGTTAATTTACTTATTTGGTATCATACCAATTAAACTATCAAGAAATTTTTTCATAGAGATAGAAAATATAATAGCAATATTCATTTGGAGGAACAAATGGTCAGGAATATAAAGGGAATCAAAAAATAGTAATCACCAAAATAATCTGATGACAGGAAAGAAATTGAGAAATTGATCAGTGAAATAGTAGGTATACAATATACAGAAGCAAATGAACACCATGATCTTGTGTTTGATAAAACCAACAATTGCAGCTATTGGGGTAAAAAAAAAATCACCTTAAGAAAAACTATTGGGAAAACTGGAATATAGTCTAATAGAAACTAGACATAGGCCAATATCTCACACTATGTATTGAGATAAGCTCAAAATGGGTGCAAAAAGCATGATGTCATCAGCAAATTGATGCAAAGAAAAAATTACCTGTCACCCATGTGGATAGGGAAAGGTCCAAGGGAAGTAAGGTGGATAATTTTGACTACATACATTTAAAGGTTTTTATAGTAACCAGTGAAGCTAAAATTAGATGAAAAACAAGAAACTGAGGGGAAAATCTTGGTAACAAGTTTCTCTGATAAAGTTTTCATTTCTAAAATATATAAGAAACTGAATTAAATTTACAAAGATAAGAACCATTCTCCAATTAATAAAAAGGATTATGTGTAGGTTATGAATAGGCAGTTTTCAGAAGAAACTGAAGCTATCAATAGCTATATGAAAAAATACTCGAAGTTACTAATAATAAGATAAATTCAAATTAAAACAATTTTGAGGTACCATCTCATACCTGTCAAATTTGCTCAGATGATAGAAAAGGAAAGTGACATGCTGAAGAAGATATGGGAAAACAGGCACATTACTGTACTTTTTGTGGAATTATGTAGTAGTCTAACTATCCTGGAAAGCAATTTAGAAATATTCTCCAAACATTATTAAATGGTTTTTACTCTTTGACCCTAGTAGCAATATTGTACAATATGAATATTACTTGTTTTGCTTCTTTGAAGTGACTTGCCATTGCAGATTTAAGTTTTTCTATTCTGTCAATGATATCTGCTGTGTAGAGCATAAATTTTAGCTGGATGATAGTCCCCTTTGTTTCTGATTTTGTGAAGCCATACAAATGTGCTGAGTCCTTCCTCCAGTTCCCTCAGTTCCTTAGTTCAGCAGTTGCAAAACACTATGCTATTGTCTCAGGCAGAGCACATCTACACTTTCCTCTACTTCTCTGTCCTTAAAAGATGGTAGGCAGAATTGAGATTTGATCCTTGATGTCACAGAATGTTGGGCTAAAGATAATATCAGGATGTACTAGCAGGGACTATAGTGGCAGCAATGAAATTGCATAATAGATCCCAGAACACAGATACATCTAAAGATTCCTGCCAGAGTATAGTGGCTGGTGAGGCAGTGGGCACTGCCCACTGAATATGTAAGAGTTTGGAGATTATCTTTCTCTGATGTTAATTCATCAATCCATTACCTTGTTAGACTTCTTAGTGTCTTGGCCTGAGAAGATAGCTGCAATCACTTTACCTTAAGCACATAAGTCCTAAGAACTAAAGAAAATATTTAGTCCTCCATCTTCTTGGTCATGTATTCCAGGGAGTTTTAACCCAGGTGTTTATGTGTGCATCTGTGTGTGTGTGTATGTGTTGTGTATGCGTATGCATTTGTATGTGTGTGAGCATGTACACATGTTTGTGTATGATAGATCCTTATAGAAAAAACCAATTACTATAAAATGCAGTTATTAATAGCATTTTTTAAAGTTCATAGATATCTAGTTAAGGATGCTTGACCTAATTCAACTCCTCCATGTGAGGAACCTATAGGCCAAAGAGATGAAGTTCACATACTTAAGACATTTTCCCCATATCATGAAAATAAAATTCCATGGCTTACAAATATCTACTAATGTGTTCATTGTTTTAACTTTTTTGCTTATCTTAAATTATGAATAATACCTTTTTAATAACTCTTTCAGGTTTTGAATAACTTTATTTAATACTTAATTAATAGTTATATTTAAATTATTAATAATTTAAATTTTGAATAATTTAAACAACTTTCTTATGATATAATGAAGGCCATATTGCTATTTGAAACAAATGTACCTATGAAGATTTTTCATGTCTATATAAGGCTTTGAGGTCTACAAACTACTTAATCTATAATACTTTTGTTATTGTCCAAGGCTAATAAAAAACACTGATTCCTAGAATATTTGCTTAACTTCTCTTATAGTATTCAAACATTTGCAAAAGGATCATTGCAAAAATGTTTGTAGCTTATGAGATAACAAGATTACATGTAGAGATTAAGTAGCTTAGAAAGAACTTGGTAAGATACTCCAAATTAAATCAATTATACTTCAATACACAATGATTACAATGGGTAGAACATCGGAAAATATGATCTTGAAGTAATAAATTAGAGGGGTCAAAGACTAGACTATATAGTCTATATATTGGTCTCACACCAATATATCAAGCCATTTTTTTGAGAAAAGTTGGGAGATACTGATTTTAGTGACTCATTATGTTTGGTCTCAGAATGGTTACTGGTTGCTAAAAAGGCAAATGTAGCTGTAAATAAAAAAATATTTTAACAATTAGAGTTAGCCACAAATAGAATTAACTGTCTTTAGAGGTCTTCAAGCAGAGGCTGAATTACCACTTACCTATTTTTAGTAGAGATTAATTTTTGTTATGAATTGGTCATTGGGAAAATGGCTTAATAAATTCTTTTTTTTTTCATTCAGTCAATCATCCAACTAAAAAAACTATGATTCTAATTTAGCCAGGCTTATAATAATTGTCAGATCCAGAATGGAAATCAACATATCCTGACTGTTCCTTCCCCTACAAAAATACTGCCAATCAACAGCATAATATATTAACTAGAGAGAGATTACTAGAGGGAATATATGTGGACAGAATGGCATAAAAAAGAATTCCTGAGCAAAGAGTAGTGAACAAAAATGGGTTGATATCAAAGATAACTTATCTATTTCATATTTTTGCTTAAAGCCAGCCCTCACTTTCAGCTTTTTCAGTTGCATAGATAAAAAGGTATTTAATATTCCATTTCAAGGCTCTGATTATGATACTTCCATATTGCATTGAATTGACCTTCCATTGATGTCATGGTCCTCTTTGAGAACAAAGGACAAACAATAACTTTTGTGAGTAGGAGTAAGGAGCTGGTCCTCCTGGGGACCCAATTGGAACTGGCCAGTTGGACAACACAGCTCTTTTCTTTTTTCCCTTACCTTCCCTCTGTCCCTATAGTATATTATACCCTTATATCATACCCTTACCTGTGGGTGCTCTAACCTAAGGAATATAAATTTTGATCTCTGAAACCTCCCAAGATACTTCTCTACATACTGATATACATTCCCATGAAGACACATTACCTATGAGGCACTTTATATCCCTACCTCCAAATATATTTATACTAGTCTTCTATTTTAGTCTCAGTAAATAAGCTAGCCTTTCTCCTCATTAAGGTTATCTGACACATTTGTACCATTGATCCCATACTTTGCCATTTCCTTTGGAAGCTTGCCCCATCAATCATTTTCTTCCTTCCATCCTTCTAGACTCAGAATGAGGCAGTTCTTCTCCTTTCCTAAATTATCTATCTTTCCCCCCAATTCATCAGTTTTTCTAATCTTCAATCTTTCCCTTTTTCTTGGATCCTCTCCAGATGCCTATCAGATGTTCAAATACCTTAGTCTTTAAACAACAATAACAGCAACAACAAAAATACCTTTTTCTTGAGACTACCATAGCCTCAAGCTCTTTTTTACTATCCCTTTTCCCATTCACTGTGAAACTCTGAGAACTCTACATCAGCTAAATCTTTTCCTTGACACAGATTCATTCCATAATGTCCATAATAATAAAATTATTCTCTTAGTCACCTATCACCTCAATGTCTAATTAAGGAGGCTTTTTCCTCAGTTATTATGTCCAGTCCTTGCTATCTTTTTTCTACACTGTCTCATATCCCATAGTTTAAATGATCAATTCTGCTAATACAACTCCCAAATATATTTCTCTAGACCTAACTTCTACTCAATAGTATAAATCTTTCAGTTCTAACTACCTTCTGGATATCAGCCATTGGATGCTTCACCAGGACCACAAATTCATTATGTTCAAATTGAATTCATCACTTCTTCAAAACCTGCTCTTTTTTATTTCTGCTGATAGTACCACTGTTCTCTCCTGAAACCTAGGTTTGAAACCTTAGAATCATTCATGGTGTTTCTTCTCTTTCTCCTAAATCAATTACTGTTACTATGTCAATGTTACTTTTGAAATCTCTCTCATATCACTCCTCTCATGTTCACTCTCATTTTCATTGCCAATACCCTGGTTCAGGTATTCATCACCAGTTTCCCTACCTCCAGATTGTTTCTTCTCAAATGGATTCATTTGGCACTGTTTCTAAAACAATCTTTTTAGTGCAAATGGCTTCACACCTTGTGCATCTACTCAAAAATCTCCCATAACCCTTCACTAAATAAAATTCAAATTATTTAAACTGACATTTGTAGCCTACAATAATTTGTTTCCTACCTATGTTTTCAACAATATTTCATAAAACTAACATTAATGGATGAAATGAATTACTCATCTTTCTTGATTTCTTCCTACCTTTCCCACCACTTTGTCTTTTAACATCTCATCTCCTATGACTGGAGCAAACTCTTAGGCATTAATTAATACCTATCAACATCTTTCACTTCCTTCATGAGTCAGTTTGTAAAGTCTTCCTGATTCATTCAATCAGTAATGCTCCCCCAGCTTTGAATTCCAAAGCACTCCGATTTCTTCAATGAATTTAATCCCTTTCCAATTTTTGTTATAATGTTCAACTCTCCTTTCCCTACTAAATAACTATTCAAGGCAGGAACTGTCATTTTTGGGGGGAAGGGGAAAGAATCAGAGAGAAGAGAATTGGATTAAACTCATTGGTGTTGGAAATGATAGATATTTCTTTTCCCAAAACAGATATGAAACTGTTCTGCAATTCACTGTCATGCAGAATTATCTGAGGACAATGAAAGAGAAAGAGATCAGTCCAAAATTACACAATCAGGATATAACAGAAATTGGACTTTAATTCAGGCTTTCCTGACTCTAAACTTACTTCTTTATATACTGCTTCAATACTTCTTCTTGTCTTGTACACAATGGGAGCTAAATAAATGTTTGTCTCCCTCATCCTGTACTTGTTCAGTTGGTTTTTAAATAAATCTAACTACAATGGCTAATATGGATATATGTTTTACATGACTTCATATGTATAATCTATATCCAAGTGTTTATCTTTTCAAGCAAGAAAGGGGAGAAAGCGAGAAAAATAATTTGGAATTAAAATTTTTTTTAAATTTAACATTAAATATTTTACATGTGATTGAGAAATATTTAATGAAATGAATAAAATATATTGCAAAACAAAGCATTTCTTCCCCCCAAAAAAATCTAAATATAGGACTTTTGTATTTATCACTATTCAAATGTATCTTTTTAGTTTCATTCCATAGTTCTAGTCTATAAGTATCTTTGGGGCCTTGTTTCTGTCATCCTACTAAGACTAATAACACTTGCAAAGTTGATAAGAATCATGCCTATGAATTCATTCATGGGGGTGGAGATGGGAGTGAATGGGGAGAATTCCAAAGAAAAGCTTAAAGTAGAATCCTGTCATATACTACTGGAGATCTTCATTCACTTTGACAATTCAATTTCTATTCGCTACTATTTCAATCAATCAAAAAGCATTTATAAAGCATTTACCATGTTCCAGAAACTGCTAAGTTCTGGGAAACAAAAGAAAGGCTCTTAAGGAGCTTGTGTTCTAAGAGAGGGAGACCACATGTAAGTAAGTAGGCACATACAAGATACAAAAAGCCATGTGATGTAGTGGACAGAGAGCTTGTCTTGAAGCCAGCAAGATCTGGATTCAATTTCCACCTTCTGCAAAAATCCCTTTACTTCTTAGTATTCTGGGTACTTCTAAGATTATTAAATTGGAGAGAAGGTACCAACCTAAATTGAGAGGAGTATCCTCTTTTGAGAGGTTTTTTATCTTGTTTCTATCTCCAGAAAAGATAAATACAAAACAGTTGGATGGTCAACATCCTGAGAGCTTCTACTTTTTTTTAAACAGAAAACACCTCTGAAGAACTAAATTTTGTATGAAAGATAGCCCTCCCCTCCCTTTTATCAAAGCCTGCACACCTAGCACTGGCCAATGATTTTCTCAGGCGTCCTCCTCCCCCAGCTTTTTCATTCTCAGTAGGACACAGTGATCAACATGGGAGGATTATAATTGAATGAGTTGCATTCTACAACAGATATCTTACTTCCCCCCTCAAATCCATCATTCCCTCAAAATTCCCTGATTTTGTCAAAGATAACAATCAGCCTTTTAGTCTTCCAAACTTGCAACCTGAATGTCATTTACAATTCCTCAAATCTTAACTTTTGTCTTGCCTCTGGACTTCAATAACTCTGAAAGAGAGAGTAAGGCTGACAGCTTCACACAATTATGCTTCACTTAAATCCAACTCACAATCAAGTCAAAGATATCACCTTTGTGAGGCCATTAATCCTCTTTGAAAATGAAGGACAAAAGACAAAAAGATAATGACGAATGTTGGAGGGGATGTGGGAAAACTGGGATACTAATACATTGTTGGTAGATGATCCAGCCATTCTGGAGAGCAATTTCAAAGTATGCCCAAAGAGCTATAAAATTGTGCATACCTTTTGATCCAGCAATGTCACCACTGGTTCTATATCTCAAAAAGTTCACAAAAAAGGAAAAAGGACCTACACGAATAAAAATGTTTGTTGCAGCATTTTTTTGTAATGGCAAGGAACTGGAAATTGAATGGATGTCCATAATTGGAGAATGGCTAAATAAGTTATGGTATATAAATATTATGGAATATTATTGTTCTATAAGAAATGATCAGCAGACTAAATTCAGAAATGCCTGGAGAGACTTACAAGAACTGATGTTAAGTGAAGTAAGTAGGACCAAGAGAATATTATACATAACAACAAGATTTCCCCAATTAATGTAACAAAATGATAAGCAAATTATCTCATTAATCAAAGGTATAAAATATGTGGAAAAATTCACCTCCATTGAATCGATCAAAGGCATAAATGAGGTGTAAAAAGTCCTTAATCAATTTGAAAAGAGTGAAATGATTTGGGCCATTAGATAAAATGAGGTGCTGCTACAACAGAAGTGCATTAGGATTCATTGAAGAGACTTTTTTATGTTCTGAGAGGCTTGGATAAAAGCAGCAAACCAGTTTTAGAAGTGGGGAGTAATAGCTATTCAGCCTAGTGGTGAAACAGTTCTAGACAAGCCTTGAGAGAAAACATTTGGGCATTGGGAAGAAGGAAAGAGTCTATATCTCCTCCCTTCCCACTTTGTTGTTGTTATTTCTGCTGTGTTGTTTCAATCCTTTTAGATTCTTCATAACCACATTTGGGGTTTTCTTAGCAAAGATAGTAGAGTGGTTTGCCACTTCCTTCTCTAGATTATTTTACAGATGAGGAAACTGAGTCAAACAGGGTGATCTGTTAATCCTGAGTCAAACAGGGCGAAGTGACTTATCCAGGATCACACAGCTCGTAAATGTCTAGATAAATCTTCTTGACTCTAGGCCTGGCATTCTATTCATTGTAAGAAATGAAGAAAGGCATAATTTAAAGAAGTGTGCGAAAACTCATGGAAACTAACTGGAGCAGAGAGGAAGTAAGCAGAGCCAGAAAAACAATATGTACAAATTTATTGGGTTTTTGAAAATGTAGTATTTATTGTATAGATCCTCTTTTTTAAAAAAATAAAAGCTTTTTTTCAAAATACATACAAAGATAATTTTCTACATTCACCCTTACAAACCGTTGCGTTCCAAATTTTTCTCCTTCCTTTCCCTCCTCTCCTAAACAGTAAGTAATCCAATATACATTAAATGTGCAATTCTTCTAAATATATTTTCATATTTGTATGTTGCACAAAAAAAATCACATCAAAAATGAAAAAAACCATGAGAAGGAAAAAAAACCCAAGCAAACAAATAATAACAATAAAGGTGAAAACACTATGCTTTGATCCACATTCAGACTCCATAGTCTTCTTTCTGGATCTGGATGGCTCTTTCCATCACAAGTCTATTGATATTACCTTGAATCATCTCATTAATGAAAAGAGCCAAGTTCATCACCGTTGATCGTCACATAATATTATTATTGCTGTGTACAATGTTCTCTTGATTCTACTCATTTCACTCATCATCAGTTCAAGTGAATATTTCCAGGCTTTTCTGAAATCAGCCTGTTCATCATTTCTTATAGAACAATAATATTCCATTGCATTCATACAACATAACATATTCAGCCACTCCCCAGCTGATGGGCATCCATTCAGTTTCTAGTTTGTTGCTGCTACAAAAAGGGCTACTACAAACATTTTTATACATGTGTCCTTTTCTCTTTTGAATGATCACTTTGAGATATAGGCCCAGTAAAAATACTACTGAATCAAAGGGGAAGTACAGTTTTATAGTCCTTTGGAGAACAAAGATTCTGTTTAAAAAAAAACAGTAACAACTTTGAAAGACTTAACAACTTTGATCACAGGTGTATTTCTATATCAAACTGTTTATATGTGTAAGTATTCTTCCTTCCTTTTGGTCAGTTCATATGAGAATGAGATTCAAGTATCAGCCATTCCCTTCTACCCTTTCCTCCTTTGTATAATTTCTACTTCTATATCCTTAAGTGAGATAATTTCCCTAAGTCCCTCCTTTTCTTCCTCCCTGTCTATTGTTTTTATCCTTTCTTTTCATTCTTTTTCTTAAGATCATCAAGATATAAGAGAATTACTCCCAGTCCATATTTTATTTGACTCCTTCCATAGATCCTGAGGACCTGTACCATTATTCCAACTTGGAACATGAGCCTTTTATCCGTATGTAGTCCTTTATTGTTGTTCATTCATGTTTATCTTGAACATCTCTCTTCAATACTGTATTTGTATTTCTAAGTTTCCCTGCAGCTCTGGAATTTTCATTCAGAATGTTTGGACTTCTAGGGGTGTAACTAAGATGGCGAAGTAAACTCAGGAAGCTACTTTAAGCTCTCTCAGTTTTCCTCGAAAACCACATGACCAAGCCTCTGGAATGAAACCTCTCTCCAGGTCAAGAAGGACTGATAAAACTTCAAGAAAGGTCAGTTTCACTGAGGTGAAGAGGGTATTGGGCCCTGTTCAGACACTTTGGGAAAGCTAGTGAAAGGGTCTTAATCACAGCAAATCAGCAACTAAGACTCTCAGTTCTGATTCAGTGAAGGAAGATCAGTGAGGCAGCTTTCGGTCTCAGATCAGAAGGCAAACTCTGGGAAACCAAGTTGTTTCCTGGAAAGAGCAGGCAAAGCTACACATTACAAACACAAGGGGCCCCCATTCTCAAAGCCAAGATTCAGAGCTGCACAGAAAGTTTGGTACAGTGCCCCATAAACCCCAGGAGCAGAGCTCAATCATAAAAGTTAAAAAAGAGGAAATACCAAAAGAAAAGGAGCAAGAAATAGAAAAGAACCTTGATCATATAAAGCTACCATGGTGACAGGACAGACCAAAACACAAACTTAGACTGTTAGGTGCTGGATATGTTGGGGTCATAGTCACATCCCCTTTCCTTGCCATTAGGACTACGAGAATTGAGTCAGGAAAAATCTTGGAGCTCCATTCACCTTTACATACCATTGTGTCATAAACTCCAGGTGCATTATCTCAATCCTTGCTAGGATAATGCCTCCTCTGTTTTGAGTATTAACCCTCACCTTGCTATCTCCTGCCCTTGACCTTATCTTTACTCCTATACTGTCAGGATTAAGTTATGATCTTTTCCTGGAATTATGGCTTGTTCATCCACCCAGTGTCCCCCCTCTCCATCTGCCTTTGTTTCCCCTATAAGACTGTATACTCAGGTTATGCATTCTGTTTGCAAACCCTAGTTAGCTAAAATCCTATATAAGTTCCCTGCCTCAGTTTATCTGGGCCAAATGCTTTGGACAAGAGTCCCATGAGTTCGGCTAGCCTAAACTCTCCACATTAAAGATTAAAAAAAATCTCTGTTTTGCCTCATTTTCTCTGGTATTACATTTGGAGACCCCATTGACATCTGAGAGGATTAAGAGCAAGGATCAAGATAATGCATTTGGAGTTTATGATACAATGGTATGTAAAGGTTTTGAGCACAAGCTATATTTTCCTCTGAGGCAATGCTTGTAGATGTTTTGGAGGCATTCTCCTCTGTATTTGTGTCTTGATTATCCCCACCCTCCTCACCTCCTCACCCCCCAAGCTCATTACATTGCTGGGATCTATAGCGCTTCAGGAAAAAGATTTGAGCTGATCTTGTTGCTGCTTTCTTGAAGATATTAAGTGTTATATTACTCCAGAATCTCAGAAACAGGTTTGGACATAAAATAAAATTATGGGTAATTTTTTATTACTCTTTTCCCCCTAACTCTCCTATCAGGACTATCATTCCCCCAAGTCTGAATTATTCAAGTTCTTGAAATGGATTTAAATCTGAGTATACTCCCATTTGGATTCCAGAGAAAACCTGGAAAGATTTACATGAACTGATGATGAGTGAAGTGATTCCAGGAAAACATTGTGTACACATATTGTGTGTACAATCATTGCAATATTGTACAATGATCAAATATGAGAAAATTTAGGTCTTCTCAGAAATGCAATGATCCAAAACAATTCTAAAAGACTTGTGATGGAAAATAGTATCTACATCCCCCCAAAAAAAAGAACTATGAAGCCTGAGTGCAGAATGAAGCATACTATTTTCACTTTTTTCCCCATGGTTTTTTCCTTTTGTTCTGTTTCTTCTTTCACAATATTACTACTGTGGAAATGAGTTTCACATAATTCTATGTATATGACCTATATTAGAAGCTTATCATCTTGGGGAATAGGGAGGGGAGGGAGGAAGGGAGAAAATTTTGGAATTCAAAATCTTATAAAAGATGAATGTTGAAAACTATCTTTACAAGTAGTTGGAAAAATATATTTATAAAAAACTCACCCTGACCCAATCCCCAAGAGAAAAGCTCTTTTGGTTTAGAACTGCAGAATTGCAGAATCCCTTTTGGTATGATATTACTATCTTGGTTTTTCCTCTGAAGACTGGGCTAGACATTGAGAGTGAGACTCCACTTTGCACCTGAGGTCTGAACCCATACCACTATTGCTGCTGCTACAGACCTCAGAACTTCCCCCAAGTCCCTTCTCTTCTCATTCTGCCCTGGCTCAGCAACTTGGCACTGAATAGTGTGTGACAAAGCTGCCAATTGCCAACTGTCCCTGTTGTAGCATACCAGCAAATTTCTTAGACTTCCTTTTACCTTTGTGCATAGGCTCTCTTTGAACAATTGAATGCTTTGTGAACAGCTTTCTGTACCAATACCATTTCCACTGCCCACAGACCTCCCAGTCTATCTCTTTAAGCTGAGCAGGGCTTGATAAAGAAATCACTGTGATTTAAAAAAGAAATTTTCTCATTAAGGATCATTCTAATATATTTCCTATATATGTTAGGAGTTTGTGGAGGGGAGCATTGTTTCTATTTTGTTTTCTATCATCACTCTATCATGTTGGCTCCCAATATGAATTTTCTATCAGAAGAACATTTGTGAACATTTATTTATCATAGCTAATTGTTACTAAGTTGGCAGTTGTTGTTTGTCCTTTGCTCTTTATCAGGACCATGACATTAAGGAGCTGATATCACATGCATCATGATGTCACATGCATCATGACATGCAAGTGAATTGGATTTAAGTGAGGGAGGGCTGTGCAAGGCCTCACTTTCCCCTACAAAACCATCTGGGTCCAGTGGCCAGCAAAATGGCCAGAGATGGCTCTGGATTCAGTGGGAAACCTTGGCCTTTTTATGCTAAGGTGTTTAACAAGTCTCAGACTGACAGAGACAATGTTCAATCAGTGATTAAGGCTAGGAAAGAAATGAGGCATAGAATACTTCTTTTACCTAATTAAAAAATCATTCATAGAGGGAAAGACCCTCAAGATTTCTGACTTAAACAGAAACAATTACTATTTATATTCACACTGGGCCAATTAGGGGTCCTAATGACCAGCTTGGGCTTGGCCTGGAACTTATGGTTGTTCAATCCATGAGAGCCAGAATGATTTGGGTTTAAGGCATGGTCCTAGCCCATAAATCTGAGGATATCTTGAGAGGTTTCAGAGATCAAAATTTACATTCTTTTGAATAGAGAACCAATAGGTAACAGGATGATATAAAGGTTTTAATACCCTATGGGGAGAGAGGGAAGGAAAGAGAAAAAAGAAAAGAGCTGACCAGTTCCAACTGGGTCCTCATGGAGGCAGCTCCTTATTCCTATTCACAGAGGGTATTGTTTGACCTTTGTTCTCAAAGAGAACCATGATTTTATGGAGGTCATGCCATAATATGCAAGTGAATTGGATTTAAGTGAAGGAAGGCCTACACTCATTTTCTCTTCTGGAGCCATCTTGATCCTTTGGCAAAATATAGATCAGGATGACTGGAGATGGCCCTCACCGAAGATGGCAGAGGAGATTTGAAAGAATATGATATAAGGAAGGTCAATTTCAATGGAATATGGGAAGTATCATAATCAATGCGCCAAAAATCAGCATAATACATTAACTAGAAAGGGATTACATGGAAGAGTAAGTGTGGAAAGAATGGTATCAAAAAAGACTGTTCTGAGCAGGATAATGGATTGATGCCAAAGATAAATTTTATCTACACCATATTTTTGCTTAAAACTAGTCCTAACTTTCAGCCTTTTCATAGTTATATATCAAGTAGGTAAAAATGTATTAACTTTCTGTTTTCTGCCTGACTTGTAACTTAAGACACAGTGGGGGTTTTTCACCCAAATAACACTTTGCTAATTTTGTATCAATGTTATGCTAATCCAGTTTCTTCTCAATATTCTTCAAATTATTTTGAATTTTTTCTTTTGTCTGTTTCTTTTATTTGTTCAGTACACCACAGTGGAATACTTCTGACAATATTTTTCCAAGAGTGAAACATAATTCTTATCCAAATAATCATTCCCACAAAAGATTTTTTTAAGATTTAAAGCTTTTAAGGTGCTCCAAATCACTATTGATCAGAGAAATGCAAATTAAGACAACTCTGAGGTACCACTACACACCTGTCAGATTGGCTAAAATGACAGGAAAAGATAACGATGAATGTTGGAGGGGATGTGGGAAGACTGGGACACTGATGCATTGTTGTTGGAGCTGTGAACAGATCCAACCATTCTGGAGAGCAATTTGGAGCTATGCTCAAAAAGTTATCAAACTGTGCATACCCTTTGACCCAGCAGTGTTTCTATTGGGATTATATCCCAAAGAAATCATAAAAGAAGGAAAGGGCCCCACATGTGCAAAAATGTTTGTGGCAGCTCTTTTTGTGGTGGCTAGAAACTGGAAACTGAGTGGATGCCCATCAGTTGGAGAGTGGCTGAATAAATTATGGTATATGAATGTTATGGAATATTATTGCTCTGTAAGAAACGACCAGCAGGACGATTTCAGAGAAGCCTGGAGAGACTTGCATGAACTGATGCTGAGTGAGACGAGCAGAACTAGGAGATCGTTGTACACGGCAATAACAGTACTATATGAGGATCAGTTCTAAGGGACATGACTCTCTTCAACAATGAAATGCTTCAAACCAATTCCAATTGTTCAGTGAAGGAGGCCATATACACCCAGAGAGAGGGATGTGAAATGTGGACCACAACATAACATTTTCATGTTCTCTATTGATGTTTGCTTGCATTGTAATTCCTTTATCGGATTATTCTTTCTTATAGATACGATTTCTCCTGAACAAAAAAAAAATGATGTGTGGCAATAACTATACATATATTCGATTTAAGTATTCTAACATAATTATCATGTAGTGGATATCCTTCCATCTAGGGGAGGGGTGGGGAGTAGGGGGGGAAAATTTGTAACAGAAAGCTTTGTAAGGGTTAATGTTTAGGAATTACCCATACATATGTTTTGCAAATAAAAAGTATTAATAAAATAAAAAATAATAAATAAAATTTAAAAAAAAGATTTAAAGCTTTTAAAGAAAAAAAAAGAAAATCAATTTATTTTCAGATCATCTCATCTGTTCAGGCTGATGTAGTCATCAAAGTTATTTAATGACTCTTGGAATTTATGAGAGTAAATTCTGCTGCCTAGTCTAACTCACAAGAGAGTGACATCAAACCGACTAAATGTATGAGATTTGCCCTTCTAATGACACAACTGAATTCTAACAATTTATGACAATGAGGAAGCCTGATACAATGGATAAGCAGAGGTACCTAATGCTTTAACCAATCTAGGAATTATTCAGTCTTCAGGGTGAATACTGACTCCTACGAGAGAATCAGGACTTGATTTACTGCTTTGTTGATTGCTTGGACATGAGAAAATAATGAGGGTAAAAAAGATAATAACACAGATTAAGTTTAAAAATGTGTCTTTTTTTCCTTCGAGAGTCAGTGGCTAATGTTATTAGCACGTTCTTGATTGACCAACCTTAAAATTAGAAAATCCTGTGTACAAATCTTGCTTCTTCTCATATACATACTATGTGAGTTCAGATAAGTTGCTTACAACTGCTAAGTGCCCATAGAAGGTACAGACAAAGTACTTCCCTATACTGGTAGAAGGAGTTTCCATACTGGGAGCAGGTCCAGACCAAAACAAAAAAGTGTAAGAGAGTCAACATAACCTTAACAAGCAAATTGTTAAATAAGAAGAAAATCAAGGTTTTTCAAACCTTATATTCAAAATTGCCTGAAATCTCAAAATAAGAGTTTTTTAATCAAACTTCCAGAACAAGCCAAAGAACTGCAGTTTCCTCACTGACTTTCCCAAATCCAGTCTTCAGGCATAAAATCTTTGTCCAAATATCCAGAAAATCACCATCAGGCTTCTTCAGCATTTTAATGAGAAGGAAGACACTATTCTTTGTTACTCTGCTTTGAGCAATACAACTCCCATCTTTATACCTTAATTTTCCTAACATTAATGAGGTTAAATACTTTTTACCCTTTCCCCCAATGCAATATAGCTTGGATGAATTAAACATAGCTGCAAAATACTTTGTGTCCTTCAGGGAGAAAAATATTATTTGCTGATAAATTATTTATTCATTCATTCATTTATTTACTTTATAAAATGCTGTGCCTTTTATGAAAATTCCAACAGAGGTTATTCTGTTACATCATGAATAGTTTACCCACTGAAAAATCCATTTTCAGAAATGAAAGAATAATTACAAATCAGCAATAAAGAGTGTGACATACGTTACCACTTTATAAGGAATATTTTTTGCAACAAGATTGTCTTGAATTAATGCATATTGGAACCAAGAAGAAATAGGTTTCTCTGTTTTGTTCTATATCACTAAAAGTCATATTAATTTTAAAGCATGAGCACCATCTTATTTTGTTGTGTTATAGCACAATGTCTGATTAATATGTACATTCTCTTATTTACTCAAGGACATATTCATATTCAATGGTAAGTCATCCAAGTTCTTAGTAAATCTTTTTCTTTTTTTCTTAATTCTAGTCAATCCATTGCTCATTAATTCCACTAAAAAGCATAGTGAGGGAAATAGTCTTTTTTTTTAACTTTTTAGGGAATAAGGATGGGAGGTACAAGGAAAAGAAACAATATTATGTGCCTACTATGTGTCAGGCACTATGCTAAATGTTTTAGTGATCTGGCTAAAATATAACTTCTTAAAATAACAGAATTAATATAGCATTAGTATCATATAGTACTATAATGTTTGTGCTTACTCATAGGTTTCATTAACCCATATTCTTCTATTCCCAATTAATATAAAAAAGCTGGATTTATAATCAAACAATGAACTGTTTTTCAAAATGCTAAGAAACCCATAGCTATTTATCATTCTGTTTCAGACTATGCAACAGAAATTTAGATGACATTTTCACTCCACTCAATTCTGCGCAGTGCATAAAAAACACATTAAGTTCATATTCCTTTATGTCACTGCTTGTCAAAATGTGAATACAGATCTGCTAAATACCAAAGTCAATGATCCTGGACTCACTGCTTCTGCCTTTGCCTAAAACCATCAGAAAAACACCTCAGACCCCGGAGTTTTGGCCTTCCAATTAGTCATCTATGGTCCTCAGGATCTGATTTGTTATCTGGGCGTTTCATCTATTATTCATCATCCTTAGTGAATAACTTGCTTACTATCACATGTTAGACTGCTTCTAGTATATATTATTAATCCATATTTTTGTAGAGAACTTAATTTGTCAAACAGTCCCCAAGTGTTTTGTACATTGTTCTTTCTAATTCACAGTAGGTGACTCTAAGGTTCTGTTCCTTATTTCAATACATTACTCTCCTGGTCATGCTGGGGTCTGATTTTATCCAAAATAAAATAGCTTCTTGAAGGGTCACTGGTATCTGTAAATTAGTCATTAAGAATTTACTAAGCACTAATATAAGCTAGGGTTTGTGTTAAGTGAGGATATCATTTGCCATGGAAATCCTTCTTTTACTGGAGTTTTTTACTGCTACTTAAAATATAGCCCTAAAAATATGTCCACTTGATTATGCTATCTCCTCATGCCATCTCAAATATCTTGGCTTCATTTCACTACCAAATTCCCAGAAAGAGGAATCTGGATTGGTCCTTACTTCTCAACTTTTGCAATATGGCTTCTATCTCTGTCTAACTCTTTCTCCTGCATGTACTCTCTTCCCTTGCTTTTTGTGGTGGTACTCCCTCTTGGCTCTCCTTTTGTTGTAAGCCATCTACTTTGTTTTGTCCAAAAGGTTCGAGGTTTTTTCCTTTTATAAAATTAAATAGTCAAGAACCATAAAATCTAATTAAATCACTAATTAGAGATTAAAAGCACAAACTACAAGAATAAAAAGGACATAAAATTGAGTGGATATCCATGAATTGGGGAATGGCTGAATAAGTTATGGTATAAGAATGTAATGGAATATTATTGTTCTATAACAAATGATGAGCAGACTAATTTCGGAAAAGCCTGGAAAGACTAACTGATGCTGAATGAAATAAGAAGAATCAGGAAAACATTGTACACAGCAACATCAAGATTATGTGATGAATAGTTATGATAGAATTAGCTCTTCTCAGCAATGTGGTAATCTAAGATAGTTCCAGTAGATTTGAGATGAAAAATGCCATATGCATTCAGAGAGAGAACTAAAGAGACTGAATGTGGATTGAAGCAAACTAGTTTCACCTTTTGGGGACTTAGTTTTTTTTCTTTCTTATTGTTTTTTCTCTTTTGGTCTAATTTTTCTTTTACAATATGACAAATATGGAAACGTGTAAAATGATGGTACAAGTATAACCTGTATCAGACTGCTTGCTGTCTCAGGAAGAGGTATTAAAGGAGAGGAGAAAAAAAATGGAACAAAAAATCTTACACAAATAAAAGCTGAAAATTATCTTTACATATAATTAGAAAAAAAATAAAATACTATGATTTGAGATAAATAAAGTATTAAGGGACTCAAGGATATGAACCTAGAACAGTTTCAAAAAAATGATATAAAATACAACAATCACTAAATCAGGAAGTTAATGAAATAGACTTTATTCAAGAAAGGACTTCTCACAGCATTGTTAGCCACCAGGTAAATAATTTCACAGTTCAGTCGGCTAGTTGTATAAAGCATTGGGTAGAGCTGAAATAAGGGGCTATGAGGAGAATCACTAGAGTTTCAAGAATGCCAGGAGTCTGTCCATGCTTCTACTTCCACCTGGCTCTTTGTTGAACCATCCTCTATTTTTCAACCCTATCCTCACATAGGGCTCTGACAAAAGTCCTCTTATCTATACACATTCTCTGCTTTGATAATCATATAATAGCCCCACTAATTCAATTATTATTTCTTAGGAGGTGACTGCCAAATCCATATTCAGTTAGGCAATATGCATAATAAGAACTTACTACATTACAGACACTGTGCTAAGTCCTAAGGATACAAAAAGATGGATAAGACAATACCTGCCCTCAAAGAGCTTACATTCAAATGGGAGAGAGCACAGATATGTACAAATAGGCTATATACAATAAATAGATAATATGATAATTAGCATAATAAAATTCCATATAACTATCCCTAATTTTTCCCTGAACTCAACTTCTGCATTTCCAGTTGCTTTGTGGACATCTTTGGCTCAAATTCGTCTCTTCTCTCTTTTTCCCTGCTACTGTTCTCTCCTCTACATTTCCCTATTTTTGTTGAATAGCATGCAGTGAGTGGGACTTTGCTCCTACATTGCAAAATTTAGAAAATTTTGTTCATATTTCAGTCCTTTAATAGCATGGAAAATCTGAGCTTATCACCTACTTAGCAATAATAATTAAAGTAAGAATCAATCAAATATTTATTAATTGCCTACTGTGCATCAGACACTGTGCTAGGCACAGAGAACACAAATATACTGAAAGAAATAATCCCAATTTGATTGGAGCTTTTAAGACCTTCTCTGACACATTTCTCTCAAAGTTGGTATAGTCCCTGAGTATACCTTTTCCCCCTTCCCCACAAATGTGAGGTTCTCCCTAGAATCAGCTTCCTTTTAATGAAGGAAGAGGCCATATTGTCTCCTATTCTCTCCATTTCAATTGAGGGTGAAGGCAAGGTTTATGGCAACTTCCCCAGTTTTCTTTTTATCTTCCTTCCAGCAACATTTGTGTTGCTTGCCATAAAACAAAAAACCTGCTAGTTAGACTGTACACTCCTTGAAAGCTAGAACTAATTTTTGTCTTTCTTTGTATTCCCAGAACTTAGCACAGTGACTGACATGTGGTAGGCACTTATTAAATGTTTGTTGACTGATTTGTAGTGGCTCCTAAGACATCATATTCCAGTCCCCCAGAATCATAATCTTAGAATCATCCTTGAATCTTCTCTCTCCATCTCCCAATCTAATTTTTTGCCAAATCTTGTCAATTTTACTTCCATAACATATTTAGTACATTTTTTTCTTTTTTCTTTTAATATGGCTACCATACTAGTCCAGATTCTCATCCCCAATTGTCTGAATTTTTATAACAGTGGCCTCACTCTTCTGATGATCTACCCTCTCTTTAATCTAAGGTCCATGAACTTTTAAAATGGAAAAAGTATCTCTTTTAAAAAGTTCAGAAGATGCCAGAGGGCAGACATGACTCTGTGTAATCTTTTCTACCCTTCTCTCAAACCAACAGCAGATTAAGCCTCTAAACTGGTTTTTATATCAAAAAATCCACAAACACTTGGAGTACAACACATTTCTAGAAGAAGATACCTTGGAAGAACTTCAGAACAGGTCTGTTTCAATCAGGCAGGGGACAGTCTGCCGAGCCCAGACCACAGTACAGGAGACCTGGGCAAGAAGCTAGAGTGGAGAGTCAGAGTATGGTATGTTCCACACACCTGGAAAGCTTCTCTGAGCCTCTTAAGCCACTCTGATGGTTGCAAGCAGGTGGTTTGACAGATTTACCTTTTATAAAAGACAAATTGTAAACCAATGAACCCCTGAAGAGCCATTGAACGTAAAATAGCCATTGAAAGAATCCACCAATCCACCTCCTGAAAGAGACCCCAAAATTAAATCCCCAAGGAATATTGTGGCTAAATTTCAGAACTATCATACCAAGAAAAGATATTGCAAGCAGTTAGAAAGAAACAATTTAAATATTGAGGAGTCACAATTAGGATTTCCCAGGACCTAGCAGCTTCCACCTTAGAGGATCAAAGGGCCTGGAATCTGATGTCCAAAAAGCAAAGGAACTGGGATTATATCCAAGAATAAGCTATCTAGTAAAAATGAGCATTTTCTTTCAGGGAAGTAGATGGAAATTCAATGATATAGGTAAATTTCACCTATTTCCGATGAAAAGACCAGAACTGAACAAAAAATTTGATCTCCAAACACAGAATTCAAGAAAAGCATAAAAAGGTAAAAAGGAAAGAACTCTTGAGAACTACATTTCTCTTATGGGTATACTTAGAAAATGTGGATATAATTTGATCTTGTTATGATAATATGAAAAAGAAATTAGAAGTAGAAAATGGATCATAGGGAAGAAGAGGAAAAAAGAGATAAAATAAGGGAATTTACATCTTACAAATATGCAAAGAAAACCTATTATAATTGAGGGAAAGAAGGAAGGGGGATGAGCATTGTGTGACTCTTACTTTCATCAGATTTGGCTCTAAGAAAGAATATCAGACATATTTGGTGTCACAAAGAAACTTGTCTCACCTTATAAGGAAGTAGGAGGGAGAAGTGGAAAAGAAAGGGAAAGACTAATAGAACAGAAAACAGAAGAATTAGGGGAAAGGTGTAAAAAAGGGGGAGGGGCTGTAAAGGGGAAGGACTGTTTGAGGGCAGAAGTCATAAAAAAGCAAAATACTGAGGAGGAGGGAAAGGTAATAGGAAAGAAAATAAGATGACAGGAAATACAGAATTAGTTACTTTAACTGTTAATGTGAAGTATTATAAATGGAAGCAGATAGCAGACTGGATTAAAAGCCAGAATCCAACAATATGTTGTCTACAAGAAACACATTTAAAGCCTATTAGTACATACAGAGTGAAGGTAAAGGGCTGGAGCAGAATATCTTATGCTTAAGGTGAAGAAAAAAAAGGCAGGGGTAGCAATCCTGATCTCAGATCTAGTAAAAACAAAGATAGATCTAATTTAAAAAGATAAGGAAGGAAACTATATCTTACTAAAGGGTATCATAGATAATAAAGAAATATCAATACTAAACATATATGTACCATGGAAATTCCTAGAGGGGAAGTTAAGAGAAATGCAAGAAGAAATACACAACAAAACTATACTAGTTGGGGATCTCAACCTTGCTCTCTCAGAACTAGATAAAGCAAACCACAAAATAAGTAAGAAAGAAGTTAAAGTTAGAATGTTAGAAAAGTTAGGTATAATATATATTTAGAGAAAATTAAATGGACACAGAAAGGAGTTCTGTCAGCTGTTCATGGAATTTATACAAAAATTGATCTTGTGTAAGGGCATAAAAACCTCAAAATCAAATGCAGAAAGGCAGAAATAATAAATGCATTTTTTTCAGATCATGATGCAATATAATGCTAGGAGAAAATGGATCAAAAAGTAATTGGAAACTAAATAATCTCATCCTAAAAAATGAATGGGTGAAACAGCAAATCATAGAAACAATAATTTCACCCAAGAGAATGACAATAATGAGACAACATACCCAAATTTGTGGGATGCAGCCAAAGCAGCAATAAAGGGAAAATTTATATCTCTAGTTGCTTATTTGCATAAAATAAAGAGAAAATCAATGAAATGAGGTTGAAACTAAAAAAAAATAGAAAAAGAACAAATTAAAAAACTCCCAATCAAATATCAAACTTGAAATTCTAAAAATAAAAGGAGAGATTAATAAAATCAATTGAATTAATCAATTGAATTAATAAATAAAACTAAAAGTTGGTTTTATGAAAAAACCAACCAAGTAGATAGACCTTTAATTAATTTGATTAGGAAAAGGGAAAGAGAAAAATCAAATTGCTAGTTTCAAAAATGAAAAGGGAGAACTTTCCAACAAAGGAGAGGAAATTAAAGCAATAATTAGTAGTTATTTTGCCCAACTTTATGCCAATAAATTTGATAACCTAAGTGAAATGGAGGAATGCGTAAAAAAAATATAGATTGCCCAGATGAACAGAAGAGGAAATAAATTACTTAAATAGTCCCATTTTAGAAAAAGAAATAGAACGAGTTATAAATCAACTCCCTAAGAAAAAATCCCCAGGAACAGATGGATTTATATGTGAATTCTACAAAACATTTAAAGAACAATTAACTCCAATAATACATAAACTATTTGAAAAAATAGGGAATGAAGGAGTCCTACCAAATTCCTTTTATGACACAGACATGCTACTGATTCCTAAACCAGGTAAGATGAAAATAGAGAAAGAAAATTATAGACCAATTTTCCTAATGAATATTGATGCAAAAATCTCAAATAAAATATTAGCAAAGAGATTACAGAAAATCATCCCCAGGATAATATACCATGATCAAGTAGGATTTATACCAGGAATGCAGGGATGGTTCAATATTAGGAAAACTATTAGCATAATTGACTATATCAATAACCAAATGAACAAAAACATATGATTATCTCAATAGATGCCAAAAAAGCATTTGATAAAATCCAACATCCATTCCTATTAAAAGCACTGGAGAGCATAGGAATAAATGGACTTTTCCTTAACATAGTCAGTAGCATCTATTTAAAACCATCAGCTAGCATCACATGTAATGGGGATTAACTTCAACCATTCCCAATAAGATCAGGGCTGAAATAAGGTTCCCCACTATCACCATTACTATTCAATATTGTATTAGAAATGCTAGCTTTGGCAATAAGAGAAGAAAAAGAAATTAAAGGAATTAGAATAGATCATGAGGAAACCAAATTATCACTCTTTGCAGATATGATGATATACTTAGAGATCCCTAGATAATCAACTAAAAAACTTTTAGAAATAATCCACAACTTTAGCAAAATTGCAGGAAACAAAATAAATCCACATAAATCATTAGCATTTTTATACATCACTAACAAAATTCAACAGCAAGAGATACAAATAGAAAGTCCATTTAAAATAACTGTTGATAGTATGAAATATTTGGGAATCTATCTGCCAAGGGAAAGTCAAGAACTTATATGAGCAAAACTACAAAACATTTTTTACACAAATAAAGACAGATCTAAACAATTGGAAAAATAACAAGTACTCTTGGATAGGTTGAGCAAATACAATAAAGATGACATTACTACCCAAAATAATCTATTTATTTAGTGCTACACCAATCAAACTCCCAAGAGTTTGACCTAGGAAAAATAACAAAATTCATCTGGAAGAACAAAAGGGCAAGAATTTCAAGGGAATTAGTGGGAAAAAACTCAAATGAAGGGAGCCTAGCTGTACCAGATCTAAAACTATATTATAAAGCAGTGATCATCAAAACCATTTGGTACTGGCTAAGAAACAGAGTAATTGATCAGTGGAATAGATTAGGTTCACAGGACAAAATAGTCAATGACTATGTAATATAGTGTTTGACAAACCCCAGCTTTTGGGATAAGAATTCACTATTTGACAAAACCTGCTGGGAAAATTAGAAACAAGTATGGCAGAAAGTAGGCATTGACCCACAACTAACACCTTTTACCAAAGATTGAAATGGGTTCATAATCTAGACATAAAGAATGATATTATAAACAAATAAGAAGAACATAGGATAGTTTACCTCTCAGATCTGTGGAGGAGGAAGGAATTTGTGAACAAAGAAGAACTAGAGATTATTATCAATCACAAAATAGACAAACTTGATTTTTTTGGTTTTGTATAAACAAAACTAATGCAGACAAGATTAGAAGGGAAGTAATAAACTGGGAAAATATTTTTACATGCAAAGGCTCTGATAAAGGCCTCATTTCTAAAATATATAGAGAATTAATAAATCTCAAATTTATAAGATTTCAAGCCATTCTGCAATTGATAAATGGTCAAAGGATACGAACAGACAATTTTCAGATGAAGAAATTGAAACTATTTGTAGTCATATTAAAAGGTGCTCCAAATCACCATTGATCAGAGAAATGCAAATTAAGACAACTCTGAGATACCACTACACACCTATCAGATTGGCTAAGATGACAAATAAGATAATGATGAATGTTGGAGGAGATGTAGAAAAACTGGGACACTGATACATTGTTGGTGGAACTGTGAACAGATCCAACCATTCTGGAGAGCAATTAGGAACTATGCTCAAAAAGTTATCAAAGTGTGCATACCCTTTGATCCAGCAGCATTTCTACTGGGCTTATATCCCAAAGAGATCTTAAAGGAGGGAAAGGGACCTACCTACATGTGCGAAAATGTTTGTGGCAGCCATTTTGTAAAGGCTAGAGACTGGAAACTGAATAGATACCCATTAATTGGAGAATAGCTGAATAAATCACGATATATGAATGTTATGGGATATTATTGTTCTGTAAGAAACGAGCAGCAGGATGATTTCAGAGAGGCCTGAAGAAACTTACATGAACTGATGTTTAAGTGAAATGAGCAGAACCAGGAGATCATTATACATGGCAACAAGAAGACTATGCAAAGATCAATTCTGATAGACATGGCTCTCTTCAACAATGAGATGATTCAAACCAGTTGCAATTGTTCAGTGATGAAGAAAGCCAGATATATCCCGAAAGAGACCTGTGGGATATAAGTGTGGACCACAATATAGCATTTTCATGCTTTCTGTTGATGTTTGTTTGCATTATTTTTGTTGTTCTTAGGTTTTTTTTTCTTTCTAGATCCAATTTTTCTTGTGCAGCAAGATTCTGTATAAATATGTATACATATATTGGATTTATCATAACTTTTAACATATTTAACATGTTTTGTACTACCTGCCATCTCGGGAAGAGGATGGGGAGATGGAGGGAAAAATTTGGAACAGAAAGTTTTTCAAGGATCAATTTTGAAAAATTACCCATGCATATGTATTACAAATAAAAAGCTTTAATAAAAAAAGTTCAACAAAAGTGATAAACAATTAGCCAATGTAATAACAAAAAAGAAAGAAAACCAAATTACCATAATAAAATAGGAGAAAATCACAACAAATGGAGAAAAAATTAAGAGAACTATCAGAAAATTTTCCATCCAATTATATGCCAACAAAACCAAAAAAATTAATATAAAAAGATGGGTAACTTCAAAATGACAAAATATTCAAATATACAAAATCATAGATAAATTAAATGGCAGCTACACATAAATACAACATATAAAGTTGGTACCAGTCTGTTAACAAAAATAACAACCTTCTTTTAACAGAAAGAAAATTAAGAAAAAATAGGATTATCTTCTATTATATTGACTCTTTTGCAGTAACATACCTAACTTTTTAGGAAATATACTTTGTTCATTGTTTTTCTCCACTTTTGTTCTGTTAAAATATTCTTTACCAGTTAAAATAATCTGATTGTTGAAAATGTTAGGATAATTTATAGGAAAAATTAGAGGAGGTAGGAGTAGATGGGTTCAAAGATTTCAGTGGAAGGATTATAAATGCAAGGAAGGGCAACTCATTCTTACACTAGAAACAAAGAGATTTTGAGGCATGGAGAATGGAAGTTGAAAGAGCTCATGACCTTCTTAGTAAAATAATATGTATGGTCAAATGCTGAGCTAAAGAGACATCAGAAATGACAAGACCATCATACAGCAAACTCAGTCTTGGTTATTCAATTCTTTCCCACCTCCCTTAGCTTTTTCTCTATGTGATGTCAGGGCTGGAGCACTAAACTGCCCCCAAAGCCTTCCTTTATAAAAAGCAGAATCTGGATTTTTCAGTTCATTTCACTTTCCACTTTCAGTTTTGCTCTGCTTCAATTCTGTGTAACAAGGTATCCCCAAACTGGGTGCCCTAGTGTCTCCCATCCATCAGCTTCCTTTTGTGTGTAGTCTTTTCCCATTAGATTATAAATTCCTTAAAGGTGGAGACTGTCTTTCTTTTTCATTTATATTCCTATTATCTAGTACATTACCTAGATTATCGTATACACTAAAATGTTTATTGACTTAAAATGAATGCAAAAAGATCATTAATAAAAAACTGCTTTTAAACAAGATAATAATATCAGGTTATATCATTTCAACTTTACACTAAAATAATAATCTATGGCTCAATTTTTAAATTCTAGTAATGCTTTCAAAGTTGTGAAAAATAGGAAAGACATTAAATGTGATAGCATATCTACTGAAATCTTTAAGAGTGCATGGCTACTGCTTAATTAAAAATCAGCGTAATAAGATGATATTTGTAATGTACTTAGTAGTGCTGGCATGTAGCAGACACTTTAAAAATATTCATTCCTCGGGGGGCGGAGCCAAGATGGCGAACTGCGGACAGCTTTCTCTGTGAACTCCCGGGACATTCCCTCAAACTCAGATAAAGTAAGCCTTCCAACTGGTTTCTAAGTGAGAGCAACTCCAAGCATGCGGACTACAAAGCACTTCTATCACAGATCTACAGTGAAAGAACTCCGGAGAAGGTTAGCCTCAGGGGAAATCGGCGCTGGTCGCGATCAGACTCCAGCGGGGGCGGAAGTCAGGGCTGCGATAGAGAGGCGGATTTTGGGCACCCAGGAAGCCCCTGGGAGACGCCTGGGCCACTTTGCTCTGCTTGCGGGCAGGTGCTTTGGCAGATCTGCCTTTGGAAAAGGGTGGATCCAGACCAACTGAAAACGTGGTCCTAGTGCAAATCTAGCCCGACCAGCCTCAGACTGGAAGTCAACTCGGCAAACTGCCCCAGGGCAAATACAAATCGTTGCAGTTTTCTCTGGTTTTGACCAATATCCCAACTTTAAATCATGAGCAAGAAGCAGAAGAGAGCTCTCACCATAGAAAGCTTTTACGGAGAAAAAATAGAACAGTCCCCAGATCCTGACATTATGAAAACAATCCCAGATGAAGCCACAAAGGCAGACTTAAATTGGTCTCCCTTTCAGAAGGCTTACCTGGATGATTGCATTAAGAATCTCAAAAGAGAGCTAGAAGAAGAATGGGGAAATAAATTGAGATCAGGGCAACAGAAATATCAAAAACTGGAAAATAGGACTGGTGAATTGGAAAAAGAAAACAGTT
>JAJPUD010000475.1:218430-246046 GCA_023553655.1 Myrmecobius fasciatus | reverse complement strand
TTCGATTTGCCAATATTTTAACATAATTAACATGTAGTGGATATCCTGCCATCTAGGGAAGGGGTGGGGAAGTTGGGGGGAAAAATTTGTAACGGAAAGCTATGTAAGGGTTATTGTTGAAGAATTACCCACACATATGTTATGCAAATAAAATAAAATTAAAAAAAAATATTCATTCCTTCCCAACTGTTTACCTGGCCTTTTTTTTAATAATTGGAATATTGAGGAAAGTTCATATGATTTTCAAAATAGCAAAATCATGTTTCTGAGACAACAAGAAAGATATCTATGATAAATATAGTGAGCTGTTCTTTCCATTAGTAGAACTATCATAGTTTAAATTGTAACATGATCAATCAAGTGTTTATAGATCCCAATAAAGTTTGAGAGTGCTACATAAATAATGGATCTGTGATTTATTCTACAACCATTTTGAAATGTAATTTGAAATTATACTTTTTTAAAAGTTACTAAAATGTTCTTATCCTATAACTCAGAAATCCAAATGTTGAACATATACCCAAGGAGATCAAAGAAGGAAGGAACAGACTCCTATTCACCAAAATGTTTACAGATGCAATTTTTTATGGTAGTAAAGAACTAGAAACAAAATAAATGTCCATAGATTGATAATTTAATTGTGGCACATGAATGTCATGGAGTACTGCTGAAAGGAAAGAAATGATGAATGTGGAGAATTCAGAGAAGCATGAGAAGGTGGATTTAAAGTAATAACTAGCAGGAAAACAATATGCAAACTGATCAAAACTATTTCATTGGAAAAAAAACATTAATAATCACAAAAACAAACCAACTGTTGACAAGTTTGATCCTGGAAAAAAATGAAGTGTCTCCATCTCTTACAGAGGTGGGAGATTGTGGTTGTGGACCATTGTATATAATGTCAGAATTGGTTGATGCGTTGGTTAGTGTTGCTGAAGTAAATTTTTTTCTTCTTTACGTTTTACTCTTTCTCACAAGAGATGTTTCTCTGGAGAGGGGAAAGAAGAAATATTTGGAAATGAGGGTAATATAAAAACAGGGATATATAGATATAGACATCTATCTCTCTTGGTATATTTTTAAAGAACACACCACATGGAGTAAATGAAATTAGATTTGCTGAATGTTAAGTAACAAGAAAGTAAATACAAATTTTGGGAATATCATACATACACAGAGAGAAATTATTTAAATATTCAATACCATAGTAGATCTAACTCCAAAAGCTTTTAAAAAGGTTTTATTACCTTATTAAAAAGTTCATCAATATCCTTTATTAGTGTTACCAAAGGATCATATATTGAAAGCTGGAAGAGAACTTGGAGGCCATTAAGTCTCACTTCTAAGTTTACAAAAAAGGAAACTGAAGCCCAAGGAAACTCAGTGACTTGGCCAAGAATCACATAGAAAACATTCAAGATGAGCTCTGAACCAGGGGATCCTCCAGACAGAGCCAATGATCTTACCACAATATTACTCTTTCAGAACAAATAATAGCATAGTTTTGACTTTCTCTATCACTAATTAAATAAAGTGGTATTGCACTGTATATCTAATTATAGTCAACCTATCTTCACATTTGGGGATGTAGCATAGCATCAAGCAACTGATGTCAGAATACGTTTTGATGCTATGTTTTCTGAAGTGTTCTTTCAATAAAAAATGAATGTGATATCTTTTATATGATATTTAAACCAATGATCCACCATGAGGAGAGCATTTGTCCGGAACAGCACTAACCTTAACATAATTATAAGTTAAAACAAACAAACAAAAACAGTTAACCAATGAAAGATAACTATTTTATTTCAAATAGTCTAAAAATAGCCTTAGACACTAAATTCAGGTGTTCTCTTATGATTATTATGAATATGAAATAAATATAAAATAATCCAAATAAAAATTATAAATTGTCTGCAGGGTGTGTAATAACCAAAATTCTATAATGATCTATACTGTAGAGGCTCCCTTCACACAGCAAAACATTTTGTCAACAATTCATAGATGATTTTTAAACTAAATTTTATCATGAAAATAACATCCAATAATGTTCTAATTGATGAAGAAATAGAAAACAAAACTAAGAATGTTAATTTACCTTTTAGGTAGAATATGGCAACAATGTGGCATAAAGATTCAGATTAAATGTAACTTTTTATATAGCTATGCTACAAAAATATCATTTAAACTTATAAACAATTTAATTCAACTTCTCTAGCTTACTATGTGTAAGGCACTACACAAAAGCAAAAATAACAAATAATCAATAATGTCAGTATATACTTAGTATTAAAAAATAAAGCCATATCACCTATAATCTGATCTAGAAATCAGTATCAAAATGATAGTTTTCAAAACAATTGTTATAGGCTAATTATATGCAAAGAATAAAGGTAGAATTTAAAGCTTCAAAAAAATTAATTATATGAGCACAGAACAATGAACACATGGCCTCAACTTTTATGTGAAAAAGATCTGGAGGTTTTAATGGATTGGAAATCCATTTGGACTCAACAATGTGACATGACAACTGAAAAGTTAGTGATATTGTGGCCTGTACTAATAGAAAAGACAGAATCCATGGTGAAGAAAATCCAGATTCTCTTGTACTCTGCTCTGGTCTGATCCTATCTGGCAAAGTTTATTGTTTCTAGGAACCAGGTTTTAAAGAATTCATTGACAAACTGGGGCATAGCCAAGTTAGGAGAGAGGACACCATGTTATATGAGTATCAACTGAAAAAAAATGGAGACTTTTTTTTGTAGAGAGAGAAGATTTACAAAGGAAGCAAAAGTTATTTTCAGGTATTTGAAGGGCTTTCAAAGGAGAGAGGCAAGTGATTTGTATTACTTGACTCTCAAAACAGAGGATCCAGAGGTAAAGTTGTAAAAAAGTAGATTTCAGTTCCACCTAAAAATAAACATTTTCTCTTAGAGTTGGCTAAAAGTACAATTATCTGACTCAAACGATAATGGGCTACCAGCAATTTTCAACTAGAGACTTCTCAGCGTTGGCACAGAGGGATTCATGATCAAGCATATATTAGAACTGAATGATTTCTGAGGCCCCATTCAACTCTGACATTCTACACTTTTAGAATGAATGAAAGTTTAAGCAGGTTAAGCAGATGGCACATATGAAGTACAATAAATACACCACAGATTCACCAGAAAAAAAAAAAAACTTCAGAAGATGTTGCACAATTGGGAAGAAATATAAATATCACATAAGGGCTGGCTTGTACCAATCAAGAAGGGAATGTCTTTTCTAGCAGTCTTTGGATAGAGCATAACTTTAAAGATTCTGCAATTTAAAGCTGTACCCACAAGTCAAAAAAGTCTGCATCCATGCTCACTATGTGCTAGAGAGAACATCAGATTATACCTTTCTATTTTCAGCCACAGCTACATAAACACATTTTGATCAGCATTGTTATCAATATCTTTCATCACTGAGAACATCCTAGTAAAATGTTAAACACCAATAGCACTTAATAAATGCTTTTAATGATGATGATGATAAAGCTGAGTATCCCTTAAGGGCCATTAACTTTTTTCCCAAAACAGTCTTGAACAATTCTCCAGTCTCCCAAGACAACAAAACAACCTGTTATTTACACAACTAGATAAAAATGAATCGATAATATTTGTAAGCTGTAGCTTGCTTGAACATCTATGGATTCATTTAATATTAAGCAACAAACTAGGGTTATAAATTAGTGCTAAAACAAACCCTGATTTATAACTTTTAATTATATTTATATATATGTATATATATAATTATATGTATATATATAATTATGTGTACATATAATTGTATATTATAAAATTATGTATAATGTGTTACTTATTACATTATATATAACATTATAAGAACGGAACTTTAATGATTAATATTTTAGTTTCTTATTTTCAGGATTTAAAACTACTGCTTCTATAATATTATTCTTGTTAAAGCCTTCTTCACGGGAATGCTATTTACTTTGAACTGTATGTCATTTTGCAATATGTATGTATTATTATGTATTATTTCATCAAAAGTCATTTCTACAGTACCACAATTTGAGACATTTCTCTCACTCCTATGTTTTAGGGATCTACTTATTCTGGTAGATGAAAAATTAAGGGAAATAATAGGAAAAAGGAAGAGGTTATTCAGCCAGATAAAAAAAAAGATTTGGGTTCATATGAACACATTTCTACGACCACACCAGGAAAGAGATAACTTGTACCTCTCACCTTCCAGTCACATTCTAACCTGAATTCAAAAATATAAAATTATGTAAGGAGATGGAGTATTCAAAATATCATTTCATTTCACTTGTCTCTGCCTATTAGATGGATATTTGTAGAATTAGTAGCATAAAATCTACATTTTGAAAATCAACATTGTCTTCATGTTAAAGACTTTTTTTTGAAGACTTTTAGATCTTATAAGAAAAAATGTGAAATAGAGGAAATGGGGCCTACGGATATGTTGATATTCTAATATAACCAGGCATTTTCAAGCATGAGAAGAACATTCAGATGTAGGGCTTTAAAAATTTTTAATGTAAATTTTATAAAGAACTTTCTTCATAACAACTCTAATTGACAGATAGTACTTGTATCATTATCCACATTTCACAGATTAGGAGACTAAGAAATAGAGCAGCTGAATTGACTGGCCCAGGGTCTCACAATGAATAACAGCCGAGATTCAAAGTAAGGTCTCCTAATTTCAGGAGCTGAGATCTTTCTATAACATGCATTTAAAAAAATTCTTTCTTAAAATTATGAACTTAATGTTAAAACATAAAAAATATTAATATTAAAAACTAGAAACATTGAGATTGTATATGAAATGGTAAATTTTTGTTAATGTTCAACTTGCTTTTTTTAAGCACAACGTTGCCCTGTTTCTCTGTGTTTCCTTCTGAATTTCATTCTCTTCTATTTAAAAAAAATATTTCATTAATGTTCTCTTCTTTCTTTTCTTCCCTTTTTTGTATCATTATCATTACATACCAACTCCCTTCCCACAATTCTCCCTCTATCCTCAGAAGGAAAGTGTACTATCTTATAGTCACTAGCATTGTATAGTGCTTTAAAATTTGCAAAGTCATTTGTAAAAATTATTTCATTTTATATTCACAATGATTCTGGACTTAGGTGCCATTATCCTATTTTACAGATGAGGAAAGTGAGGCAGAAAAGTTGAGTGATTTGGCCTGAGTCACATAGCTAGTAATTGTCTCAAGCAGGATTTGAATTCAACTGCTTCTGACTCTATGTGTAGCACTCTCTCTATTTTGGCATCTAGCTGTCCTGTCAACAATAAGTTAAGTCAAGCAAACTGATTCACCCTTTGGTCACATCTGAAAATGCATGCCTCCTCCTTTCTGCATATGATGGAAGCATATTTCAACATCAGTCAACTTCATCAGTCTTCTGGAGTCATGGCTGGTCACTGCATTAATTAATCAGAATCCTTAAATCTTTCAAATTTGTTATTATTTACATCACTGTAGTCATAGTATAAGTTTACTCTATACCAGTTTTTAAAAGTCCTTGCATGTTTCTTTGAATCAGTTGCTTAAAGTCATTTCTTACAATGCAATAACAATCCACTGCATTCAAATAAAGTTTGCCCACTCTTCAGCTGATGGATAACACTTTCATCCAGTTGTCTGTCATAAGTAGATTCTGCATAGCCTTTGTACTAAGTATTGACTTTGGATGGGATAGTCTCTCTCAACCTTACAATTCTGTATCTGTCCTCCCATGGATCCTACACACAATTGTTAGATTCATTTTTTTATCATCTCTGCCATTCTGGTGGGTATGTTAATAGTTTACATTGATTCTTTTGAAAACTATCTTTTTATAAGCTTTGACTATTTACCCATGGGGAATGGCTCTTCTTACGTATTTCACAAACAGTTCTCAAAGATCTATCTCTGTGCCCATAATTAGAATAAGTAACTCAGGACACTGAGAAAGGGGACTAATTAGATTCCCTAGTTAGAGACCAGGGAAAAGCGAACAGCCTTTGTTGGTCCTTGAATGTATCTATCAGCTTAATTCAGCAAACAGCAGTGAGTAGGGTATATCCAACTAGGAATATAGCTATAAGAATAAATTAATGTACAGAAAGAAGCTAGGAAATGAAGGGATGTAGCCTCAGTGGGGGTCTGTCTCACAAGCCCTAAGTGAAAGAGGTAACTAGACCATTAAAAGCTAAGCAAGTATAGGATCTTATAGAAGAGAGACAAGGATGAGGAGAGCATTTTCTAATGAATCATTGCATGTATCTCTAAAATATATGAAAGAGTTCAGAAAGGAGGCAAAGGTTTAGAAATGAAAGACAGGCTTTTCTAAACTTTAACAAATGAGAATGAAGTGACCCAAAATGACTAAACTAGAGAATTAAATAACAGAAGTTTCTGATTCCCATGTGGCAGATTAAGACATAGCTAGGAAATAGACTTCAGAGAGTTGTTACTCTACTGAACAAAGTCCACATCAAACCAAGTTAAGAGTGAGTCTTTGACTGAAAGGAAGAATGTTAGCCAGGATGGATTTTTGGAGAGTAGCAAATGTCCTATAGCTGGCAGGGCACCAATATTAAGCAATAAGAATCTTCATAAACTATGAAATAAGTGTTTTTCAACTGTTACTAATCTTCTTGCCTCCCATTATATGTTCCCCTATATTGCTTCATAGTGAATTTTGTACTAGTTTACATGTTGCTTTGTAAAATCTTAATTTTCTTTTTTTTTCTAAATTATATTTCCTCTATTTTAATATAAACTTTAAGAACTGAAATTATGTTTTAATTTCCCCTTTCTTTTTATAGTATTCAGTAGTACCTAGTATAATAAGAACTCTAATAACCTTGTTAACTATCTACCTCTTTCCCCTAAAACTGCATGCAAACCAGACTACTCTATGGTTTCTTGTTATAGGAATCCAAATATAAATTCCACACAGGAACAGAAGACTCATATATAATTTTTTCCTTTTCTCAGCATCAAATAGGAAATAGATTACTACCAATGGCATTTATTCCTGTAAATTTTTTCATGAGGGTGTTATGGGGGTTGTGCCAGTAACTCTTGGCAAGAAACAAGTCCGGCAGAACAAATGTCGATTGTAAATATTACCTTTCCATTTGATGCTTCAGTTGTTACTTGCCATCTTTTAGTTTGTTTATATCTCTGGGGAGGGACTCATGTATATAAGATATTTTAGTGGCTTCCAAAAGATTCTTTTTGTCTTTCAGTTGCCATTTTCCTTATACTTCTTTCTAAAATTTTCCTTCTCTCTTGCAAACTTTGTTTCTTCTGGATTTCTCCTAAAAGCTTGGATTTATACTTGTATCTTGTCAATAGGCCATTAGAGATCTTAATACCCTACTATCTATATTATCTCATTTAATCTTCAATAATATGTTGTTTGTTTTTTTGTTTTCTGAAGAGGACCATGACTTCAGGAAAATGATGCAATGACTTGCAAATGAATTGGGTTTAAATGGACTGTGCAGAGTCACCAGATTCTCCTCTCTCTCTCCCTCCCTCCTTCCCTCCCTCCCTCCCTCTCTCCCTCACTCCCCCCCCTCCCCCCCCTCTCGTCTGAGTCATTTGGGTCCAGTGGAAAGATATAGATCAGGAAGATTGGAGATGGCCTTCAATGCAGTGGGAGACCTTGGTCTTCTTAAGCTAAGGTCTTTAATAGGTCTCAGTTTGATTGAAGTAATGTCCTATTAGCAATTTATGCTAGGTAATAAATGAGGCTAAGAATGGTATCTTTTACCTAGTCATATATATATATATATATATATACATATATATATATGTATATATATACATACACATACACAAACACACACACACACACACACACACACACATATGGATAAAAACCATTGTTATTTACATTCACTCTGAACTAATCAGGGGCCAAACAATGACCAAGTAGGTTTGGCCTGTGACATACTGTTGGCCAATCAATGAGAGGCAGAATGACTTTGGATCTTGATGATAATCATGTGAGAAAAGGAGAATGCACATCAAAATGAAAGAAAGAGAAGATGAAGGAAGGGAAGATGTTCAAAGAGATTCTGAGATATTCCCTAAATACAAACTGGTAAGCAGCAAAATCTAGTCCAGAACCCCGATTTACAACTTCTAGTTTTGTGCTCTCTCCTCTATATCATGCTCCCTTACCAAGCTAATCATTGAATTTGCTAATCAAGGGTGCCAACCTCAGTATTTTAGAGATCACTGGCTGTCAGTTCTACCTGAATTCATCCAACTAAAAGTTTCAAGAATTAACCAAACACTATTGTATTATTGGCTCTATAAAAAAACTCAAAAACACTTTGTTTATTCAGTCCTCACAGTTCTAGGCTAGGTATTTCTCAGAAGGAAAGTAGCTTGATTCGTGCTAGAGAATACTTCCTAAATCTCTATTTTGTGCTTGTCATTTCCCAACTTAAAAATCTTAAGTGGTTTATAAAATAAATTCCTTACACACAAAGCCCTTCATTATCCCAACATATCTCTTCAACCTTGTATCTCACTATTCCTTTATATGACTCCTCTCTTCTCCAACTCTAGCAATCTACTTAGTCTGATCCTCCAAACAAGTCATTCTACTCAATATTACAATTTCATTCAACCTAATATCTATGAAGTCCTTACTATATTTAGGGATATATTTTGCAGTGAGGGTGAAACAACATGGATAAAATACAGTATTTATCCTCAAGTAACTTACAAATTAATGGTATAGTGCAAAAGGGAATGAAGTTTAAACCTGGTCATAAGCTGCCTTTGCCATTTATTATTTTGTGATATTGGACAAGATACTTCATCTCTGAGCTAACTCATTTCTAAAATGAAAAAAACAGTTTTGATGGCCTCTACGGGCTCTTCTAACTCTAAATCTAGGAACTATGACCTCTGAAGTCCCTTCCAATCATAGAGTTCTATGATTCCATGATATTGTCAAGAGTATACATTTTATCTGCTTCCCAACAATGAATGTATTTCACTAAGGAGCCAGCCAATTATTTGTACTCTACACTAGTAAGCATAAACTTTGGAAATGCCATCTGGTTTAGCCCTATGGTATTTATGTACTCTCCATTTCTGAGTTTACTTGCCTTTGACTCATGGCAGTCCAGAAACCAGTGTTTGCCCTGCTCCTCCAGTACTTTCCCTTGTATCTTCTCTGATCATCTTTCCATTGTTACCTTTGACCCAACATGACATTGCCTTGTTCTGTGTATGCCTAACATAAAATACATATGATTGTGCATTTAACAAATGTACTTATGGGAATAATTATAACATTAAGGCAACACATAAGATCTTAATGTTCAGTTTCCAGGATGACCTCTAATATTTAAAGGACAAAAGCATAGAAAATTATAATGACTATTTTGAAATATTCTTGGACAAAGATTTTACTATAATCATTTGCTGTTAATAGATATTAATCATAACTAACCAATGGAAATTAAAATAAAAATTAGATTGGCTTAATAGCTTACTTTCATTGCTTTTCTCCCTTTTCTACTACTTCTTTCTACCATTTCATTCCTTTCCTATACTTCATTCTCCCCATCCCCCAAGTTTCCACTAATAGGAGTAAATTAGAATCTCATTTTCCTTTTTTTTATCACCTGTCATGGTGATTAAAAAGTACACAGTAAGTCTACATTATTACTAAGGTTGCCTTTGAATTTTCACATTATGGAAAAATGCACTTACTGAAAAGAATAACTACATTTTTTAACCCATACTTGAATTGTCATCTTCAATCAATAAATAATGAAAATTATAAAAACAACACAGGAGCAATTTGAATTAGACAACTTTTTCCTTTTTTCATGAAGAACCCATAGTTATAAGGAAAATTTCACTTACCCAAGTGTTTATGAAATTGTAATTGATAACAAAAATGCTTATGAATTAACATAAGAGCAAGGATACATTCTTATAGCACCTGTTCTTGTCCCAATAGCCAAAATTTTCTGGACTGGATCAAAGGCTAAGGCTGTGGGCTGGTAAGGAAACCCATGCCGGACCGTCTGAAAGATAGAAAATAATACAAACATTTGATTTATAGTAATAACAAATTGTATATCCTCTAGGCAATTTAATCAGAATTGTCTTTAGTGTAATTTTAAGTCATTTACAATATTGTTAAAGTCTTAATTTTTTTCTAAAATTTAGAAAACTATTCACTGTAAGGTCCTCATCCCCATCTTCCTCACAAGTCTCTCCCTCTTCTTATCCATCATCTACTCAAACTGCACTCTAAAGCACAGATATAATCATGTCATACTTTGCTCAATGAGCTACAGTGAAACCTTCTATTTAGTATTTACAGGTCTTCATAACATTTTCTCTTCCTTACCCCTCCTATATTTTTACACTTTACTCCCCTCCATATATTCTTTGATCCACCCTATGCTGGCCTTGTCATTCTTCAAATACAACATTCCATTTTTCACTTTGAGGCCTTGCTCTGACTGCCCTACTCATCCTCTCTCTCTGGAATGCTCAGTCCCCTCTCTTTAACCAGTTGGTTTCTCTGAGTTCCTTCAAAAGTTAAATCAGGGGCAGCTAGGTGGCGCAGTGGATAGAGCACCAGCCCTGAAGTCAGGAAGACCTGAGTTCAAATCTGGTCTCAGTCACTTAACATTCCCTAGCTGTGTGACCCTGGGCAAGTCACTTAACCCCAATTGCCTCAGCAAAAAGCAAAAAAAAAAAAAAAAAAAAAAAAAAAGAGAAGTTAAATCAAAAGCTGTCTTCTGAAGGAGACCTTTCCAGGCTTCTGGTACCTTTTCATTTCACTCCATATTGCCTTTCATTTGCTCTGTACAGATCTTATATGTAAATGGCTATTTTCATGTTGTCTCTTCTAAAAGAAAGTATATTCTTTGAAAGCAGGAGTCTTTAGCATAGTGTCTGACATAGTAAATACTTAAATCCTTGCTGACTTGCCAATTAATAGGTACTAACTATGAATCTTTTAGTGTTAGTTTTAATTTTGATGCTACCTGTACTAGATATTTTAATAATGTTTTTAAAACTTGAACTCAAAACAAAAAAGTATATGATCTAAAATTAATTAAAAATAAATGAAATATTGGACCAACCCTTCTTGGATGGCAAATTCTTTCATGGTACCACATCTATTGAAACTCTCTTAATATAATGTCAAACATTCAAATGAAAACTGAAAGATTCAAACATGTAGATTTTAATAGCATCTTCTCTAGATAATTCTCCTAACTTGTACTGTTACTTGGGCTAGTCAGAGAGGTGGTTATTACTTCAAGTTCTAGGAGTGTCCTTTGAGGATCTGCATTTCTACAATTAGAGCTTAAAAACTCTTCAGCCTTTTGTTTTGTTTTTCCCATGAAGGATGTGCCAGTAGTCAAAATTAACCCAAAATAATGGTATTTATTAAAATAACACAATAGAAATGGTAGTTATAAAGTACTCTTCCCCCCCCCCAAACCAGAGGCAATATTCTCCCACAGGTACTATATTAGATTTAGTGTCTGCACTATTCTCTCTTCCAAGTTACCTTGTATTTACTCATCTGAGTGCATGTTTTAGCCATTCTCTTGTCTCATGGATTGTCCTAGAGGGCAGATAGTTTTGTTTTTTAATTTTCATCCCTAGGGTCTATGGGCTTAATTTTAATACTTATTTCATTAGAGTTTAATTCAATCAATCAAATAACAAGTATTCTTTCATGGCCTAATAGGTGTACTAGAAGTTTAACGGTAAGGGACATATGAGCACAGTCACTATTTTTAAGGAATTTATAATCTATCTATCACATCAAATAAAGAGAGACACATTAAATAGCAATAAAATTGTAAGTATATGTGTCAGAGCCTGAATGAAAAGTAGGTAAGCTTGGTGGGCTAAAGTTCACCCTATGAATCTTAATCACATGAGAGAACAGATAGACATTTAAGATATCTAGAAATCTATCTCCTAGACTATGATTCACTTCATCAAGGTTAGCTTATGAGTCTCTATCCCTGACTCTGTCCTTTTAGATACTTTATCCTAGCTGGAAAATCCAATTCAAACCTTTTGATGTCAGAGAAAGGTTGAAGGAGGCCTATCTTAGATGAATTACCATGATGGAATTATTTAAAATGAGGATATAGTCTTAGATAAAAATTTAAAGCCAAAAGAGTAAACAATGGACACAATTAGTAATCAGGGTATGTCATCAAGCTGAAATAAGTAACATGGAGATAAGGAATCACTGGAAGATACATGCAACAGATTCAAAGCAAAACTAAGAACACAGAAGAGTGGAATTGGGTTGCTAAATCAAGGTTAGAATATCAGAACCCAGTATCAAGAGAAGTCAAGGAAATAACATGGCATGGACTCTTACTCTAAAACAGAGTAAGTCTGCAAGAGGTACTTCATTAGCCAGGATAAAAGAACCACAGGCTCTTAAATAACTCCCTGTACATGAACAAAAAAGAAACCTCATGGACTAATATATGCCTAATGAAGTCTTATGTTTTCACACCAGGATCTAATGGTATTCTTTCACAAAATTTATCTCCAGAGTAGACTTAATTGGATGGAGATATATTATAATATCACAATACAATAATTAAATACCCACATGCTGAGCACCACGCTAGGTACTGGGAGATACAAGACAGTAGTTCTCTCTTTCAAACAGCTTTTGGTGTAGTTGAGAAATGAGATACCAGTGTAATTATCTATAATACACAATAATATGTGGCAAATCGATTTGGAGAGTTATAAAACAGTTTGGTAAGGTCTATGAGGGAAGAGGGAAGGATAGTCTATCTGGAGGATATGAAAATTGGTATAAGAACATACAAAGCTGTAAATCCATTGGTGATAGTTGAGGAATATATTGATGATTTTGCTTCCTAAGTTTGCTTGATGGCCCATAACTCTTCTGGTGTACTAGTTATATCAGGATATTATTAGCTACACTGGAAATCAAGGATGTTACTAACTTCACTCTGGTGCCAAGTAGTTAGAAAAATGAGGTCAGGAAAAATTTGAGAATAATAGGATGTTTGAACTCAATTATGTACTGGGTATGATGTGTAAAAAGACAAAAGTCAAAAGTGTTTGCTCTCGAGATGCTGACATATTATATATAGGAGGGAAATAATAGGTACACAAAAAATTGAATTAAAAAAATTACAAAGTATTAGGATGTGGGAGGAGAGAGGGAAAAAGGAGAGAGAAAAGGATTAATAAACTATCTTTAACCCTCTTACTGTTGCAAATAACTAGGAACAACAGGAAAGGTCTTATGTAGAAAATGGCACTTTAACTGAACTTTGAGGGATTAGAATCCTTGGAGATCCTAAAACAAGAGCTAGAATGTCACACACATCACTGATGTCAGTCAAATAGAAATCAGGGTCACAAATCCATACATAAATATCCCCACAGACTAAATATTGATTTAATTTTCAAATGCAATATCCTATATATTTTATTGTATTTTTACTTATTTTGTTACATATTTTCCATTATGTTTTAATCTGGTTCAGGCTGCACTACAGATAGGCATGTGGCCTATAGGACATTTATTTAATAATTTTTATATACATTAGGAACGACAAGTGGGCCACTTTGGCTAGATTGTAGAATACATAAAGAATGGTAACATGTAATAAGGTTGGAAAGACAGGCTATAGCCAGAATGTGAATCACCTTAGATGCCAGAGGGGTTTGTATTTTATTTACAGTTAATAGGGACAATAGGGAACAACTGAAGCTTTTTGATCAGAAGTACCTTGATCAGGCCTATGCTTTAAGAATTTCAATTTAGCAGCTGTGTGGGAGAAATGGTTTAAGGAAATAGATTGTGAGAAACTAAAAAGTAGGCATTACAGTGATCTACTGGTGAGGAGATAAAGGCTGGAATTAAGGTGATTATGATACCAGTGAATAAAATGGTGTTAATATGAGAGATAAAATACTAGAAGTAAGGGAGAGGAAAGAGTAGAGGATACGTTTAAAATAATGAGCCTGGGTGACTAGAAATATAGTAATTCTCTTAACAAAAATAGAAAATTTAGGAAGAGGGATAGGTTATTGGAGGAGAGGAAAACACATTGAGTTCTGTTTGGGAGATACTGCCTTTGCCATGGCTATGATATGCTTTTAAAGCTGCCCAGGAGGCAGTTAATAATGTGGGCCTGAAACTCAAGTCAGATGAGGGATAAATATGTTTCATCTGCATAGAGATAATAATGAAGCCATGGGGACTAGTGAAATCAAAAATGAGAGGGAATATAGAGAAATGACTTCTAGAACTTGGGAGAGAAAATGTATATCTTTGTTGGAAATAATTTCCTGCAATAAGATGTAGACTGAATCAAATTTAAAAATAGCCAGGTTATTCTGTATTTTGGTTATTTTGGTGCACAAGTATGTCATTTTTGTAAAGCAAATAGTTACTAGTGGAACTATGATACATCCCCAAAGTGAGGCAAATACATATTCCACTACATAGTCCAGTGAGATGTTGCCATATATATACATATATATATGCATATATATGTATATATATGTGCATATGTATGTATACATGTACACTGCCAGCAAAATCTACTGGAGCCATGGAACTACTATTTGATTTTATAACCTATGCCCATATAGTACATCTTACCATAAATTCTCAGACTTCCCTCCCCTTCCGAGATATATAGAAAGTATTACTAGGTGACTAGACACATGAATATGATGACTTCCAAAGGAGCCTGGTAGAAGGCATGAAATGCCAATGACCAGCTTGACAGTGATCAAAATTACAATATATTGTAATTTTACAGCTCATTCTACTGTTTTTAATTGTGCTATCTGACCAAATATACAGTAGCTAACAGTAATTCTGAATCCTATAATTCTTTTCACAAAAGAGAGGACATCATCTGCCAAGATGTTCAGCTGGTAAAGGGGTCTTAAAATTAAATAAATAAAATAAAATAGACTATGTTAATAAGTTTGAAAACCTTAAAGTGTTCTATAAATTCTATGAATTAAATTTTTTTTGCTAGTTATTAAAGCATGGAAAGAACAATATTCAGTCCAATGATGATAGTCCCAGCAATTGGAAAAGTCAGAAAGAACTGAATTTAAGTACAGCTCTGGAATGATGTGATCCTGAGCAAGTCACAGAATCTTTTTAAGTCTCGTTTTCTTTGTCTATAAAATAGAATTAGTAATACTTAAACTACACATTTCTTAGAGTTGTTGCAAGAAAGTGTTTTTTATGTCTTAAAGTTCTCTAGAAGGGTGAGTTTTCATGATTAGCTATGAAATAGTAATAATAACATTGTCTAACTCATACATATCATGTAATTCTTTGCCAAAAAGGGAATTCAGTTATAAGAGTTCCTTATTTTACTCAGTGATTATTTTTAGTATCATCTAGCACAAAGGTTAACTTCTGCATGTATAGTCAACATATTTCCCCACTGAATGCTGACATGTAACTTTTTGACTTTGGCTTAATAATTCAGATCTTGAGTATACCCAATCTTACTTCTTGTTTGTTCTGTCTGCTTTAATTTAAATTTTATCTCTGTACTCCAGAATCCAGTTTGGTAGCCTCATTCTACTTCTGGTTTCTTCCTTATTTGACAGATTGTTTTTGACATTCTTGACCCCAAATTGGTTATTGTCCTTTGTTCTTGAAAAGGACCAAAATGATCTCACTAGGTTAGAGTTGAGTTATAGTGTGTCCAACTATGGTTGATCAGACCAAAACGGGCTCAGAAATGTTCTGCCACAAGTTGAGCACAAATAGTCCCTATGATTGGACTATATGAACCTTTCCTAGCAAAGTGATGTCTCTGCTTTTCAGTATGCTGTCAAGATTTGTCATAGCTTTTCTTCCAAGGAGCAAGTGTCTTCTAATAGCATGGCTGCAGTCACTGTCTGAAGTGATCTTTGAGCCCAATAACTTAAAATTAGTCACAGTTTTCATCTCTTCTTCTTCTATTTGCCAAAAAAATGATAGGACAGTTGCCAAGATCTTAGTTTTTTGGGATATTAAGCTTCAAGCCAGTTGTTACCCTCTCCTCTCTCACTCTCATAAAGTGGCTTCTGTATTCTCCTTCACTTTCTGTCATCAGAGTGATATCATCTGCATATCTGAGATTGTTGATATTTTCTCAGCAATCTTAATTCCAACTCTTTTATTCAATTCAGCCTGGCATCTTATATGATAGATTCTACACATAAATGAATAAGGTGACAGTATATATCCTTGTTGTACTTTTTTCCCAATTTTCTTATCAATCAGCTGTTCCATATTGGGTTGTAATTGTTGCTTCTTGGCCCACTGACAGATTCTTCAAGAGAAAAGTAAAATGTTTTATCACTTTGAAGAGTTGCCACATTTTCTTGTGATCCACACAATCAAAGGTATTAAAAGTGTGGTCAACGAAGCAGAACTAGATGCTTTTCTGGAACTCCCTTACTTTCTCCATGATCCAGCTAAATGTTGACAAATTGAGCTTTAGTTCCTCTGCCTCTTTGAAAACCACCCAGTTCCTCTGGTAATTCTCAATTCACATATTGCTGAAGTCTAGCTTGCAAATCTTAAGCATAACCTTGTTGGTATGTGAAACAGTGCAATTGTTCAATAATTTGAACATTCTTTGGCATTGCCTTTCTTTAGGACTGGGATATAAACTGATCTTTCCCAATTCAGTGGCCATGGTTGTGTTTTCCAAATTTGCTGGCATATTAAGTGCAGTACTTTAACAGCATCATCTTTTAGTGTTTTAAATAGCTCAGCTGGAATTTCATCATCTCTACTAACCTTATTGTTAGCAATGCTTTCTATGACCCACTTGATTTTATTGTTCAGGATGTCTAGCTGTAGATCAGTAACCACGTCATCATGGTTTTTAGTGGTGTTAAGATCTTTCTTGTGTGGTTCTTCTGTGCATTCTTGTTATCTCCTTTCTTCTACTCCTGTTAAGTCCCTACCATTTTTGTCTTTTTTCATGTCCATTTTTGCATGAAATGTTCTATTGATGGATCAATTTTTTTGAAGAAATCTTTCATCTCTTCCTATTTTTTGTTTTCTTTTATTTCTTTGCATTGCTCATTTAAAAAACATTATTTCTCCTTGCTATTCTTTGGAATTCTGGATTTGGTTCAGTATATCATTTCTTTTCTACTTTCCATTCACCTTGTCTTCTTTTCTCAGCTATTTGAAAGGCTAAGGTGATAGATATTTTTGTCTTCTTGCTCTTTTTTTTCCTTTGGAATGCTTTTTCTTTTGGTGATGCCTCCTCCAATATTGTGAACCTTTGTCTATAGTTTTTGAGGCACTCCATCTATCAGATATATTCCCTTATATCTATTCATCATTTCCATTTCATATTCATAAAGGATATCATTTAGGTCACACTTAAATGGTCTAATGGTTTTCCCTACTTTTTTATATTTGTCTGAATTTTGCAATAAGAAGCTCATGATCTGACCATAACAGCTCTAGGTCTTATTGTAAGTGACTGTATAGAGTTTCTCCATTTTTGGCTGCAAAGTGTATAAAAGGAAAATAGGTACATTAAAGAGGAATCTTTTTTTGTATAAGATAACTTTAGACTTAGACATATTACATTTGAGATGCTGGCAGGAAATATGTTTCTACATAGCTCCAGGGGACAATAGCAAGACCAGAGAGAGGAAGTTGCAGAGATATAAATATAAGTTCAATATAAGTCTATTAATTAGCTAGATAACATTTCTGTAACATTCTAAGGTTTACAAATGCTTTTTTTACAATGTCCCTTTGGAACTAATAAAAAAAAAGGAATTTGCTGCTTTGTGAAGTTCATTGTCACTGAAGTGTTTAAGCAGAGTTTAAATGACCATCTGTTGGTGATATACTAGAAAGCTTTCTTGCATTAGACAAGGGGTAGGATTGGATTATCTTTAAAATCCCTTCTAACAAATAGTTAACAATGAAAAAGAATGGTCAGCTTAGAGCCCCAAATTTCAGAGTGATCCTAAAAGAGAATAGTTAAAACTCTGAGAGTGGATATCAAGCAGTGGCACATTAAGTAGACAAAAGGTAGGATTTGTTCTTTGTGCGATATTCTCTTAACAAATATATTAATGATTATAGGATTAGAGAAAAATATATAATAGAATTTCCAATACAGAGAGAAAACTGAAATAGAAGAAAATTCAAAAATATAATTCTCAGGTTGAGGAGGATAAATTTTAAGTTCTTTGAGAACAGAAACTATCTTTTGGCTCTTTTTGTATCTTTACCACTTAGTCTAGTGCCTGACATATAGTAAGTGCTTAGTAAATTGATATTGATTAATTGATTGATAGATAGATGCCTGTGGCAAAATACAGAATAATTTACTTACAGAAAAAACTAACATCAAATAGTTTTTATCACATGCCTTGTATACAAGTGCTCAATAAATGTTATTTGGTTTATTAAACTTGGTTGGAAATTTCATCAACTCTCATACAATTAAGAATTAATGACTATTTGTTGAGTTTAATTAAATACCACCCCATCTAGGCCTACCTATATCTCAAAAATAACCTCTCTTTTTCTCAAATAACATAAGCTACCTCAACTTGTCCAACTCACTATCAGGTCTGTGTCCTAGAGATTAAAAAAAAAAAAGTAAAAGGGGGCAGCTAGGTGGCACAGTGGATAGAGCACCAACCCTGACGTCAGGAGGACCTGAGTTCAAATCTGGTCTCAGACATTTAACACTTCCTAGCTGTGTGACCCTGGGCACGTCACTTAACCACAATTGCCTCAGAAAAAAAGGAAAAGGACCTGCATGCACAAAAACATTTACAGGAACTGTTTTGGTGATAAAGAAATGAAAATTGAAGAGATGCCCATTATTTGGGAAATGACTGAAAAACTTTTATATGTGATTGTAATAGAAACCTAGCAAACTTACATGAACTGATATAAAGTAAAAAGAGCAGAACCAGGAGAACATCGTACACAGTAAGAGCAATATTGTATAATTATCCACTGTAAATAATTTAGCTATTCTCAGCAATATAATGATACAAGAGAAGATAAAAGATATTGTCCATCTCCAGATAATGAACTGGTAGATAGAAGATTCTGTTTCTTGGGTTTCTTTATTTTTCTTGGTTTTCTTCCTATGTATTTTCTTTCACAGTACTACTTGGAAATGTGTCTTGTATGACGTCACATGTATAACCTGTCAAATTACCTTCTCAGTGAGGAGAGAAAGAAGAGAACTTGAAACTCAAAATTTGGAGGAAAGTGTTAAAATTGTCTTTACATGTAATAGGGAAAAATAAAATATTAAATAGAAAAGAGATCTTAGCACAGTGCCTGGCACGTAGTAAGCATTTAATAAATGCTTGACTAATACCATAATAATCTTCCTGCCATAATTTTTTATGCCATTCTGCTCAAAAAACTTAGAAGAATCCTCATAAGGTGATGTTGAATAATGGATAAAATACTAAACTTGGAGTTAGGAGGACCTAGGTTCAAATTCCACCTCTTAACTTTTACTGATATGACTATAGGCAAGTCACTCATTTTCATGCCTCAATAAAATGGGTAATATAACCATAAAGTACTACTTTAAGCAGTGACTCCTACTCACCTCTCAAAAACTTTTAAGTAAAATTGCTTAAAAAAACTATTTACCTATCTGTATCAATAAAGAGAGTTACATACTGGGAGTTATTAAAAGTGACTGAAATAAAGTGGGGAACTAATTAACTCTCAGTGTTGCTATGAGCCTCAAAGAATTAAGCAATACTAATATTTTTAATCCAGTGGTTTTAAAATTATACCATAAAAAGGTTAGTGACAGAAAAATGAACTATCTGTACAAAGACCCATAAGTGTAGAAAGTAGGATGACCTCAGTGATTAGAAAAATCTGAACAATTTATGGTCTATGACCATAAGGCAATCATGGAATATTAAAAGTATAAAGAAATAATACAAATTGATGTAGTTTCATAAAGAAAGCAGATATAAAATTGCCAATCTTGGGCTTATTTTGTCATACATATAACTGCAATAAAACCTATTATGTTTTTGTAAGTCGAAGGAGTATGATATGGAATCCATGACCTGTTTAAATTTGCAGAACTCTGATTATTTATACTAACTACAACCATATAATGGAAGAAAACAATAATAGTAACATATTTTTGTCAAATGCCCTGGACAAAAGTCCAAGAAGAGTTACAGGAAGAAACAGGATAATTTGGGCAGTTAAGGTGATACAAGGATAGACCTCTGGGTCAGAAGGATCTGAGTTCAAATCCAGGATCAGGCTCTTACTAGCTATGTAACCCTGGGCAAGTCCCCAGACTACTGCTTGCTTCAGTTTCATCATCTGTAAAATGGGGACAATAATAGCATGTACTTTGTAGAGTTGTTTTGAGGATGAAATGATAAAATAATTGTAAAGCACTTAGCACAGTGCCTGGCACATGAGAGGTGCTACATAAATGTTAGCTATTATAATTCTATTAGTTACGTCTAGGTTAGGATGCATAGACATCTCTTTTTGAAAGGGTTCATAATTAATGACTGAAGTTTATAGAAACACATTCAATTATTTATAATCTCATTTTGTTTTGTTCATTTTTTCTTATTTTCTTATATATTTTACTATTGTATTTATGAATAGAAACTAAAATAAAATTTGTAATACTAAAAATGATTGGAAAGTAAGAAACAATGCAAAATGAAATTATTTTTAAGAAAGCATTTTTGGATATATTCAGGTGAACTAGTTAAAATGACTTCATGGAATAGTAAAATTGGAAAAAGAAATTTTAAACTTTGCACATTAAAGAAGTAGGAAGGGTAGATGAAAACTAAAAGGTGTGGTTTAAGCAGACATATGATAGCAGCAAAACTATTTGGCTAAGCAACAACTAGTCCAAAGAACTGAGAGCAGGCAGGCATGCAGTGAATATGGAATTTAAGAACAGAGTACCATGGAGAAGTACAAAAACAGTAAAGAATTATAGGAATAGGATTAGAAAAGTTAAAGTAGAAAATAAGATGGAACATACACACACACACAAACACACACACACATATATAAGAAAAGAAAGAAAAGAGGAAAATATTTGAGTGATAGCAAATGAAAAAGGACAACTATTAATAGATGATAACCAAGAAGTAGAATTGCTCAACACTGTTTTTGCTTCCATCTTTTTGAGAAAGATGAGTTGACAAACAGTAAAAATAATGGATTAGGTAAATATATGGATGGATAATGGACAGATAGATGGATAAGGAAAAAAAAAACTATGTTGTCATGCAAAGCTCTGATGGCTATGGTTCAGGGATTTCTACTTTTCTCTCTCCACGAAAGTCTACTGTAAGCTAATATCATATCAAATCTTTGCCTACTACCTTAATGCAGGTAATATTCAAGGTTTTTTTTTCTGTCTTAACCTCTTTCAATACCCAAAACTATCTTTCATTTGATTTATGGTATTTTTTCATGTATATGTATATACATATATGTATAAAACATTATCAAATCAAGATCAATAGGAGAGAAACTATTTTCTTATTTAATAAATATCTCTCCATTTTTCTTTCTCTAGTTATCATTACACAGCTGATCAATTAATATATACTTAAAAAAAGAAATGTACATGATAACTTTATTATATATTAAAAGGAAAAGCAAATCCTACTTAATAGATTTGCAATTTCATGTACATTTTATCATATTATTATATGAATACTTGTTTTATTTCATAAATTAAAAATGATTTAAATTCTACATATGCATATATATACAATACACACACATATATTTTTAAGTCCCTATTATTTCCTCAGCACTTTGTAGAGAATAAAACAGAACTATTAGACACAAGCTTACTTGAATGATCTCAGCATTTTTCACCTGTAATATTACCTAATCTCTTTGATTCCAGTCTGCCTTCTCTACAATACATTTTTCAATTTGTCTCTCAAAGGAATCTTTCTAATACTGAATTTTGAGCAGGTCACTTCCTAATTCAAAACCCTACTGAATAATAAATAAAATACAAATGTCAAGGTCCTTTATAATCCAAATCAAAGATACCTTTCCAGACAACTCATGGCAATCTCCCTTATAATTCCTGAGACAAATTCAAGCCAAATTAAATTACTAAACAGTCTGTAATCTTATCCCACTCTTTCTTCTGCCTCTAAGCCTTTGAAAATCCCAGTGTGGTACAGTGGAAAGAGGATTGCCTCTAGAGTCAGAGGACCTGAGGTCTACTTATATAACCTTGAATGTCATTTTACATCCATGGATCTCAGTTTCCTCATCTGTAAATATAGAGGTTGAATTAAATAGACTCTGATCTTCCTTCTGGCTCTAGGATTATAAGCTTGTAAACTCATTGGGCCTCAGAATGAAGATGCTCTCAATAATAACAAGGACATCAATATGAAGAGTAGAAAGTTTGGAGGGAAAGATGAGTTCAGATTTTCTATATGTTGCCAACGTTTGAGGAATTTTGTCACTGTATTAGAAAATTACTGATACATTGTATTGTTTGTAGGACTAAATTGATTTCAGCATTATTATTGGTTTCTAACTATTCAAGCTTTTAAAACTGTTTAAAGTATCTTACACTTAGAATATTTAGCTTCTCCTAAGTTGCTTTGTTTTAGAGTGGAAAATGGACTTCAGTCTGTTCCTCAAATAATATTTTTATCATGTTAAAATCTTGTATTAAAATTTTAGTTTATAAGTACTTCTTACTTGAGTTTTAGTTTCTGCCTTCTGTTCTTTTATATTTATTGTTTTCCTTATTTTAATCTGCACTTATGAATGCATTAGGATGTAAGCTTTACAAATAAGCATAGCTGCATTTTGTTCTTGTATCTCTAGCTCTTAGCATAATATTTGGAATACAGAACAGACTTAATAAAGGTTTGCTGATTTCATCAATGCAACAACTATCCTTCTACCTGTAGCCAGGCAACTGGTCAATAGCTGGCAGATTTAAAGAGCCAACTGGGGCATGGAAATGTTAGCTGACTTTTACGAGCATACATCTAAAAAACCTAAATCTAGGTCATTCTGAATACAAAGTACTACCTTCTATATAGCTAATTGATTTTTTGTGACATTTTCTTTTTTAGTTAACTTTAAATTGAAAACATATCACTGCATTTTATAGGGTTTTTTTCTTTAATAGGACTTTCTTTTCTATTATTACTTCACTGATTGCACGATTATTATATAAAATGCATAAAACATCTGGGAGTTTATCAGTGTATTTAGAATATGTTTATAGATACAAATTTGAAATGCTCCTTAAAGAAATAAAGAACAACTTAACTGGAGGAATATTCTGTACTGTGAATATGACTGTGCTGTGCCAATATAATAACATTGAAAATACTACTAAAATTAATTTACAAATTTATTGTCATACTAATCAAACTACCAATGGAATACTTTACAAAATTAGACTAAATTATAACAAAATTATTTGAAGGAACAAAAGATCCAGAATATTAAGGGAAGTAATTCTAAAAAGAAATGAGAGGAAAACAGCACTTCTAGGCCTCAAGCTTTATTATAAAGTAATAAACATCACAAACCTTTTGATACTTGTTTAAAAAATACCAAAGTAAATCAATGGAGCAGACTAAATAAGGAAGAATAAAAAATTTTTGACCTCAATAGCCCAGTATTCAATAAACTATAAAGCATAATTACTCAGGGAAAAAAACTCTCTAAAAATTGCTAGGATACTGGAAAGCAGTGTGGTAGAAATTGGATCTAGACCAACATCTTATACTAAACATAACAATAAACTCAAAATGGATTGGTGACCTAAATATTAAAGACCATATCCTAAAAAAATTAGAAGAAACATTTAATAAACATTTTCACACTTGCAGTTAGGAGGGGAAGCCTTAAGCAAATAAAGGAGCAAAGTAATTATGAAATAAAATAAATTTAATTACATACATTTGAAAAGCTTGGGTAAAAAATTAGATTAGGGGCAGCTAGGTGGCACAGTGGATAGAGCACCAGCCCTGAAGTCAGGAGGACCTGAGTTCAAATCTGGTCTCAGACACGTAACAGCTGTGTGACCCTGGGCAAGTCACTTAATCCCAATTGCCTCAGGGGAAAAAATTAGATTAAGTAGAATAAGAAATGAATGAGGTAAGTGGGGAAAAAATCTTTGTATCAATTATCTCTGATATTTAAAATACATAGGAAATTAATGGAAATATCTGAAACCTAAACCCATTCCTTCATCAAAGTGATCAAAGGAACTGAACCAAAAAATAATAATAACAGTTCTCAAAAGCATAACCATATGATCTTGTCATCATCCACAAATTTTTTCCACTTTCATATTCATGGTCATAAGCTCTAAATGTCTTATCTGATCACAATCTGGTGTCATTTCATCTCTCCCTAAAACATCAAACCTTGTTCATCTGTGACTTTCAATCCCTCAGTTCCTTAAATCTCTCCTAGACCATCAAAAAACCACATTGGCTCTACTCTCCTCCCTTCCTCATTTTGATCCTCTAATGAGCCAGTTCAATCCTACACTGTCTTTTTCACTTAAGTTGCTTGTCCCATTTTCCTATTACCAATTTTGTGCTGCCAAGTATTGCCTTGGAGTATTTCCACCGTTGTCTTCCTTCCCTCCTACTCAGGTGCTAAATGAAGCTGCAAAGAAATTTTTAAATCATGTTGCCTGAGTCCTTTACAAATTTATATTATGTAATTTCAAATAGGCCATGACTACAAGGCAATCTAATAATTCCCTAATTGACTTATTACTGTACTCATCATAGTAGCTTTTTGAAATCTTTTCTTTTCTCCTCAAACTTCTCATGGGTCTCCTACTCTCCACCCTCCAGCTGAGAACATTGCTGGTAACAAAGAAGGCTACCCACCTCCTGACAAAGGGATGATGGACTCATATGCAGAAAGTAATGTAACATTTCTAGGTATGGTCAATATTGAGTTTGTTTTTCTTTACTCTGTATATTGATGAGAATGTTTTTCTTTTATTCTTCCCAGGGGAGAAGAGAGAGAAATTAAGTGATTGCTTATTGAAAATAACAAAAATTTACCAAAAAATTTAAAAATAACTATGTCATTTTTATGTTAACATCCATCCCCATTACCTAGTATAACATAAATATATAGTAGATATCTCTTATTGAACTGCATTAAACTTATTCATATCTCTTCAAATACTCACTTGTTCCCCAATGAACATTTTTTCCAAAAGCTTAAGTCATTAAAGTTTAAATCTGCACTGTATCATCTTTAAATATCTTTATCATCTTAAAAAAAAAACAATGGTACCCTGAAACCCAATTCTTCAAAGATAGAGTTAAAGTGTAAGGTACTGCTCCTTTCAGATCTGAGCAATTCTCTTTGTGAAAAAAAATAAACCAAAATCATAAGAGACTTGTGAAATAAATTTTAAAAAAGCAGATCCCTAGAGAAAAAAAAAACTTTGAGGAAAAATACAGTCTGGGAGGTACAAGGAGAAAGAAGTCCTCAGTGAAAAGTATCACTGAAGGCCAAAATGGTCAGTGTCTTGTTTCTCAACAGCTAACATAATAGTGCACTGTTAGATGTTAACTACCAGCACTCCCTAAAATGCTTCTAAGCTTAATCTATATTATTAAAATTTTCTTTATCATTATATTAGCGTAGATAAGCTACAAAACCACAAATAAAGTCCTAATTTGTAGCACTTTGCCAGTTTCTAAGAAGTCAATGCTCATACTGAAAAATTAACAGTTTTCGTGAGCCAGTATGAGCTGGCTCTAGCATACCCCTGCTTATATATAACTATCATAAGGACTCTGAGGTTGATAACTGGCAAACCCTGATAACTAGGACTTTTTTCCACTATGTGAAAATCGCATGTTTTCTATGTTATTTCCCCAGGTGGAAGTTAATCATGTCACCTTAAAGGGTGAATTGAGGGGTGAAAGAACAAAAGTACTAGAGTAAAAAGAAGTGAAGGTTGAAGATAAATAAAGAAGAGCAAAGAAATAAGAATTAAGGCAGTTTCTTGTTTTTAAAGAAAATTAAGTTCAGTCAAGTTCAAACTTCACAAAGTTTCAGAATTGATGTAACCCCCTGCTGGTCTGAAAACATCTGAGTCCAGCCAATCTCAGATGAATAGATGATTCATTGAAAAGCAGCCAATCTCAGAGAAGAGAAAGTTGAGAGAAGAAAAAGTTGAGAGAAGAGCTTACACTGCTCCCTGCTGAGCTGATTGGGAGAAGATAACTTTTACATCTGTTGCTGGGAGCTACGCCGATTGGAGGAAAAGCATTGTGGCAAGGACATGATTGAAGGAAAAAGAATCCTGTGCTCAACACAAATAGTGGTAGAATCATGAGGTTTGTCTCATTTGTCCTTTACAGCCAACTACAGAAGCTCAGTTCTGCAAAGTCCAGAAAATAGTGCAGATAAGAATAGCTCCAATAGATTCCAGACCAAAAGGAATTACTTTTGCTAAAAGATCATAATAATTCCTTAGGCCCAAACCAAGTAGCAGTTCTAATAGAATAGCCAAGGCCCTCTCCCCCACCCCCAGAAGTTGATTTATGATGCATGCTGTTCCCTGAGGAGGTCAAGACCTGCAATCTGGTGTCCTAAGTTACCTCAGGCATGTATTTCAATATGCATGTACTTCCCTGCTAAATTTTGGTGAATGTGTGCCCATTTTCCCTAGTTTATTAATTGTATATAAGTACTGATGGAAAATGCTTATTGGTGTATTGTTATGCTATGATTATTCTTGTTTGATATTCTATTTACAATTGTAAGTTAATGATATCATTGTGACTGATTAGTTTAAACTGGAAGCACATTGGTGACTACTCAGGAGGTATTGTAAAATAGTTTAGATTTATAACTCTCTTCATACAAGATTATCTCTAGGACCCTTCAAACTAGTTGTATCAAGCTAGTCACTTGAATATGAGGAAAATTCCCTAATTGCCAGAATGAAGACAGATTTGGGTGAGAGCCAGTTCAGAAAAAAGAAAAGTAATGTATCAAATGTTTTGCCAGTGAGCCACATCCACACTGTACTAGTATGATTCAAAAAATAATGAGATGACATTCCAAAATCACTGTAAATAAATAAGTATACTTAAACATTAGCTAATATTTCAACCTCACCAAGTGTATTTCTCACTAATTTTTCACATAAGGAAATTAACAGATCTTTGTCTAAGTTATAAATCTGAATTGCAATTTTCGTTGCCTTCCTGAAATCTTATGGGCTTAGGATACTTTTCTTGAGTTCAAATAAAAGACATTTACTAAAATGTCACATTAAGAACAGTAACTATTATGCTCAAAAAGTTATCAAACTGCATACCTTTGACCCAGCAGTGTTTCTATTGGGCTTATATCCCAAAGAGATCTTAGAGGAGGGAAAGGGACCCACATGTGCAAGAATGTTTGTGGCAGCCCTTTTTGTAGTGGCTAGAAACTGGAAACTATGCATACTTGGGAAAATAAAATATTAAATTACAAAAAAGAATACA
>JAJPUD010000475.1:155941-218030 GCA_023553655.1 Myrmecobius fasciatus | reverse complement strand
TGTATTCTTTTTTGTAATTTAATATTTTATTTTCCCAAGTATGCATAAAAACTATTTTTAACAATTTTAAAAAATTTTTGAGCTCCAGATTCTCTGCTTCTCTTCCTTTTCATCATCAATTCATTTGATTTTGTTTTACTCTTTTTTGATGCCTCATAAAGCCATTAACTTCCATTTAGTCAATTCTACTTTTTGAGGAATGCTTTTCTTCAATGAATTTCTATACCTCTTTTTCCGTTTGACCAATTCTGCTTTTCAGGGCATTCTTCTCTTCATTGGATTTTTGTGCCTCTTTTACCATTTGGCCTCTTCTGTTTTTAAGGTATTTTCTTGAGTATTTTTTGTGTCTCATTTATCAAGCTGTTGACTTTTTTGTGATTTTCTTGCATCACTCATATCTCTTCCCATTTTTTTCTTCTACCTTTCTTATTTGATTTTTAAAGTCCTTTTTGAGATTGTCCATGGCCTGAGGCCAATTTATATTTTTCTTTGAGACTTTCAATATACCAGCTTTGACTTTGTCTTCTTTTGATTTTGTCTTTCCTGTCATCATAATAACTTTCTATGGTCTGCACCTTTTTCTGATATTTGCTCATTTTTTTTAACTTTTAACTCCATGCTAAAGTGAGGCTCTGCCCCAAGCTTTAGATTTTTTGCAGCTGTTTTCAGAGATAATTCTGAGGATCTGTAAGTTTTTGGTTTTTCCAAGATGATATTATATAGGGAGTGGTGTATTCATTATTCTGCTGGCCTATGCTATGGTCTATGAACAACCACAAATATTATTTTCCACCTGGAGCTATGACCACAAGCTCTGTGTGTGCTAGTGTTCCTCCTCATACAGAACTGAAACCCAAATACAAGTATTGGTCATGCAACTGAGTCCTGCCCCTGGTGATAGCAAAGGGATCCTAGTAACCTCCTTCTGACCAGTTGTCTGATTCCCTCACCACCTGTGGGCTAAGTCTGGAAATTGCCACTGCTTGCCCATCTCCAAGACCTACAGAACTGGTTTGTTGAAGTGTTTGTGATAAACTGTGCTCCAACTGTCATCCTGGTGCAACAAATCTTTCCAACTATCTTTCTAAGTTGTCTTAGGCTGGAAAATTGTTTCACCCCATCCTTTTGTGGGTTCTGTCACTCCAGAATTTGTTTTGAGGTATTAAAGGTTTTTAGAGAGGTTTAGGGAAGAGTTTATGCAAGTCCCTGCCTTCTGTCTGCCATCTTGTCTCTATCCCCAACAAGATTTGTAATATAACTATATGAGAAATGCATATTTCTCTCATATTTAATAACTAATTGTTGTATTAGAGCAAAGATTTGTATATTTCCTCATCCAGAAATCAAACAGTATGGCACATTATTCTGAGATTTACCCAGGCTAAGATCTAACCAGACAGAAAAAAATTCTAAGTTTAGGCTAGTGGGTATATTCCTGCTCATCGTTTGCTCAGACAGGTCAGAGCCGGTATTGATTCTCCCTATTCACAAGAGAGGTCATAATTGATGTATTTTTGACCAAGATTTGAGTAACTTAAGTCATGTGCCCCAAGACAGCCTACCTACCATAATGTTAATCAATTAGAGGTGATTAGGCATCACTCAGGAATACATCCTCTTTAAAGGACATATAAACTACGACCCCACCACCATTAGGAGTCTTTGATCTGAGAGAAATGGCCAAATGACCATCCTTTTATTAATAGCCTGCTGGCCTTATTAATAAAATGATTAAATTACTCAGAAGCTAAGTATCTTGGAACCTTTTTAATCACAGATATTTTACAAAGTATTTTATAATTATTTTATGTTTATAAGAAATTGGTCTCTCCAAACAACCTTAATTTCCTATCACATATCTATAACTGGCAGTTAATTTTTAATCACTGCAATAAAACCAAACTCTAAAAGTAGTGAAAATGAGCATTTGGTTATCTACACATGAACTAACCTGTCCTAGACTTTGGTATCTCAACTCTGAAAATTATTTGACAGATGTTTATTCGGTCTATAATTTTTCAAAGCAAAAAAAAATTGGCACTTTACTGAGTATAAATCTCTATGCATCTATTTCAAAATATTAAAACTAAAGAAGGTCCTAATACTTCTAGGATAAGAAGCAGTTAACTGGGGAAAAGAAATTGTATTACATATCTCTGGTAAGGGTTACTGCTAGCAAATTCACAAAGATGACAAAAGGTGAGTTTAATTTATGTTCCAAACAAGATAGATGAGAACACACTTTCTTCTCCTTTGCAAAGAGTTAGGTTGCTGTGTATAGAACATTTCATACAATGTCAAACTTTTTTTCAATTTGAAGACTGGTTTTACTGAATGTTCTCTCCCTCTCCCTCTCCCTCTCTCCCTCTTTTCCTTTCTCTCTCCCTCTTTTCCTTTCTCTCTCTCTCTCTCTCTCTCTGTGTGTGTGTGTATAGCCCTGGGGTATCTCTCTCTGTGTGTCTCTCCCTCTCTCTGTATCTGTCTCTCTGTGTCTCTTTTTCAAATTCTTTGTTATATGAATGACTTACTAGAAGGGAGGAGAAGGAGTGATACAGGAATAAATGCAGATAATACAAAAGCAAAAGATATCAATATTAATCTATTTTTAAAAATTTTAGGTATGACAATATTTGAGGCTGCATACTAGTGGAACACTATAGCTTAATAGTGGCATCTGGAAACAAATTTTCTGCAGCCTGCTTTAAATCATGTGTAGATTTTAATGCCAAAATTTGTACTGTCTTATAAGGACCTAGAGAAAAGTATAACAGCAGTGTAAGCAGGGGTTTTCTGTTGAAAGATTATACTAAGATAACCAAACAATTAAGCTTGGTTTGGGGGTTCCAGGTTCCTATTCTTTATACCAGAACTTCTTAAACTTATTCCATTCACGATCCTTTTCACCTGAGAATTTTTTACATGACTCCAGGTATATAGATAAATAAAATAGGTATACAAATCAAACATTTACTGATAATAAATCACAATTTCATGATCCCCACATTCAGTTATGAGATCCCATATGGGGTCCCAATCCACAGTTTAAGGAATTGGGATTTATAGAACAAGATGCTATCATATAGCTTCTTTGGAATTAATGTGGCTTCCCATATGAGTTTGTTTCTCACTTATGCCAACCATTACTAGCTTTATACTTATTAGCAAAATAGAAAGTACTCTATTTACTGACTTAAGTACTTATTGCTTTTTAACACAGATACTTCCTCTTCCCCCAAAGAATTTGTTAGCTGGAAGTTGGGGGAAAAGACTATGGCAATCCATTCCATTATACTGATCAATTGTAAATATAAATTGTGTAATTCTACTTTTCTTACCTCTTAGTTTTTATTATAACTATCTTTTAAACTGGTACTTCATATTAGGAAGTACCTCTTCTTTTTGCCTACTCTTGGAAATACAATGTAGTTCCTTTAGATTTTAGGCCAATAAGCACTTAAGTATTTATTAAAGGAAGGAGTATTTTTAAAAGAAAAAAAGCAATCAACCCAGAATACTCCCTACCATTTAAAAATATCATAATGTAAACTCCTAAAAGGCAAAGCAATGACCATATTTAACAATTCTTTGGTATCTTCACAATACCTATGGAGCTGCATGTATTGGAAGGTTATAGAATTAGAGCTGGAACAAACCTTGGAAATCATCTATTCTAATTCTCTCATCTTGAAGATGAGGAAACATCTATAATCTCCAAGATTATAGAGAGGGACAAAGAGAATTTTTAATTCAGTTCTTCTGACAACAAACTCAGCTCTATTTCTATTGTGCTACACTAGAAGTACTAATAAATACTTGCCATTCAACTGATAATTTACATTTATATTGTTCTTTAAAGTTTATCATAATGCTTTCCTCAAAACAACTTAAGGTTATTTTATAGATGAGGAAATTGAGGCTTTGAAGGATATATGATCTTGATCATTCTGCTTGATAAGTATCAAAATAAGATTCCTATTCTCTGACTCTGATTTACCTTTTTAAAAAAAATAGTGATTCTGGCTTCTGATCATTAAAAAAATCATCAAAACCCTTCCGATTTTCTACTGGAGGCTTTTTTTTTTTTTTTTGCGGGGAGCAATCAATGTTACCAAGTTAATAATGGCAAATGCAAGATAGGTAAAAATGGTATATTCATTCACATAGACACAAAGAGAATGTCAATATTAAGGGAAAAATACTTTGAGAAAGAAGATTTGAAAAAAAATCTTGCAAAGTCACTACTAATGTGGCATTTCATGATTTACAACTATACAGTTTGAAAGAAAATATTAGAGTTAAAAAAGATGAGTCTTATTTCAGAAAATGATTAAAAATCATTTAAAGTGCTAGCAATTTCCCAAATACCAGAAAGTTTATTCTCTTCTTCCTATTCAGTTTTAGAAAAAATGAGTTAGGTATCTGCAGTGTGCATTCCATTTTTGAACAATTGAAATGAGAGTGTGGTTCAAGTATCAGCTACACTCTTCCCATTCTTGTTTATAAGGATGTCTATCTATGTACCCTGTTTATGTGATAAATTTTCTCTAACTTTCTTTCCCACTTCTTCCTCTCCTTTTTTCAAGAAAAGTATTCCTCTTCTCCTTTCTTTCTATTCTCTCCTGGGATCATAAAAATGTCACAGAACCACTTCTAGGGCTTATTTAATTAGACTCATTCTATGAACCTATATGATGATATTATTTGAGGGGGCACATATATTTGAATATAAACAGTTTGTCCTTGTTTAGTTCTTTATGATCTTATGATTATTTATTCATGTTTACTTTTTATGTTTTTACTTAACTCTTTCTTAACATATTATCTACATATCTGTCAAGTCAACATATATGAACTAAACTTTCATGCTTGGTTTATTTGAGTATGCCCTAATACAATGGACCTAGATTGACTATGAAGTTTAAGTTCAGATATGTGGATATGGCAGTGTTCAAATTGGATGAATGGGAGCAATCAGAGGATGCAATCTGCCAGAAAGATCAGAAATAATATTTCAGGAGATGTTACAGATAAATAGTTCACAGAACAGCTCACAAAGTATGATTGTTGATCCTAAGATAGGACCTGATTTTAAGTTCCTTTTTTGATAATGTCAGACTAACAACACAAAATGCCCTAGATATTTGTATTGAATTGTTTAAATTACTTTAAAGGACAATAAAAAGTATTATAAATTAGGTTCTCAAGAATTTTTCTGCAAAAGTCAGGAAATAGCTAATCCAAACTATGGCAATAATACTTTAATACCAAACAGGACTTTATTTACAAACTCTGGAGAATTAAGGGAAGGAGTACTTATTACATTAAAAAAAGTTTTGTTGATACTTTTCACATTTGCATCATATTCATTTCTATAGACATTCCTTCCTCTTCCTCTCATTCAAGTCTGTCTTATAACAAAGAATAAGTTAAACAAAATTATTCAACAGTGACTATAATTTACAATCTTCACATCATTCTTCCTTATTAGTTCCTCCTTTTTTGCTAAGGGGTGACAGCTGTATTTCATTTTCTTTTTTCAAGGACCATTACTGATTTTTCATTTGCTCAGCTTCCTTTTAATGATCTTTTAAGTTACATTCAACAGGGAAATAGGAGGGAAAGGAGAAAAAGGGAAATTAGAGAGATAAAGGCAAAATTAAGGGAAGGATTATCCTTATGTAGAACAAATTTTAAAGATATACAAAAATATTTATAGCTCATTTTGGCAAAGAATGGTTACCTGAAGGGGGTACTCATGAATTAGGGAATGGCTGAAAAAGTTATGTTATATAATTGTGATGGAATATTACAATGCTGTAAGACAGCAATGATATCATTTCAGAGAATCCTGGAAAAATTTATAGGAACTGATACAAAGTAAAGTGAATATAAGCAAGAGAAAATTTGTACAATGACAACAATATGGTAAAGACAACTTTGAAAGAATCAAGGACTCTGATCAGCTTAATGATCTATCACCATTCCAGAAACCTAATGATCAAACATGCAAACTACCTCCTAATTGAGGTGAAGACTCAAGAATACTGAAAAGACCTTTTTTGACATGGCCATTGGGAAAGTTTGTTTAGTTTGACTATACAAGTTTGTAACAGGTTTTTTTTTTCACAATCAATTTGGAGATAGCATAGGATGAGAGAAATACAAGTCACATTTATATACATGTGTATCTGCATATAGATGGAAAATATAGCACATTACAAAATACCAAATCCTAGGATTTGATCAGTTTACAAGCACTGACACAATGTTTACCACATTTGAACTCCATTGAACTACACATGGAGAGACTGGATGATAACATACCAAAATAGCTCCTCTGTGGTGAGCTAAAAGTTTAAAGAATGCTTTAAGAACAACTCAAATATACTTCTCTACCTGTGGATGGCTACAAAACAACTGAAACGACTGGTTTGACATACAACAATTGAAAAAAAGGGTAGTTTTCAAATATAGGTAAAATAAGATGAAGTTGGAATCAATAATTGAATGAAAGAAGATGCTCTTGACAAAAAGGGACAATTTTTGTATGTATACACCATAGCAATACCTACTAGTCACATATCTATTTTTCAAATGCACTGATAAAATGGAACACCATTAGTCATAACAGTTTCTAATAAAAAGAATGGAATACTGATAGAATTAAGATTCAGCATTCTATCAGGCTCTGAGAATAGATATTATGAAATAAGTTATAATTACTTAGTTATTAAAAAATTAGAGTCCCACATTTAAAAAAAATTATATAATTTGTTAAGCACCATTACATATTTATAGAACCTTCACTATGGTTAACAAGTCAATAATATGGCAGAAATTCATTTGGAAAAGAAATCCACTCATCACAAGATGACTTGCTTATTCTCACTGCTATCTTGTATTGCAATGCACCACAAATAAAGGGAGGAAATCCAACACAGTGTCAATTAGAATAGTCAACCCCTAACAAGTCATTTCTGAAAGTAACTATTTATAGGTCATCTTATTCAGCAGACCCATCCCCTACAGAAAAAATCTGGTGTTGCAGGTGATAATAATTAAAATGAAACAAAAAGAACACTACTTCCATGACCATGTTGACAGAACTAAAGCCAAACCCCAGGGGCCACACAATGGACCATGAGGCCTCCAAGCTGACCCAGTATCTCTGCCTTCTTCTAGGCTGAGCTGTCATCTCTGCCATTAGGTCAAGACTTCCATGAAGTTTCTGCCCAGCACTGGAAATAAATGGTCAATTCAAGTGATCATAAGGAGATAACTCATGGTTGGAGGTAACTCCAGTTTAGGATAGCTTCAAGAGTCTTAAGGGATGGTGGAGAGTCACCATCATATCCATATGTTGGGTTCCAGGGGTTTACCAGCTAGGCCCCAGGATGAGGCCAGGCAAAGGTTGTGGTCCCAGGTTACCAATGCCTATCTCCTCCAACTCAGCACCTTGAAGCATTGCCCTGGAGGTGCTGCCAGGGTCAGAGTGCAGCTCAGAAAGCCCTAAGGCAAACTTTGAGTCCAGAGGAGAGGTGTGAGATTTAGCTAGGCCACTTGGGCTCAGGCACTGCAGCTTCTCAGCAGACAGCCGGCACTGTCTATTCTGGGACCCCAGCCAGCATGGTCAACTCCAAAGTCTAGTTTTGGATCCTGTGCCCATTGATCCATCAGCAATTCTGTTAGCTTCCCTGTCTCCAGAAATCTAAGGGCTGGCTGATGATGTCCATGCAGTACAGCTGCACTAGAGCCCCGTGGATGCTGAGCACGGGTAGCCAACCAATTTGCTCCCTCAGTTTCCCCCATAGCAGCACTTCGAAATTCCAGCCTGTCCTCTGACAACATCTATATTAAAATGGAGATAACTATAGCCTGACCCTAGTCTTATGGCACCGTCATTTTCACAACTCACAAAGGGGTGGTCACCTGCTACTTTTTTCAGCAATGTAACTCATAGAGGCCTGTTAATAAACAAGAGAAGACCTAGATATATCTTTACAACCCTTCTAATCTACAACTATTATTCTTGTTGGAAAAGACAAAACAAATAAATAATTCTGTCTTTTCTCAATTATTATCACTATAGCTATGCAAGTGAATTGGATTTAAGTGAGGGAGAGCTGTGCAAGATCACCTGCCTCCTTTTCCCCTCCAGAGTCCTCTGGGTCCAGAGGCCAGATATAGGTCAGGATGGTGGAGATGACCCTGGAAACCTTGGCCTTTTTAAGCTAAGGTCTTTAATAAGTATCAGTTTGACTGAGGCCTGACCCATTCAGTGATTAAGACTAGGTAGCAATTGAGGCAAAGAATGACCTCTTTTACCCAGTCAAAAAATGAAAAATAAGAATAAACAACAAAAACAGCAGCTCAAGATTATAGTTCAATTTCATTTTTCAGACTCTCCCATCCCTATTAAATATATTCTTGCTTAGAATTTCTAGCATGAGAACCAATTTATTTTTCTCTGAATTTTTGAAAAAACAGCTTTCCTGAAACTCAGATTATGTGGCTGACTATACAGTGCTTTTTTTTCCCTACTATCTGGAACTTCATGGTAAGATCCTAACTTACTTCTGGATCCTTGTTTGTCAGAATTAAGAATAGTTGAGCTAATATTTACATATTTATGAATTTAAGCAACAATTCTAAAAGTTCCACCAAAAATGTACATTTAGCTATTTTTAAATTTTTTATATTTGTCACTTTCACTTTAACATATGGTTCTCTTTCTGGTTTCTGGGAATTAGGAAAAGACTATAACATAGTATTAGAGAAAAGGATGGGGTCAGAAGATAAATTGGAATGAGATAATGATATTCATGTCCCTTAGCCAACAAAGTATGGAGTATTCTGCACTAATCTCAATAAGTTATGAGACAAACAGTGGCAAAGGTAGGAGAACAATACCCTCCAGGAGCTAATTTTTAAAATGAAAGACCATCCATCTTCTCTGGCTGTCCCTGCTTAAGCCCAAAAGGAGAAGCGATGCTGGTATCATTGACCGAAGACCCAGTTTCTGGGCTGGAATGTTTTCTCTTGCTCTTGACATTTCTCTATCCAGGAACAGATATCCCATTGTATTATGGAAAATAAACAGAATTCCTAGCCTTTCCCCTAATAATATATTGAAGACTGGAAATTTTTATGAATATAGGGGAACTTCCTTATTGATACAAATCACACTTATGTGACATACTAAATGGTCTTCAAGAGTTGCTATGGTATACAGGAAAGTAAGGAAGAAAGGGGATAAAATAAGGGGGATGAAGGGAGGGTAGATTAGGGGAGGTAAAAGTCAAAAAATAAAACACTTCAGAATGGACAGGATGAAAGGAGAGAGAGTAGGATAAATAGAGGGAAAATAGGAAAAAAGTATATACATAGTAATTTATAATTGTGAAAAAATTACAGTAAGTTTCTCTGATAAAGACCTACAATATATAGAGAACTATCAAATTTATAGAAATAAGAGCCATTCCTCAGCTGATAAATGATCATAGAATATTAACAGGCAATTATTAGACAAATTAATCAAAGCTATCTATGGCCATATTAAAAATGCCCTAAATCATTATTAGAGAAATGCAAATTAAAACAACTCTGAGTTACTACTTCACAGCTATCAAATTGGCTAATATGACATAAAAGGAAAATGACAAATATTAAAGAGGATATGAGAAAAAATGAGACACTATTATACTGCTGATGAAGTGATATAATGAAATGATGAAGAACAATTTGGAACTATGCCCAAAGAGTTATAAAGCCATGCATACCCTGTGACTAAGTAAGGATCTGTATCCAAAAGAGATAAAAACAAAAAAGAAAGACCTAGAAATATTCATGGCAGCTCTTTTAGTGGTGGCAAAGTATTAGAAACTGAGGGGATATTCATCAATTGAGGAAATGGCTTAACAAGTTGCTAGATATGATTGTGATGGTATACAATTGTGCTATAAGAAATGACAGGTAGGATGCTTTCAGAAAAACCTGGAGAGATTGCATTAACTGGTGCAAAGTCAAATAAGCAAAACCAGGAGAACATTGTATACAGTAATTGCATCAACTATGAATGACTTAGCTATTCTCAGCAATACAAAGAACCAAGATAATCCTATAGGACATATAATGAAAAATGCTATCTATGTCCAAAGACAAAAATGGAGTCTGAATGTAGATCAAAGCATACTTTTTTAAAAACTTTCTTCATTTCTCTTAGGTTTGGTTTTGTCTATTTTCTTTCACAACATGACTAACATGAAAATGTGTTTTGCATGAATGCACAAGTATAGCCATTGGTGATATTAAGGAGACAGAGATTCAATAAAAAAGAACTTTATGTATACTTTGAAAGTTTTATCTGTCACTGAGATCAATGAAACCTCTGGACCAAATCTTCATAATAGTTCTCTGAAGAACAAAAGAAACAAGTTAATATCAGACTCTCCCTCTGTCAATAACCACTAAGGATATTTAGTAGTTACCATATACAAACTACATTTTTTAGTGTATGGAAAAAAAAACCAAAAGAGTTAAGATGACTAAAGTACTGAAGTAATGGATAGTCCTAGACTACCCTATGATTGTTGTGTTATTTAAAAATAACTAACATTATTTTACTATATATACATAGTACTGTTAAATTTTACTTATACTTAAAGTTATAAACTTAAAGTTATAAAATATTTCTTAAAATGCTTCATTATGTAGTTTGAATATTCACTACATCCTTTGCTAGTATACAAAGTAAACTGAAATAGTCTCTATTGGATTATATTACATATGTACATATAGATATGAATATGTGTGTATGTATATAATGTAGTCTCTGTTTTGAGGTTATATTTCTACTTTCCAATGTTTATTTTTCAGTGTAGTAGACATAATAGTAATAGTCTCTGAAATTCCATTAAAATTACACATATTTTTATTTTCAAGTTTTAGCTATAGAAATAAAATCCCATCAGTTTATGAGAACCAATGTTATTTGCTCTACAATGCAATTTATTATTTGATTTACATCCTTTCAAAGTATGTAATACACCTAAAATATATGCATTTTAGATACTATAGCACCAAGTTTCTTAGCAATATATATATACATATATATGCAAATAGATTTCCTTCAGTTTCTAGATTCAAATTATGTTTTAGAATTCTGTTAACATTTTTCAAAGAATTTCATTTTCCTATTTATCCTTCAGACATAGTTCAATTCCTATCACCTTAGTGAAATTTTGATCATTTCAGCTCATATTGATTTCACCCTTCTTTATACTACATTGCCTATATGAGAGGTATCAAACTCATAACCACAAAACCACCTGACCCACCTTAAAATTTAATTGGGAAATAAATAACAAAAGACATGCAATACTAATGTCAATTTGTAGTTTTCTAAGTGAATATCCAGCCACTGAGATTATTTGTACTTGAGTTCAATACCATTGACTTACACAAAACTAATAGCATATCCTGCAGTATTAAATCATTTTCTGTTTATTTCATCTATATTAATTTGATTTCTTCAGCTAAATTTTAAATTCCATAAGGGCAAGAATCATGCCTTATTTTGCAATATGCAGGGTAACATGGTAGATGCTTAAATAATTGATAAAGAATTACTTTAAAAGTTTATAAATGTATAATGAACTGGATGCTTTCAGAAAAACCTGGAAAAACATATGTGAACTGATGCAAAATGAAAATATTGTACATAGTAACAACAACATTGTACAGTGATCAAATTACAAATGACTTAGTTATTCTCAGCAACATAATGCTCCAAGCAATTCCAATGAAAGGATGGGTGAGTTGGGCACCCTTCTTAAATGGAAGCTTTGGAAAGAATACTTAACTCTGCCCTCCAATCAGAGGGGCAAATGGTACTGAGGGTATTGATGAGGTATAAGTGCTAAAACTTATGAAGTGTCACAGGCTGATGAGTTTCCTGTTAATGAAATTTCCTAAGGACATTCCAGAATCTACCTCAAGGAATACAGCTGGTGGGCAATTTACTCTAAAGCAAAATAAGACTAATTCCTCTTTTACCCCACAGTCCTACCAATACTTGACTACTATACATAGTTTCTTTAAACTTTCTCCAGAGCATTTAGGAGCTATGCACAAAGGGCTATAAAACTATGCATACATTGTGTTCCAGCAGTGTCTCTCCTCAGTCTGTATCTCAAAGCAATAAAAAAAAGATGGGGAAAGAAATCACATATACAAAAATATTTCTAACAGCCTTTTTTTGTAGTGGTAGGGAACTGGAAACTGAATGGATGCCCATCATTGGAGAATGACTGAACAAGTTATGGCATATAAAATAATGGAATATTATTGTCCTATATGAAATAATAAGCAGGCTAATTTCAGAAAAACATTGGAGAGACTTACATGAATTAATGCTAAGTGAAGTGAGTAGAACCAAGAGAATATTGTACATAGCAACAAAATATGATGATCAACTGTGATGGACTTGGCTCTTTTCAACAATGAGATGATTCAAGGCAATTCCAATAGACTTGTGATGGAAAGGGCCATTCGCAGCTAGAGAGAAGACTATGAAGATGAATGTGGATCAAAACATAGTATTTTCACCTTTTTGTGGTTGGTTGTTTGATTTTGATCTGATTTTTCTTGCTCAGTATGATAAAGGTGGAAATATGTTTAGAAGAATTGCACATGTTTAACCTATATTAGATTACCTGCTGTTCAGAGGAGGGCCAGGAGAGGAGGGAAGGAGAAAAATTTGGAACACAAGTCTTTGCAAGAGTGAATACTGAAAACCATCTTTGTATGTATTTTGAAAAATAAAAAGCTATTATTAAAAAAAATACTTCTCAAGGTTAAACACTCCTAATTCCTTCAAACGGTATGAACTTCACCATCCTGATTGTTCCCTGGAACTCTCCACCTTTTCAATGTCATTCCCAGAAGATGTAACTTAAAATAGAGCACAATACTTTAAGAACCAGAAGAAGGCATACCACTTTTTTGGTTCTTTATTCTTAGAATACTATCATCTCCTTATTTCCAAAGCCTAGAACTCTTAATATAGACTAAAATTATTACAACAAAATTCATATAAAAATTAACCATGACATTTAAGATTTCTAATATATACAATTATGTTGTGGGACTGAATAATCTGGGTCTTAATGTACACTATATGTATGTAAATACTATAAATACAAATATATTTCCAAATCTATATCACATAGTAAATTTTCTATAGATTTTATTCTATATTATTATCTCTATAGATTTATTTATTTTATTCTTTATTATTATTTCTATCGATTTATTTATTTTATTCTTCTTTACCACTCTATTAAAGTCTAAAATATTTGATCAGGCTACTTATTCAGGCTGCAAGCAAGGTACACAAACTTAAACAACATAGCATCTTCCTGGTAGTTTTTCCCCATCTTCTCAAACCCTCCCTATTGGCCTTTTTTTCTTGCCCAGGCCCCCAGAGAAAGGGTTGGCATGCTACCTCCTCCAGTGGCTGCAACTCTGTTCCTTCCTCTTTATCTGTGGCCCAGTCCTTGAGCAGAAGAGAAACCTTACAGTGTTTCCAAGCCTTCCTTTAAATCAAGTCAAACCCCAAGTGAACCTATTCCTCTTCTGACAGCATTGTGCTCTCTAGGAGATAATAACTAGTTACAGCTTTTTTGTTAATCAATATGTGTCCTAAGCACTCTAGCAGAACTCAAAACCTAGTTTGCTTATCAATATTACAAAATATATGGAGTGTCCATAACATGATAATTTACAAAATAACTACTTAAATTAGATATTTTAAATTGCCCAAGAATCTTACTATTAAAATAATCATAACACTGAACAAAGAATGTCCTTTTTGAAATAGATGCAATTTCAAAGTATACACTCACATAAAAAATGAATCTGTCTTATATTTCATACTGCACACACACACGCACACACACACACATGCATGTACACATGCACACTGCTTTTGAATTTGACTTGTAAACTGACTTGTAAAACTGAACTTAAAATTATAAAAGTTCACCTTTTCCCATGCCATTACCCTATGTTACATATAGAGACAGAGGTAACACACTCACACATTAGACACATTACGAAACAAATTACATCCAATATTTTTTTTCTTCAACTTCTTATGGATTGTCTCTTTTCTTTCACACACTAAGTATGTTTTCTGCCCTCATTGGATCTTCCAATGACTTAACTCATATCATTAGGTTCATCCCTCGTTGAACTAGATGCTGTTCAGGCTATATTCTATCTGATCAGTTCCCCTTACCACCATCCTACCCCATAACTCCCTTTGACCTTTTTACTCATTCCTAAATCACTGTCAGATTTTTATGCTTGTTTCTTGGCCATAGAGAAGAAGCAAAATCAAGACAATTAGTCCAATATATTCATGCTACCCACATTCCATTTAACTCATGCTACACTGCTCACTAATCCTTTTATTCATCTCTTACTGACTCCACAACAGCTGATCCTCTTCTCTCTTGAAGTGCTGATATAAGCTTATTACTGACAAGATCAAGACCATCTGGTCTTGTTTTGATTTATCCTTGTTTTGACCTCAAAATACCTGTCCTAATATGTATCTTCTCATTTTTCTCTCCTAAATTGAGAGGTACACCTCCTCTTCTCTAAAGATAATGCTTCCATATTTGTACCTCTTTCCACAACATTCACTAATTTTTTAAAATTCTATAATCAGGCTACTATTTCAAAAATATTAAGCTCTCTAGAAAATCATAAATAATCTTTTCCCTAAATTCAATGATTTATTCTTTTTCATTTTTCTAGTTCTTATTCTCTGATTTCTCTGTGGCATTTGACACTGCCAAATACTTAGGCTCAAAATTCCTCCATTGGCTTCCATGTGCCAGTGGTATATTGGAAAGTACACTAGGTTTGGAGTCAGGAGTCCTAGGTTTAAGTATCAATCACGTCACTTGCTAACTCTGTGACTGTAGGTAAGTCATTTAATCTAAACTTTCCAACTTCTGCTTTAAATGTTGAACATCTCATCACCATGCTGTCCCATTTCTCCTTTCAACCCTAACCCTATCCATTCTTTAATGAAATTTTACCTCCTCCATTAATTTTTTCTACTTATCCTACTCCTTTCCTTCTCTGACCTTCTTCCTATAATAGTTGCTGTATTAGTCATTTTGATTTTTGACTCTATGTCACCTAACAATGTAATATGGATAGAAGTGCTAAATAACTATGTAACTAAATCAATGAGGAACCTTTTCTGGGGATATACTTGTCTTTTTCTTAGAGCAAGATTTCTTAACCAGGGGTCTGTGGATAGATTTTAAGAGGTTCCCATAGTTGGGTATAATGTTATGTATTTTAATGTATCTAAAAATGATGTTCTATGAAGGAAACCAAGACTTCACCAGATTACCAAAATGTTTAAAGAGACACAAAGATATTTAAGACTTTTTATCTTAGAAGACCTCAGGTTGGTTTCTTGCCTATTTTCTTTAAAAAACCTACCTAGTCTAAAATATGAAGTGTTTGGTTATATATATATTCAAATATTTAAAGACAGTTGCCCTCAGTTCCATGATTACTCTCCTTTCCAGGCCAAACATGCCCAAGGTTTTCAGTTGATTTAAGTGAGCATGGTCAAACCAGTTTAGTAGACCAACAGAGATTAGACTAAAGTAGGTCTCACTAGGAAGTGATAGAAAGTACAGAAATATGATAGACTAGGAACAAGATTTAGTGGTTCCAAGAGGCTTATGTGGGGAAAATGAATATCTGACATAGAATTCGCATGTTAAATTTAAAATATCAAAAGAAGTTTATTTTGGAGAAGGGTAGCTTATTTTATGCCTACAGATCCATCTGTTTATAGAATGGGACCCAAAGATTAAACACAGTTAAAGATAAACAGAGTTGACCTTGGGGAAAATTGTGAAGAATAGTTTATCTTCAACTCCTAGCCTCCCTTTTCCTTGGCCTCTCCCTGTTTTTGGTGTTACCTTGATCTCTAACTTGCCTTCTTTTTTTCAAAACAGAAAAAGATTAAATCATTATATTTTATATTTATTACTTAATTCTGAAATATGGCTCTTTTCCTATTCCTTCCTTCTCCTGGTGAGAGGCCATGAAGATTTTTGGCCCAGATTTCTGACATGATCATGGCATTTAGAGCTAGAAATGATTTCAATGATCACCTCAACAAACCCCTTTATTTTACAGATGAGGGAAATGAGGCCCAAGAGGTCTGATCACATAAATGAAATAAAATGTTACATAAATAAAAAGAGCTTGTTAGATCAATACTACCTCTACTAGTATCATTCCATAATAAGTAGGAATGCCTTTTAAAGAACTCAGGCTAAAAAAAATTTCTTTAAAATAGAAGCTTATTATTATTCCTTAAAAACATAAATCACCAATCAGTTATACACTGCATTTTCAAATAAATTGGAAAAGGAGATTCTTGCACAAAAAAAGCTGTTTCTGTTTTGCTTTTCTACTACAACTACATTTAAATGAAATATGTAATATTTTTAATAGAATTTGACATATTTTAAATGCATTGTATTGGTGGTGTTTGAGGCTTTTTAAAAGTCCTTATTTGATTAGGTTGTAGGAACTATAAAATGATAGGGCATGGGGCAGATTAGAGGAGAGCACTGAAGTCTAGCAAAGGAGCTATATGCTAATGATTTTGATGGTCCCCACATCATGTGATCTATGACCCATCTTGAGTATTTTGCATTTCCTATTTTTCTCCAACATAGCCATTTTGCCCATCACCACATTCCCTCTCCCTCAGTACCTTCCTGCTGTGTTCAGATTCTATAAGGAATCACCCAAAGAAGAGTAGAAAAAGTCCTTCAGTGATTTCTTAACAATCACAGAAGCCAATGAAACCTTCCTGACATTGCTTCTAGTGTGCCCTAAATACTTTCAACTCATGGAAGATCATATTTTCACTGTACTCACTATAGGGAGCTGTTCCCCTTAAAGGTGATCTCTCCTTTAGTAATTTTTTAGTAATTAAAAACAATTATTAGCTGTGTGGACATGTTTAAATTCCTTAGTATTCTTAGTCTTAGTTTCTTCATTTATGAAATGAGGATAATAATACCCTTAGTCTCTAACTCCCAGGGATTTTGAAAGGAACAAATATGAAGTGATTTTGCAAAACTTAAAATGCTACATAAAATTCAGCAATTAATCTTAGACTAATTATTTCTTGATAAATCACTTTAAAAATTAAAAGGACAAGTGAGTACAAGAAGAGCTGAGTTATATCTTACCTCTTAAAATTTATTTTAGCACTTATTCTTCAACTCCTCTCCTCATTCTCCATCCCAATCAATCAATGAACACACATTTATTAAGAACTTCACTTATGCCAGTTACCATACTAAAGGTTGGGAGCACAAAAAAAAAAAAAAAAAGAAAGAAATATTCTCTGCCCTGAAGGAACTAACGTTCTAATGGAAAAGATACTATGTACATGTTATAGAAGTATGTACATAATGTTATTTGGCCTTTGTTCTCAAAGAGGAGCATGACATCAGGCAGGTGATGCCATGACATGTAAGTGAATTAGATCTAAGTGAGGGAGGGTGTGCAAGGTCACCTGCCTTACTTTCCCTGGTCATCAGGTTCCAGTGGCCAGAAATAGATCAGGATGACTGGAGATGGCCCTAGATGATATGATTAAATGGGAGATCTTGGCCTTTACACTATATACACAAAAGGGAGAATAGGAGTTTTGTGAAGGAGGGCAAGAGTCACTGGAGAGATCAAGACAATCTTCAAAGAGAAGACTGCCCTTAAACTGAGCCTTGAAAGATACTAGGGATTCTAAGAGATGAGGAGGAAAGATATTCAAGGCATGGGGTGGAAGCAATGATAAGAAAGGAAAAGAGATGGGAAATGGGAGCTGGAGGGTCATGTGTAGGGAGTAGCATGTAGGAAGGCATGTTCAAATCTGACCTCAGACACTCACTAGCTGTGTGACTTGGGCAATACACTAAACCTTGCTTACCTCAATTTCCTCATTTGTAAAATGAGCTGGAGAAAGAAATGTCAAACGACTTGCAAGTAAACCCCAAATGGGGTCACAAAAAGTAGAATGTGACTGAAATGACTCAACAACAAAATGTACCAGGCACTATGCTGAATTCTGAGAATACAAAAAAACAAACAAACAAACAAACAAACAGTCCCAACCCTCAAAAAGCTTACAATCTAATGGGAGAAGGCAGCTAGATGGCTCAATCGATAAAATCCTGGCCTTGAAGTCAGGAGGACCTGAGTTTATATCCAGCCTCAGACACTTAACACTTACAAGCTGTGTGATCCTGGGCAAGTCACTTAACCCTAAGGTCCTGGGGAGGAGTAACAATCTAATGAGAGGAATATGAAACTTTACAAAAGGAATTTGAAAAGTTAGGAACAGAGATTACTGAGTAGGGATAGTAGAGAAATCAATCAGAATAGTCCCAACGTAGTATATCCAGATGATAAATGAGATGTGTGAGCTGAAATTTCTCTTAAAATGGAGTTTTGAAGTTCATGGGTTCATCCTGCCTTCAATCAGAGATGGCAGAAAGAGATGATGAAGTAGGTTGATGAAATCTTACAGGACCAATCCCAATATTGAGCTTTCTACATGGGGAAGAAGTCCATCAGAGAAGTCCCAAGGGGATACATCAAAGTAAGAAATAAGAAAAATTACTTTGGTAGTTGTATGGAAAATAGATCAGATTATGGGGAGGTTTGAAGAAGGGAAACCAAATAAGAAGAGGGCTATTACAAAAGTTGTGTTGCAAAGCTATTTGTTCTGAAAGCTATACTTGTACTAATTAATATACCCAAATTGGCATTGAAGAAATAAAATGGCAGAGAGCATAGAGGGCTGACTTTGAAATTAAAACTTTCTTTTTTAACAAAGGAAAAGGCCAAATGGCACCCTGACTTCACATTAAAGTGTCTGAAGTCACATTTGAACTCAGGCCCTTCTCAATTCTGGACCAATTGTCTAATAGATGTTTAATACATGTTTACTGAATATTGACTAATATGCAGATCTAATCATGCTACTTTCCTGTTCAATAAATCACAGTGAGATTTCTATTGCTTCAACAATTAAATATAAACTCTATTTGACATTTAGAGTTCTTGACAACATGACCCCTTTCTCTCTTTTCATTTTTTTCTGTATTACTCCTCTCCTTGCCCTCTTGGCTATTATAAAAGTTGAAGTGGGCCTAAGCTATGGTAGTGCTTAGTGAATGGAAAGGAAATGTACATGAGATGTTAGGGAGATTGAAGACAAGGTAAGGCAACTTATTAGATGTGTGGGGTGAGGGTAAGAGTGAAGATGTGAATCTGGGCAACTACAAAGATGATAGTATCATAAACAGTTATAGATTCCAAAAGATTTCAGTTCTAAACAAGAACTAGATCATCTAAAACAACTGCGTTATTTCACAGATGCTCAGAGAATACAGGTGACTTGTTCAAAGTCCCAAAGCTATTTGGCAGCACCAAATTCTTCCCTAAATTCCCAAAATATCAATAAAAAATATTCTCCATGGTACAGACATAAACAAACTAGTTGCCTAGTGAACTAGTAGACATCATGTTATGATGGAAAAAAAGCATTGAATCAAGAGTCAGGAGACCAAGGTTCTAGTCCCAACTCTGTGTGTTACTGGGGATTTTACTCTAGGAAAGTCACCTTACTTCAGTGTGACTCAATTTCCTAATCAGTAAAAGAGAATGATAGATGACATAAGGTGATTTTCAGTTCTAAAATTCTATGAATTCAATAAAAGAATGGAACATAACTCTATTGATGCCAGGCTTTGATTTATTTTAAAAATACAAATTACTTTAACCCCAAAAGTTGTTATCATAGGAGTATTTTGCAAAATTAAATCTTATTTATCAAGATTTTTTTAAACTTTATTTAGATATTTGAAAACAGTTACTTTAAATAAATGTCATACCAAAAGACTATCATTTTTAGTCAGATTGATTGCTAAATAGACAAGGATTTGTGAAAACATCTGTCATTTTTTGTGGTAGCAAAAAGTTCAAAACAAAATGGTTACTTATAGGTAACAAATTCTAATGAAAATGTCATGGAATATTATTGTGCTGAATTTGAATTGTGATGAAGATGAAGAATTTGAAGAAACATGGCCAATAGAACAATATCTATCAGGGATTATAATTTAAATGAAAAGAATAATAACATAGATATTACAGCAATAAGTAACCATAATAACATATTTTCCCTACTGAGAAAATGTACCTTAGTCTCAGAGAAGAAATGGTCCACATGTACAGGATGTAGCATACACTTTCATATGAAGTCAGTGTGTCATTTGACATTTTTTTTCTTAAAAAGAATGTTTTATTAATTATAAAGCCAACCCTCTGTGCTCTCTGCCATGTTGCTTCCTCGATGCCAATTTGAGTATATTAGTACAATTATAGACTTCCCACATGCACACACACACACACACAAATTGCATTGGTTAGATGATCTTAGGAATACCTTTAGTCTGATTCAGTCAGTTCAGTCTGATAAAATGAGGAGCCTAGAAAGAGAAGTGATTTGAAATGATGCCAAAGGAGAAAGAGCTGAATAATTAGCCTAAATAAAAGAAGACTTAGAGAAAGAAGACAGTAGAACTGGTAACTATCCTTAAGTCCATCTCACTCCATCCATAGGAAAAAAAAGAATTGTCACAGAGAAGACGAATTTAATTCATCCTGTGCAGATCTAGAGCAGAACTTCTTAAACTTTTTCTACTTCTTACCTTTTTCACCCTAGAAATTTTTACATGACCCCAGGCAAATAGGTATATAAAATAAGTAAACATATAATAATAATCATAATTTTGCAGCTCCCACATTCAGTTATGAGACACAAAATTTAAGAAGCTGGACTTGAAAGGACAGAACTAAGACTATTGGGTAAAAAATGTTACATGGAGGCAAGCTTCAGATCAATTTAAGAATTTTTAAGCCTTATACCTGCCCCAAAATGGAATGCCTTATGAAGTAGTAATTTTCTTGAGTATTCAATCTGAGGTCAGATTATCCTCTCTAAGGAATGTTGTTGACATTACCTTCAACAACACTTGACAAAACAAAATTTTTGAAATTGACAGCACTTCAAACATTACATGGCAAGAGTGTTTTTGAAGCTTAGTGAGCTACACTGCAAAATTCTACTTACAATTCCATATTTAAAAATAAACATACACATATACCAAAATTTAAAATTCTTCATGATTATGTTTAACAGAAAAAGTACAATTTTATAAATTCAGAGCAAATATACATAAATAATATTTTTATATATGTACATATATATGTATATATATACATCTATATTGTAAGGTATATTACATTATAGTGGAGCAGTTAAAATAACAGTAAGCATTCCACCAATTATTTTTTTTCTGGTAAAGCAAATTATCTATTCCCATTTGAAATTTAGAGAACACTTTTACAGTGCAAAGCAGCTGAGAATATATACAGTAAAAGCTAAAAGTGTACCTTTGCACTCTCGCTGAAGGAAAAATTTACAAAGCAAATTACCATATTTATTCACACAATGTCCTTTCCACAGAAATTTTACTGTCTTCTAGTGATAGAGAGGAGGAAGTTGAAGAATGGGGGCTGAAATTATGGCATGATATTGCTCCAACAGTACAGAATGCTGTAAGTGATGAAGCCTAGAACATAATTTTCCTTCTGGCAGGGCATTAAATGATTGGTTTAGCTGATGCTCCACAGCTCAGGTGAACGGTAGGCTATGACAAAACCAGTTTACCTCAGACTAGAATGTTCACATTAGAAACATCTATAAAATTTTTGAAAATTATCCTAATTTTCTCTAGAAAAGGAAAAAAAGGAACTATTTTAGGTGATCAACTAGGTACACAGGAACACAAAATTGATTTTCTGTGTTAATCTGAAAAATAGGAAATACTTCAAATGTTCCATTTGCCTGATGTGGCTGAAAATGGCAAATGGCTACAGGGGAAATTATGTGTTGAAAGAAAAAATAAAGAATCTCACACTTGCTCCCTAAAGTTGAGGGTTGGAAGGAAAAAGTGTATAAATACAAAAACACTGTAAATAAAATTACATGAGGTATTTTAACCAACTCAAGAGAATAGTTTTCAAGTACTATACTTAGAAACATCAATAATTAACATAATAATTATGTAGCAATATATTATGTTAAATAGATAGAAGAGTAAGTTTTATAATGCAAAACCACAAGTGACATATATAATGGTATTTTTAAGTTACTCTGAAATAAATAAAATTTTATTTCAAGATTTTACATAATGCAGAATTTTTATAAATTAAATCAATAAGAATTTATTAAGTACCTGCTATGTGTCATGCTTTATGCGAGATACTAAAACAAAAACAAAGCAGTGCCTGCCCTTAAGAAACTTAAAATCTATCTAGGGAAACTGTGTGTGCATTTAAGAAAAAGGAGAATATATAACCCAACAAATACAAAGAATTTTGAGAGAGGCTGGCAAATTCAGACTGACCTAGATTGAATTTTTCCAAAACAATGTAATTTCACCTTTCACCACTGTAGGGTAGGTAAAACACAAATCTTTAGGAAATTACAGCACCCTCCTCTGCACCCCTTCAAGGCCACTGTCAGCTCAGGTCATCTATCTTCCAGGGAAACATCCTTTGAAGAAAAGGTGTCAAACAACCCTCAATTGCTGTCCATGGGCCAGGCAATAGTGTGGCTAAAGCAGCAAGTCACCATGAGGAAGATATAGGAGGCATTATGTGTCAGGCAAAACAAATTATCACCATCACCTCTCAGTGGACACTGCTGAGACCCTGAGCCCAAAAGTACAGGGAATAGCAGCATCCTGTGGACCACTGGCCCTCTCTGAATTTATTTTGACTGATCCTCAAACAACAGACATATAATACATTATTTAAGTCCATTCTCTAAAGCAGATATTCTTAACCTGTCCTTTAACATTTTGGTGATGCCTGTGGATCCTTCTCAGAATAATGTTTTAAATAGATAAAATAAAACATATAGGATAACCAAGGCGACTCAATTTGATGGAATATTTGAAAAATACAGATTCCATGGTTCTTCTGTGGAGAGGGATCTATGGACCTCAGGTTAAAGTTACAGGACCCAGCACATTCACACTTGTAAGGTTATGCTTCCTTTCTCTAGGCTGCAAGAAGCCAGTCATTGCCATATCATCACAGGAAGACAGCAAAAAAGGGCTTAGAGAAAAGAGAAAAAAATAAAAAAAAAAGATAAGTGTTGGGTCAGGGCTGAGCGGAGGAAGGCACAAAGGAAATCAAAGTGATGGGAGTAAAAAGGACAAAAAGATAGCAAAGAGGTACCTCCTGCTGAGGAAACAAGAAAAGGTCAGCCGGTGTCTGAGGAAGCAATACTACTTGAGAATCACAGAGTAGATGAAGGTGCAGTTACTATGTGTATAGAAGACTTGAATAAATGGAATGAAGTAAGAGGAATCTGGAAAACAACTAATATAATAATAGGAACACTGCAAAAACAAATCTGCAGGACTTAAAAGCTCTAATTAAAATAGTAACCAAGCAGACTCTAAAAACCAGCTCTGTATTCAGTAAGTGGTTCTAATGTTGCAGGTGCTCAGGAAGTTCTAGTGAGGCAGAGACAGGCTCCTCTACTTAGGTAACTGCTTTGGGGATATAGCTGGAGCAGAGATCATGCAATGATTTCTTCATGCTCCATCAAAAACACACCCAGAAGCTACACCCTGCACCATAATGCCAGACAAATTATTACCATCAAGAGAACATGTAAATACTTCCTTACAAACTTGGAAGCAACAATTTTGAATAGCTATGTGCCTAAACCCTGAGTTTTCCTCAAACTACTGTCAGCCTCCCTTTGTAAAGTCCTTCCTTCTAAGAGTACCATTCTTCTTCATGCCTTTCTTCTTAGTGAAGGACTCCCTGGGACAGAGAGAGAAAGGGAAAGAGACACAGACAGACACACACACAGAGAACTGCAACCTTCTTCCATATATCATATGTATCTCAAAAATTTTAACTAATTCTCAGAATAGAATAAAAATTCTCCCTTACATTGCCCATTTGCAGGATGTCTCTTCTTACTGGGCAAGTCAGCTCTTTTCCAATTTCCAGTTTCTTCCCCTAATTTTTGCATTTCACTTGAACTTCTTTCTGCATCCTCCTCCTATTTCTTCTGGTCTTTAATTGCCTTTCTTTCAGTGATTTCCAATTGTTTTTGTACCTGTTTGTTTTTTGAGGAGGAGGGAAGGAGCTGGAATCATTCCTGATCCCTCTTCTCTTCTACTTGTACTTCTTCCAGAGCATTTCTATATAATTTCATGTTCCTTGCCAAATTGCTGCCAGATTCTGCTGAAAAACACCCTCAAGCTTCTTGAACAGTCCATTACCTTTGCTGCAATCACTTTGAGATCACCTTCTAACATTTAAGGTGATAGCCTTGCCGGTCCTCCCCTTGAAACCAACAAAATATTAACCTCTTTGTTCACTCATTTGGGGTATGAGCAATTTCCTTCTTCCACTGACCCTGAGCTCCAGCTTTGACTGTTACATGAGCATTGAAGGGAGTATTTGGCTTCTTTTCTTTGAATCTGGCCTGAGGAAAGAGTGCTACCAAAATCTCATCAATATGAGACAGGGCAATGTTGCTAGTACCAACAGGCTAATAAGTGCCAGAGGTCATCATATTAAAAATATGGACCTAGTTTAGCTCAATACTGGTTTATTTTATGTAGCATAAAGTCAAGTAAACTGTGTATGTGTGTGTATGTATGTGATTCTATATTGGCTGAAAGAAAACTATGAATGACTAATTAAAAAGAAATACATGATGGAAAACACAACAAAATTTCCATATGATACGAAAAGCATAAGAATATAGAAGTCTCTAATACTAATTACAGTGTTCTCCTGAAGTTCATTTCACTTTACATCAATTCAGATAAGTCTTCCCAAGTCTTTCAGAAACTATTCCTCCTTCATCATTTCTTATAGTATTTCATTAGAATCATATTGATAACTTGTTTAGTTGTTTTCTGGTTTATGGACACCCCTTCAATTTTTAATTTTTTGCCACTACAAAAAAGCTCTACAATTTTTTTATGTATAGGTCCTTTCCCCTTTTCCTTTGGTCTCTTTGGGATATAAACCTAGTAGTGGTATTGCCAAGTCAAAGAGTATGTACAGCTTTAGAGCCCTTTGAGGATAGTTTCACTTTATGTCAAATGAACAATTTTCAAAGGGGGAAATATAAACTACACAAAAATGCTTATACTCTAAAAAATGAGAGAAATACAAAAACATCTTAATACATCACATCATATATACTAAAAGAGCAAAACCAAAAGAAAAAAAGAAAAAATATGAGAATATGGGGGAAAATGTATTCCAATATATTATTGGCAGGCTATACACTGGCCCAAACATTTTACAAACAATAAGACAAGACATAGTAAGAATCACAAAGTATCTTAACCAGGAATTCCAGTGCTAGAACTTTAGCCTAAAAATAACATCAAAAAGGAGAAATAAAAACCTCTATAAAAATATATTCATAACTGATTTTTTTGGTAATGGCAAAAAATAAAAACAAACAAAAACCGGGATCCAAGTTATCTGTCAAAAGATCCTAACAGACTATTACAATGCCATAAAAATTATAAATACAGAAGCAGGCAGGATAATACAAAAACCTACATAAAATGATTGTTTTGATTTAGATTAGCAGAACCAAAACTTTGTATATATGTACTTACTACAAGTTCATAATTCTTAAAATGAAACAATGTCAAAGACTGAGCTACTTCAGAAGGACTAGGAAAGAAACACAGGAGAAAAATATTTTGTTTCTTCTCCCTTAATTCATATTGATCTATTTTGTTAGGGTAAGTTTTTAGGTAAAATTAAAACTTTATTTCTTATTCTGCATGTTTACTTGATTATCTGCCATTATTTGTGGCTTTTAAGTTTATAAATTAAAAATTTTAGGAAGAGAAATCATGGGGTGGGGTGGGGAGGTGGAGACAAAATGGCAGAGTAAAGGCAGAGACTTGTCCAAGCTCTCACCCAAACTCCTTTAAATAATGAATTTAAATAAATTTTAGTGTCAGAACCCACAAAAACATAGACTGAACTAATCTTCTAGCCCTGGTCAATTTGGAAGGTCAGCAAGAAAGGCCTGTCACACCAGGATGAGAGTGGAATTGCAGTCCCACACAAGTCATGCCAGCATAGCTCTGGTTTTGCTAATATAACCCTGCCAGCATAGCCCCTGCCCAGCAAATCAGGGAAAGGCCTCAGGGAAACGGAATCAGCAACAGTTGCAGTTTCCAAACTTCTCAGCCCACATATGCCAAGGAAAATAAGAAGGTCGGCAGCAAAGGTTTGTTGTACCTTGGTGACAGTGGAACATAGTTCAGCACAGACCATACCAGCACAGCCCTTGCCCCAACAAACCAGGAGTGGGCCTTAATCATCATCAGCAGCAACAGCTTTTGGAGCTCTCAGGCCACAGATGGTAAGGTAAGGGGGCTGAACAACTGATCAGAAGCAGATTACAGGGTGTCTCTTTGGTTGAACTGAGGCAGGACTCTGTTGCTTCGCTCAAATTTGGATTCAGGTCACAGACCTGGATGGCACTCCCAGGGCAAGGAGGAGCACTAGTACACCAGATCTTGCAGCTACAATAGAATGGGGACTTCACACAATTCCAGAGGAAAAAAGAGTGCTTATCATCACTCAATGATCAGAAAACAAGACAGGAGAGTAGTTAATACACCTTTCCTTAGATAATATTGCCTTGGAAGAATTGAAAATTTACAGCTCTCTAGAAGTATCTCTGAAAACAAAACTTCTGAAGCTAGAGACAGTGTACTCTCCATCCTGGAAACAGAGATCTATTTTAACAAAAAGTTAAAAGTCAAGTAATAGGCTGGGAAAGTGAGCAAACAACAATAACAACAACAAAAAAGATTCTGATCACAGAAGGTTACTAAGGTGACAAAGATCAAAACACACACTGAGAAGATAACAAAGCCACCAAGAAAAATAGGAATGGTCTCAGGCTATGGAAAAGCTGAGACAGTATTTTTAAAAATCAAGTAATAGAGGTAGAGGAAAAGTTGGGAAGAGAATGAGAATGATTCAAGACAATCATGAAAAATAAGTCAACAGCTTGATAAAGGAGACACAAAAAAGTATGAAAAAATGATACCTTAAAAAATAAACTAGGAAAAATGGTAAATGAAGTACAAAAAGTCAATAAAGAAAGGAATGCCTTAAAAACAGAATTGTCCAAATGGGAAAAAATACATTGAAGAAAACAACTCCTTTAAAAGTAAAATTGGATAAATAAAAAAGGAGGTGGAAAAGCTCATTGAAGAAAATAATTCCTTAAAAATAAGAATTGAGGGGCAGCTAGGTGGCGCAGTGGATAGAGCACCAGTCCTGAAGTCAGGAGGACCTGAGTTCAAATCTGGTCTCAGATACTTCCTAGCTGTGTGACCCTGGGCAAGTCACTTAACCCCAATTGCCTCAGCAAAAAAAAAAAAAAAAGAAAGAAAAAGAATTGAGAGGTAATCCAGGGCAATTCCAATAGACTTGTGGTGGAAAGTAAGCCATCTGCATCCAAAGAGAAGTCTACTGGAACTGAATGTGGATCATAACACAGTATTTTTACCTTTGACGTGGTTGTTGTTTACTTGCTTGTTTTTTTTCTCATTTTTTCCCTTTTGATCTGATTTTTCTTGGCAGCAAGATAAATTTGGAAATATGTTCAGAAGAATTGTGCATGCTTAACCTATATTGGATTACTTGCTGTCTAGGGGATGGGGGAGGGAGGGAGGGAAAGAGGAAAATTTGGAACACAAGATCTTGTAAGGGTGAACGTAGAAAATTAAGATTGCATGCATTTTGATAAATAAAAAGCTATTATTAAAAAATTAGATTTGAGTAAATGAAAGCTAATAGCTATGACAAATCAAGACATAATAAATCAAAATCAAAAGAATGAAAAGAATAAGAAGACAATGTGAAATATCTCACTGGAAAAACAGCTCACCTGGAAAATAGATTCAGGAGAGATCATTTAAAAATTATCAGACTACCTGAAAGCCATGATCAAAAAGAGTCTAGATATTATCTTTCAAGAAATTGTCAAGGAACTCCTCTGATAGTCTAGAATCAGAGGATAAAATAGAAAGAAAAAGAATCCACCACTCATTTCCTAAAAGAAATACCAAAATGAAAATTCCTAGTAATATCATAACCAAAATCCAGAGTTCTCAGATCAAGGAGAAAATATTGCAAGCAGCCAGAAAGAAACAATTCAAGAATCATGGAGCCATAGCCAGAATAACACAAGATTTAGCAGCTTCTTCATTAAAAGAACAAAAACTTGAAATATGATATTCCAAAGGGCAAAGGAGTTAGGATTACAGCTAATAATCACCCAGCCAACAAAACTGAGTGTAATCCTTTAAGGAAAAAAGTGATATTCAATGAAATAATTTTTTTTCAAGCATTCTTGATAAAAAGAGCAGAGCTGAATAGAAAATCTGATTTTTTTTTAAATACAAGACTCTAGTGCAGCATAAAAAGGTAAATAGGAAAAGGAAATCATAAGTAATTTAATAAGGTTAAACTGTTACAATCCTACATGGGAAAATGAAACTTGTAATTCATAAGAACATTCTCATTATCAGGGTTGTTAGAAAGCGCACATATATAAAGAAGGGACAGGTGTTAGTCAAATGTGAAAGGATGATATCTCAAAAATAAAATGAAGGCGTGAGAGATGAATGTACAGGGAGAAATGTAAAGGTAAAGGTAAAATGAGGTAAATTATCACACACAAAAGAGGCAAGAAAAACTTTTACAATGAGGGGGAGGAAGGGAGTGAGTGAATTTTACTCTCATCAGAATTGGCTCAAAGAGGGAATAACATACACACTCATTTGAGTATAGAAATTTGCCTAACTTGGGAGGGAAAGGAAATGGGAAGGAGGAACATAAAAGGGAGGATAGATTGGGAGAGGTGGTAGTTGGAAGCAAAACACTTTTGAGGAAGGACAGAGGGAGAGGAGAGATAGGACAGAATAAATAGAGGGAATACAATTAACAAGAGTAATTGTGAAAAAAAAATACTTGAAACAAGTTTCTTTGATAAAGGCCTCATTTCTCAAATATAGAAAACTGAGGCAAATTTATAAAAATAAGAGCCATTTCCCCAATGGAGAAACAATCAAAAGATACAGTTTTCAGAGAAAGTAATCAAAATTATCTATAGCCAACAGAAAAAAAAAAATCTAACTCACTATTGTTTGGAGAAATGAAAAATAAAACAATTCTGAAGTATTACCATATATACCTATTAGATTGGCTAGTAGGAGAGAAAAAGAAAATGACAAATGTTGGAGGGGATGTGGAAAAAATTAGACAATAATATACTGTAGGTGGAATTGTAGACATATTTGACCACTTTTTAGAGCAATTTGGAACTTTGCCCAAAAGAGTATAAAATCATATATAACCATCACTAGATCTGTATCCCAAAAGAGATATAACACAAAAAGTATGTAACCAAATATTTATAGCAGCTCTTTTTGGGCGGCAAAGAATTGAAAATTGAGGGAATACCCATCAATTGGGTATTGACTGAATAAATTATGGTATGTAATTATGATGGAATATCTATAAGATATAAGTGCTATAAGAAATGATGAGTAGGATGCTCTCAGAAAAGCCTGTAAAGGATTTTATGAGCTGATACAAAGTGAAATATACTGTGCATAAAATAGCAACAAAATTGTAAGACAATCATGTATGAATGATGTAACTATTCTTAGCAATACAATGACCCAAAGCAACTCTGAAGGACTTAGAGGATAAAACAAAATATCCTCTATCCATATCCAGGGAAAGAACTAATGATATATGAATGCAGATTAAAGAAGGTTATTTTTTTACTTTATTTTTCTTGAAAGTTTTTTTGGGAGGGATTATATTTGCTTTTACAACAAGACTATTGTGAGACTTGACATGGAAAATGCCACCCACATCAGAGAGAACTATGGAAACTAAATGTGAATTGAAATATAGTATTTTCACCTTTTTTGTTTGTTTGTTTCTCATGTTTTTTCCCTTTTGGTTTGACTTTTCCTGCACAACCTGACAAACATGAAAATATGCTTAAAAGAATTGCAAATACTCCATCAATTGGAGAATAGCTGAATAAATTATGGTATATGAATGTTATGTAATATTATTTTTCTTAAAAAAAAAACAACCAGCAGGATGACTTCAGAGAAGCCTGAAGAGACTTGCATGAACTGATGCTAAGTGAAATGAACAGAACCAGGAGATCATTCTACACGGCAACAACAAGACTGTACAATAATCAATTCTGGTGGATGTGGCTCTCTTCAACAATGAGATGATTCAAACCAATTCCAATTGTTCAGTGATTAAATGAGCCATCTATACCCAGAGAGAGGCTTGTGGGATCTGAATGTGGATCACAACATAGCATTTTCACTCTTTCTGTTGTTTGCTTGCATTTTGTTTTCTTTCTCAGTTTTTTTTTCCTTCTTGATCCGATTTTTCTTGTGCAGCAAGATAACTGTATAACTAAGTATACATATATTGGATTTAACATATATTTTAACATATTTAACATGTATTGGACTACCTGTCATCTAGGAGAAGAGGAAATAGAAGAAAATTTGAAACAGAAGGTTTTGCAAGAGTCAGTGTTGAAAAATTACCCATGCATATGTTTTGTAAATAAAAAGCTTTAATAAAATAAAAAATAAAAAGAGAGAGAAAAAGAAAAAAAAAAGAATTGCACATATTTAATCTAAATCAGATTACTTTCCTGTCTTGGGAAGGGGAGAGGTAACAGGAAGGGTGAAAATCTGGAACATAAAATCTTACAAAAATGAATGCTGAAAAGATTATATGATGATCAATTCTGATAGCATGTGGCTCTTCTCAACAATGAGATGATTCAGACCAGTTCCAATGATCTTGTGATGATGAAAGCCATCTACACTCAGAGAGAGGACTATAGGAGCTGAGTATGGATTACAACATAATGTTTTTACTTCTTTTGTTGTTGTTTATTTGAATTTTATTTTCTTTCTCATTTTTCTTCCTTTTTGATCTGATTTTTCTTGTGCAGCAAGATAATTGTATAACTATATATGCTTATATTCAATTTACATATATTTTACCATGATTAACATATATTGGATTACTTACCATCTAGAGGAGGGAGTGGGGAGGGGAAGAGAAAACTGGAACACATGGTTTTGCAAGGGTCAATGTTAAAAAGTTATCCTTGCATGTTTTGAAAATAAAAAGCTTTAATAAAAAATGAATGCTTGAAATTATCCTTACATAAATTTGTAAAATGAAATATTATTAAAAATAAAATCTATCTCCCTCTAAAAACATGACTATTGTAGAAATATTTTGTATGACTACATAGGTATAATCTATATTAAAAAAATAAGTGGCACAAAAGGGGAGAGAGTCATGACTATGCGACAATTTATTCAAAAAAGAGATAAATGGTTTAGTGGACTTCAAGCTAATGAGTAAAAGTGCTTTAGTCTTCAAATAAGCTCATATTCTCAGTCTGCATTAAGAAAAGACACAAACAATGTCCAGAACCAAGAAAGTTAAAGTCACATTTTATTCTTGCCCTTTTTATCCCACAAGTAGAATATTATATTAAGTTCTGGGAATCAAATTTTTAAAAGACATTTACAAACAAGAGTACAACTAGAGAATAGAAAAAATAGGGAAACTACAAATAAAATACAATGATATAAGATTAATGTTTGATAAACACACACAACATTATTCAATAAAAAGTGAGTAAAACTGGATAGCTAAATGAACAAAAGGGGAAAAAGAAAAGGGTTGGATCCATAATTCAAAGAATTGGATTCTAACTTAGTAGAAAGAGAAACTTTCTAATAATTAAAGCTGTGCAAAAGTAAATGAATTGTCTCAGGAAGAATTGGGCTTCCTATCATTGAGACTTTGAATGGGGGTTGGAGAAACATTGATCAAAGATATTGCAAAGAAAATTCTTATTTCTATTTGGACTGGATAACTTCTGAGAACCATCTAACTGTAAGACTCCAAATCTGTGGTTCCATAAGAAATTCCATTTCTTTAATTAACCTTTTTTCCTAGTCTTAAAGTTGTGATCATTCTCTCCTCTAAGGTCCAATAACAATTGGTTTTCTCCTCTACTGACTCTTTAATATATTCTATTTTCATTCCCCCTACTGACTTTCTACACTTTATAACATGTACCCAACACACTGGGTATCAACATTTTCCTTCCTTCCTCCTTCCCCACACCTCAAGCTATTCAGCTCCTTTCTTACTGTGATTGCCCCCTATTGGAATGTAAACTGGAAGGCAGGGATTATCTTTCTCTTGGTATTTCCAGTATTTCTTGTATCTCCAGTATTTAGTGCAGTGCCTGACATATAGTAAATGCTTATTCTTGTCTTCCTCCCTCATACCACACAATTATCTGTATATTTGTTTTCTTCCAGACTAAATTGCAATCACCTTGAGGATATCTCAACTATCCTACTAATATATGTCTTCTCCATAAAACCTTTTATAGTACCTTACTAACTTTAATTTGAAAGGCAATGTGTGAAATTTGGAATGTTAAATTTCACATGAAAGTCCACATATATCATGTAAAATGCTTTTCTTAGAAGATGAGCAAGGGATGAGGTGGAAGAAAAATGGAAGAAATAACAGGAGGCAAAATGCCAGAAAGCACTGCAAACTCATAGCTTCCTGTCTTTTCCTAATTTTTACTAGGAAAAGAAATTTAACTTCATGCTCTAGAAAGTAGTGGATGTGAAATTTCATTTTGTTTTTTTTCCTGTGGAAATATATCCATCATGGATATGTTTTTAGAAGATGAATAACCAAAGACCATTTTAGCTATATTGAGTTTTTGTAAATAGACTAAAATTAATTTATATCTCAGTTAAATGAAAACTTCAATTAATCTGTATGAACTCCCAGAAGACTTACCTCTGCCTTTACTTAATCAGGAACATGCTATACTTGTGGAATTCTAATTCACCTGCTGCCTATAAGGGAAAACCTTTAGTGGCCCTCCCCCCATCCACACACAGCTGACATTATAAAAGTGGGCAGAGAGTAAACATTTTCAACTTATTTATATATGCGACATGGTATTCAATTCATGTTCTAACTCATTAGTCTCCCAACTTTTTTGCTTATGTATATATATGCCCTATCAATAAAAATTCTGAGTCTACTCCCAAATATATATGTATATATTTATATGTACATATATATGTATATGTATATATATTTATATACATCTTAAATGTATAACTCAATGACAAAAAAATTCCCTTGTTTTGCATATGATGAAAATGGGGCTGAAAAAGGTTTAATGATTTACCAAAGGTCACATCATTATTATATATCTAATGCAATATTTGAACTCTGGTATTTCTGGAACAAAGCCCAGCAGTCTATTCACTTCACACTAGAACCTGGGTTTAAATCCTGCTCCAGAAACTTGCTACCTGTGTAAATATGGGCAAGTCATTTACTGTGACTGGACTTCAGTTTCTTCATCTCTAAAATGAGAGGACTGGATTCATTGTATAGCTTCTGATGATCCTTACAGCTCCAAATTTATAATTGATTGCATACACTGAATATGCACCTATGTTTTAACTGGTTTTTTCTTTGTTACAAGAGGATATGCTAATAGAGAAGAGCAGGGAATCAGGAAATTACTGTGGTAATTTTTAAAAGACATCAATAAGACTTTAAAAAATTGTGGCCATAAGAAATGTTGTTTAGTACAGCACACCACTACAATATGCTATGTCATCTTCAGCAGTGGAGTATGCCAGCTAAGGAGATCTTCAGTTTGGTCATAAAAGACTATAGTCACACCCTCACAGGAATAGAACACTAATATCTTTTGTTCTCAGTCTGCAGCCTCACCAAACTTTTTGAAAGGCAAACAGAAATTCCTCTAGGGACATGCTTGACCCAAATAGACAAGGATCTCCATTCCTGAGAAAGTCGAGAACCAATCAATGCAAGTGAAAAAAGAATAGAAAGGTATCTCAAAAGTGGAGTCATCAGTCATTACCAGTATTTGATTTTATAGTTTATAATTTGTTAAACTATATACAGTTTACTCTATAGACCATAGAAATGCTCTGTTCCTTTTTTACTAGTGGACAGCCTAAATCAGGATAGTATCAAGAAACCCCACAACTCCAAATCTGTATCCTATGTCTCAGGGAGATCAGGAAAGCAGTAGCCAACAGATATCATGAACATCTCTATCAAGAGAACACCCAGAGGAAAAGTTATCTGGCACAAAGAACACTACTCCAGAGTCAGAGCAACTCAGTCCAAATACCTAGGAATTCATATTTCAAGAGGGAGAGAGCACTTAGAAACAGAGAGGTCAAGAAAAGCTTTATATAGGAGGCAGCATGTAAGCTGAGCAATTCTTAAAGGCAATGAAGTACCCTTAGAAAATAGAAGTGAAGTAGTTCATAGTAAGCATGGGGAATAGTCTATATCTAAAAGTCTGGATATCCTTAGTGATTAAAAACACTCAGATGTTTCCCTGACACTTCACAATCACATATGGAGACAACATTTTACTCTTTATATTGAAGTTACTTAAGATGTAAAATTTTCATAAAATTTGGTTAGGGTTGGAGTAGGAAAAGAATGATTTTTTTTCTCTTATTAAAAAAAATTAACAATGTGGCAGAAATTTCAAATATATGTAATAATTTTCTTTTTCCCCCTTTTTAGCACTTTTACCTGTAGCACCTAAAGTCACTCTGACAGCTTAGCAATGTAAGATGTCACATTATATATAACTTGTTTGGCTATAAAGTCATATTTGTTAAATTAAATTTTAAAATGCAATTTATTCTAATAACAATTATGAATCCTCTAATTGAATTGACTTTTAAATATCTAACATTTTTAGTACAAATCAAGCAATAAGATACTTAGTCTGTTATCAACAATAAAATAAAGAATTGTTCTTTCTAGATTTATGGTCCTCCCCCACCATGGCAAATAGTTGTAAAAACCATTAATTTTTTTTTCAAAAGGCTAAAACAAACTCACTGAACCCCAATTCACTGAAAACTATTTTTATAATGTAGAACTTTAATTAGTCCCATTTTCTAATCTATCACCAAAAGTCTTTTGTTTTCACTTTTCCCATTCTAATCATTATCTGAGGTGGCTTATTTTAAGATAGACTTCTCTACTTCTACCAGTTAGTTTGTTTCTTGATTTGCTGTGTTTATCTATGCAGAATATTTTCTTTCACCTCCTCTTTGCATCTAATTTCCATGAGAATGGCTGGATATCATTATGACATCATTTGGTGTCCACTATATTTCCAGTCCTTTAACCCCTGCCCTGGTCAGGAAGACAGAAACATACCTACTAATCTCTTCATCTAAAGTCCTCAAAGATAAATACCCAGCAAAAAAAGTCCTTTTCCCTTGCAACAATAACAATATTGAGACAGGAACTGTTCAGGATGAGCTGACATGAATGGACTGAAGTCTGTACCAGTAGAGAAAAATTTAGAATCTATTACATAATAGATTTGTTTGAATATTTAAGCATAATTTTCTGAACACTACTCTGTGCACTGGGGCTCACTTATTGTCCATGGCTTACTACTTACTTCCTTCAGACTTGATGGTGATATGGAAAGGATAGACCAAATATCTGAGAAGTACCCAGAGGACAATAATTCCTTTCCTTAATCACTGAACAGTTCGCCTACAAGACACCTCAGTTTCAACCCAATACAACCCCTTCTTTGCAGATTACTACTTTTCGGCCAGTACTTACCCTATCACATAAAGTTGCTCATTAATTCCAACTACTTTCTGAAGCAACCAAATGCACACATACTGATCTGGCAATTTAGGGAAGGAAAGAAAAAGGAAGGAAGAGAAAGAAGCAAAAGAAGGAAGGAAGAAGGAAGGAAGGAAGGAAGGAAGGAAGGAAGGAAGGAAGGAAGGAAGGAAGGAAGGAAGGAAGGAAGAAAGGAAGGAAGGAAGGAAGGAAGGAAGAAAAGAAGGAAGAAAGAAAAGAAGGAAGAAAGAGAAAGAAACAAAGAAAGAAAAGAGAAAGGAAGAAAGAAAAAAGAAAGAAAGAAAGAAAGTTTTATACAGGACTTGCCCCTTCATCACTGCAAGGAAGCTGTAAGATACTATCAGCACTTGGATCACAACATTTTAATTAAAATTCTGAGGCTAATAGACAGCCAAACTATACTAGTGGGGGATCTCAACCTTGCTCTTTCAGAATTAGATAAATCTAACCACAAGATAAATAAGAAAGAAACTAGGGAGGTAAACCAATTGTTAGAAAATGTAGGTATTATAGATCTTTGGAGAAAATTGAATGGAGACAGTAGGGAGTTCACTTTTTTTCTCAGCAGTCCATGGAACCTATACAAAAATTGACCATGTGTTAGGGCATAAAAAACTCAAAATCAAATGCAGAAAGGCAGAAATAGTAAATGCATCTTTTTCAGATCATGATGCAATAAAAATCACATGCAATATAAGGCCAGGAGAAAATACACCAAAAGTTAATTGGAAATTAAATAATCTAATCCTGAAGAATGAATGAGTGAAAGAGCAAATCATAGACACAATCAATAATTTCATCCAGGAGAATGACAATAAGGAGACAACATACCAAAATTTGTGGGATACAGCCAAAGCTGTTATGAGGGGCAATTTTATATCTCTAGATGCTTACTTGCATAAAATAGAGAAAGAAAAGATCAATGAATTGGGCTTATTATTAAAAAACTAGAAAAAGAAGAAATTAAAAACCCTCAATTAAATACCAAATTGGAAATTCTAAAAATAAAAGGGGAAATTAATAAAATTGAAAATAAGAAAACTATTGAATTAATAAATAAAACTAAGAGTTGGTTTTATGAAAAAACCAACAAAATAGATAAGCCTTTAGTTAATTTGATAAGAAAAAGGAAAGAAGAAAATAAAATTGTTACTCTCAAAAATGATAAGGGAGAACTTTCCTCCAATGAAGAGGAAATTAGAATAATAATTAGGAGTTACTTTGCCCAACTTTATGCCAATAAATTTGATAATCTAAATGAAATGGAGGAATATCTACAAAAATGTAGATTGCCCAGGTTAACACAAGAGGAAATAATTTATTTAAATAGCCCCATTTTAGAAAAAGAAATAGAACAAGCTATTAACCAACTCCCTAAGAAAAAATCTCCAGGGCCAGATGGATTTACATGTGAATTCTACCAAACATTCAAAGAACAATTAATTCCAATATTATACAAACTATTTGAAAAAATAGGGACAGAAGGTATACTACCAAATTCCTTCTATGATACAGATATGGTGCTGATAGCTAAACCAGGTAGGGTGAAAACAGAGAAAGAAAACTATAGACCCATTTCCCTAATGACTATTGATGCAAAAATTTTAAAGATATTAGCAATGAGATTACAGAAAGTCATCCCCAGGATAGTACATCTTGACGAAGTAGGATTTATACCAGGAATGCAGGGCTGGTTCAATATTAGGAAAACTATCAGCATAATCAATTATATTAATAGCCAAACTAACAAAAAACATATGATTATCTCAATAGATGCAGAAAAAGCATTTGATAAAATCCAACACCCATTCCTATTAAAAAGACTAGAGAGTATAGGAATAAATGGGCTTTTCCTTAAAATGATTAGTAGCATCTACTTAAAACCATCAGCAAGCATCGTATGTAATGGAGACAAACTAGAACCATTCCCAATAAGATCAGGAGTGAAACAAGGCTGCCCACTGCCACCATTACTAGTTAATATTGTATTAGAAATGTTAGCTTTGGCAATAAGAGAAGAAAAAGAGATAAAAGGAATTAGAGTAAGGAATGAAGAAACCAAATTACCTCTCTTTGCAGATGACATGATGGTATACTTAGAGAACCCTAGAGACTCAACTAAAAAACTACTAGAAACAATTCACAACTTTAGCAAAGTTGCAGGATTTAAAATAAATCCACATATATTATCAGCATTTTTGTATATTACCAACAAAGTTCAGCAGCAAGAGATACAAAAAGAAATTCCATTCAAAATAACTGTCGATAGTATAAAATATTCGAGAATCTCTCTGCCAAGGAAAAGTCAGAAACCATATGAACTAAACTACAAAACACTTTCCACACAAATAAAATCAGACAGTCAATTGGAAAAACATTAAGTGCTCATGGGTAGGCTGAGCGAATATAATGAAAATGACAATACTACCCAAACTAATCTACTTATTTAGTGCCATACCAATCAAACTCCCAAGAAATTATTTTACAGATCTAGAAAAAATAGTAGCAAAGTTCATTTGGAAGAACAAAAGGTCAAGGATTTCAAGGGGATTAATGAAAAAAAAAAGGCAGATGAAGGTGGCCTTGCTGTACCAGATCTAAAACTATATTATAAAGCAGCAGTCATGAAAACCATTTGGTACTGGCTGAGAAATAGAGCAGTCAATCAGTGGCATAGGATAGGATATCAGGACAAGCTAGGTAATAACGTTAGCAATTTAGTGTTTGATAAATCCAAAGACCGCAGCTTTTGGGATAAGTACTCACTATTCGGCAAAAACTGCTGGGAAAATTGAACACTAGTGTGGAAGAAATTAGGGCTAGACCCACACCTAACACCACATACCAAGATAAGATCTAAATGGGTTCATGATCTAGATATAAAGAGTGATATTGTAAGCAAATTAGAGGAACATAGGATAGTTTACCTCTCAGACCTGTGGAGATGGAATAAATTTATGTCCAAAGATCTGTAACCCTTAATTGAACACCAGATAGATAATTTTGATTATATTAAGTTAAAAAGTTTCTGTACTAACAAAACTAATGCAGACGAGATTAGGAGGGAAGCATCAAATTGGGAAATCATCTTCACATTTAAGGGTTCTGATAAAGGCCTCATTTTTAAAATATATAGAGAATTGTCTCATATTTATAAGAATTCAAGCCACTCTTCAATCGATAAATGGTCAAAGGATATGAACAGACAGTTTTCAGAGGATGAAATTAAAACTATTTCTAGTCATATGAAAAGGTGCTCCAAATCACTATTGATCAGAGAAATGCAAATTAAGACAACTCTAAGGTACCACTACACACCTGTCAGATTGGCTAAGATGACAGGAAAAAATAATGATGAGTGCTGGAGGGGATGTGGGAAGGCTGGAACACTGGTGGAACTGTGAACAGATCCAACCATTCTGGAGAGTAATTTGGAACTATGCTCAAAAAGTTATCAAACTGTGTATTCCCTTTGACCCAGTGTTTCTATTGGGCTTATATCCCAAAGAGATCTTAGAGGAGGAAAAGGGACCTACATGTGCAAGAATGTTTGTGGCAGCCCTTTTTGTAGTGGCTAGAAACTGGAAACTGAATGGATGCCCCTCAATTGGAGAGTGGCTGAATAAATTATGGTATATGAATGTTATGGAATATTATTGCTCTGTAAGAAATGACCAGCAGGACGATTTCAGAGAGGCCTGGAGAAACTTGCATGAAATGATGCTGAGTGAAACAAGTAGAACCAGGAGATCATTATACACAGCAACAACAATACTATATGATGATCAACTCTGGTGGGCATGGCTCTCTGCAACAAAGAATTGTCTCAAACCAGTTCCAATTGTTCAGTGAAGAAAGCCATATATACCCAGAGAGAGGGATATGAAATGTGGACTACAACATAACATTTTCATGCTTTTTATTGATGTTTGCTTGCAGTGTGTTTCCTTTCTCTGATTTTTTTTTCTTGTAGATAGGATTTTTCTTGCACAACAACTTGTCAAGTATTTTATCATTATTATCATGTAATGACTTCCTGCCATCTAGGGGAGGGGTGGGGACTGGGGGTAAAATTTGTAACGGAAAGCTTTGTAAAGATCAATACTGAGGAACTACCCATACTTATGTTATACAAATAAAAAGCTTTAAAAAAGAGAGAGAAATAGAGCAGTCAATCAATGGCATAGGATAGGATATCAGGACAATCTAGGAAATAACTTTAGCAATTTAGTGTTTGATAAACCCAAAGACCCCAGATTTTGGGATAAGTACTCACTATTCAGCAAAAACTGCTGGGAAAATTGGAAACTAGTGTGGAAGAAATTAGGGCTTGACCCACACCTAACACCACAAACCAAGATAAGATCTAAATGAGTTCATGATCTAGATACAGAGTGATATTGTAAGCATATTAGAGGAACATAGGATAGTTTTCTTCTCAGACCTGTGGAGATGGAATAAATTTATGTCCAAAGAAGATCTGGAACTCTTAATTGAATACCAGATAGATATTTTTTGATTTTATTAAGTTAAAAAGTTTCTGTACAAACAAAACTAATGCAGACAAGATTAGGAGGGAAGAATCAAATTGGGAAATCATCTTTACATTTAAGAGTTCTGATAAAGGCCTCATTTCTAAAATATATAGAGAATTGTCTCATATTTATAAGAATTCAAGCCACTCTTCAATAGATAAATGGTCAAGGGATATGAACAGACAATTTTCAGATGATGAAATTAAAACCATTTCTAGTCATATAAAAAGTTGCTCCAAATCACTATGGATCAGAGAAATGCAAATTAAGACAACTCTGAGGTACCACTACACAACTGTCAGATTGGCTAAAATGACAGGAAAAAATAACAATGAATGCTGGAGGGGATGTGGGAAAGCTGGGACACTGATACATTCTTGGTGGAACTGTGAACGAATCCAACCATTCTGGAGAGCAATTTGGAGCTATGCTCAAAAAGTTATCAAACTGTGCATACCCTTTGACCCAGCAGTGTTTCTATTGGGCTTATATCCCAAAAAGATCTTAGAGGAGGGAAAGGGGACCACATGTGCAAGAATGTTTGTGGCAGCCTTTTTTGTAGTAGCTAACAACTGGAAACTGAATGGATGCCCATCAATTGGAGAGTAGCTGAATAAATTATGGTATATGAATGTTATGGAATACTATTGTTCTGTAAGAAATGACCAGCAAGATGATTTCAGAGAGGCCTGGAGAGACTTGCATGAACTAATGCTGAGTGAAATGAGCAGAACCAGGAGATCAATATACACAGCAACAACAATATTATATGATGATCAATTCTGATGGACATGGCTCTCTTCAACAATGAAATGTCTCAAACCAGTTCCAATTGTTCAGTGAAGAAAGCTATATACACCCAGAGAGAGGGATATGAAATGTGGACCACAACATAACATTTTCATGGTCTCCTTCGATGTTTGCTTGCATTGGGTTTCCTTTCTCAGATATTTTTTGTTCATGTAGATATGGTTGTTCTTTCACAGCAAGATAAGTATTGAAATATGTATACATATATTCGACTTGTCAAGTATTTTAATATAATTAACATGTAGTGGACTTCCTGCCATCTAGGGGATGGGAGGGGACTAGGGGGAAAATTTGTAATGGAAGCTTTGTAAGGATCAATGTTGAGGAACTACCCATACATATATTATGCAAATAAAAAGCTTTAAGTAAAAAAAATTCTGCGGCTAATTAGTGCTAAGAAGTCCTTTATAAACGAAATAAGATATTTACTGCTACTTGTCCTCTAATATCAATATATCTCCTTTAGCTTAATTCCCCTCTCCATTCTTCTCCTGTAGTATTCCCATTCTTATCTACCATACCTTTTTCTCTCACTAGGTTCAAACCATACTTTAATCCTGATGAGAACTTACTGTGTCACAAAAATTCTTGTCTTTTGTGAGCAAACTTTCCTATATCCTTCTGCTTTTCCACAAATATTCCTTCTACCGCCTTACCTTAACTGAAACTTGGCTGGCTACCTCAACAATAGCAATTCTCTCACAACTCTTTCCAATAAAGAAAACTTTCTTTCCCCTCCTTCCTACTCCCCACCTGACCATTCAAGTTAGGGGAAGGGATCCACATAATCCACTTTTCAATCCTACTACCAACTCCAGACCATTACTCTACCATCATTACTCAATCTATCTATCCTCTTTTAAAATTTCCATCATTTACTTAAACCATCTTTTACTTTTGCTCATTGTCATCACCTATCCATCTTCAGGATGCTATTCTATCTTCTTCAATCTACCAACCAATAAGCATCTACAATGTGTCAAGCACCATGCTAGATAATAATATACAAAAGCAAAATTAAATAACTCCTGCCTTCAAAGCAGCTAGGAGATACTAGCTAGGAGATACAATATAGGTATATACAAAATAGATCCAAGATTATTTTAAGAAGAAGGCACTAGCAGGTAAAAGAAATCAATATTGGCTTTATGTAGAAGTTGGCAATTTAGCTGACCTAATGGAGATGAAAACAGCATACTTTTCAGGCACAAAAGACAAAAAGACAGAGGTAGGAGATGGAATACCATCTAAGAAAAATGTGAAGAGCTAATTTGATTGAAAGATGGTGTGTATGAATGCACAGTGCACAGAGTAAACACAATAAAAGTTTCATTCATTCATCATGTCACTATTATTGTGATACCTCCATCATCTCAAACTCTGAAATTCCCTTTGATCATAACTTTATTATTCTGCCACCTAGCTTCCAAACTTTTTCCCTTCCCTTTTCTCCTAGTTCAACATCTCTGCTCCAGATTTATTTTTCTTCTCTCACTGCCTTGATCCACTTAAATATGCACCATCTTTTATCCTTGAATTCTTCACCCCTTTGCCAAATTCCTAGCCTAGCTTATACTATAAATCATCAAAATTCTACCACCATTCTTCCTCCCATATTGCTCATCCTTGCTAGAGAGAGTGAAGCTACTTTGCAAAACTCTGCCTTATTTAAATCCAATTCATGTGCAAGTCAAAACATCACCACTAATGCCATTGGTCTTCTTCAAAAACAAAATATGAACAAAAATGTCTGCAAACTTCTCTCTTCTTATACATTGTAAGCTACCTCGAACTCTTAGCAGAAGCCCCTATCTGCTACTTTACTGAGAAAATCAAGACCTCCTGAACAAAGCTGTTTTCTCTCTCAATCCACTCTATAATGCTCTGTATAGTATCCTTTTCTCTTATTCTTTATTCTCTGAGGAAAAGTGTCCTTCACTGCCAACAAGCTTGGTCTTCCAATTCACTTTCTCTCATTTGTCATCTCTCCCAATCTCTAGGTTTCTTGTATGTAGTCTACAACCTGCCCCAGTCTTTCCTATCCCTAACAAAAGCCTTTACATGATATCACCATTCCCTCAAGCTCTCATCCTCCATCTCCCTTTCCTAGCCAGACTCCTAGAAAAAGACATCTACATTGATTGTTTCTTCTTTCTCACCTCCTACTCATTTCTGAACTTTTTGCAATTTGGCTTCAAACTTTGCTGAAACTGTTTTCTACAAGGTTTTAAACAATCTCTGAAGTGTTAAAGTGTTAAACCTAAAGACCTTTTTCAGTAATCCTTTTTCTTGAATTTTCTGCAGCTTTTGACATTGCTAACTACCCTATTCTGTTCCCTTAGCTTCTGTAACACTGCTCCCTGCTGGTTCTTCTCCAACTTGTCAGACTCCTCCTTAGGCACTTTTGCTGGATGATGATCTCCTCTCTCAATGTGGTTGTCCCCAGGATTCTGACCTACGAGGCACATTTTTGTATATATTCTCCCTCTTGGTGATTTCATTTGCTCCCACAAGTTCAATTATCATCTCAATATAGATAATTCCTCTGGTGCAATGAAGAAAAATACATAAACACTATCATTTTTCTAATAATGATTTATTCTCAAAATAAGGGCTATTATTGAGGAGATGTATAATAGGAAAGGGTAATGTGGGTTGATCATGTGGTCCAAGAAAAGTATAATATACAGTTCAAATGTTACATTGGTATCCTTGAAATATAAAATTGACTAGAAAAAACATACTAAAATATTGGATGGATATTTCAAGGAAGACCTATGAGTGAACATGGATAAGAATCTCACAGAAGGCATGAATGAACTGCAATCTGTACCAATGGAAGTAATATTCAACTGATAAAATCATATGCACAGCTATTATTACCAACTCCCGAATTGTTATATCTAATTTCAGCCTAATTTTTCTCATGATCTTTGGCTTCATATGCCAGATGAGTGTTGGATATACCACCTGCATATTTCATTAGTATCTCAAACTCAATGTATCTAAAACAGAACTCATTTTCTACCCATGAAACAATTCCAATTATTAACTTTTTTATTCCCATTTAATTATGTAAGCATTTATAATGCACCTACTTAGTGCAAGGCACAATAGAAAGTAGAAAGAAATTACATTTTAGTAATTTACCTGGGTTTGTTTTTTAGAAATTCCACCTTGACTCTTTTCTCCTTCCTTTTCCATATACCATTAGATGCCAAATCTTAGTGATTCTACCTTTACAACATCCCTAGTATCCTTCCATTTCTCTTCATTCACACAATCACATCTCTAGCTCATGCCTTCATTACTTCTTGCCTACTTACCTACAAGTACCTCCTAACTGGCCTCCACATTTTCAAACTCTATACCTGTCCCTCCCTTCCAATCCAGCTTCTACTGGATTCCTTGCTTCAAAATTTTAGCCCCTCTCTGATAAAAATACAAATCTCAAAGAAAAACATTTAAGATTCTCCTTAGTCTGGCTCCAATTTGCCTTTCCCATCCTATTGTCATTACTCACCTTCATGGACTATATTCTAGACCTATTGGAATTAATCTACTAGCTTTTGTGCTCTGAAATAAAAATTCCATCTCCTTTGCCCTATAAGCTGACATCTATACCTGGAATGTATGTACTCCCTCTTTATCACTGCCTCTTAGAATCATTTGCTTCCATCCAGATTCCTTTTAGGTAACATATCCTATAGGAATTAAATCTTTCCTGATCCTTGATTCATTTTTCCCTTTAATTTTTAGTGCTCTTTCCTTTTTCAAACTACTATATATTTACTTTGCCTATCCCTTTAGTAAAATGTAAGCTTCTTGAGCACAGGGATGAAATCAATTTAGGGGATTTGGGCCCCGAGTGCACAGCATAATATTCTACATATAGTAGTTATTTAACAAATACTAGACATGTTGAAATGAAACATTTCAAGGTACACTTGGTATTCTCATCTTGAAATACTTATAATAAACATAAAGAAAATGCCTACCACAAAGATAATCATAGATTCTACACCAACAGTAATTGCCAAAAATGACACCATAGAAAAATTCTATGAAAAACATGATAGAATTGTCCAAAGAAAGTTAACATAAACAAAGATTTGTAATTTTGTCATTTTGCTGTAAATATGTGCTCAGAAAAAGACAAAGAAAAATATGTTGGAAAATATGGTTTATGATTAAGAAATGAATGAGGCTATTGGCCTCATACTAAATGATCACGAATGCTTTCCTCAACAAGAGAGTTGGCAAGTATTAAACAAAATAGCAAACAAGAAAATTGACCATGCATCTTAATGGCCAAGGAGGGACTGGCTACCGATGACTAATTTGACACCACTGGGATCCCAGAAATATAAGAAATCCTGAATATAGTGAGTCAGAGGCAACAGAAGGCCTGCATTAAAAGGAATGTATATATATATATATATGTATATATGTGTGTGTGTGTGTGTGTGTGTGTGTGTGTGTATCACTGATCCCCAAGTCAAAGGGTACTGAGAGCAGTATTTGGTATGCTCTGAATGGAACCATTTTCCTTGTCAAGGCCTGTCTCTATTAATATCCTTGATCTTCTTTTCTCTTATATCAAGTTATTATCTGAAGTCCTCTCCCTTTTACAACCAAATTCCTAGAAACTCTCTTCCCACTTACTTCTCAATCCCTTGAAATCTAGATTCTGGCCCCATTACTCAAATGAAACTATACCATGGTCTTTTTGTTCTTCATTTTATTTGGACTCTGTGAATTTTTTTAATACTGTTGACTATGCCATCCTCCTGGATACTCTCATCCTTTGGCTTCTGTCACACATATTTGTCTTGTTTTTTTATCTGTCTAATTGTTCCTCCTCTGCATCCTTTGCTAGATCATAACCAACCTACCATCATTAAATATGAGCATCTACCAAGATTCTATCACAGGCCCTCTTTTTTTTAACTCTTTCAATGAAATCATCAGCTCTATTTGGATTTAATTATCCTCTTTACGCAGGTCACCCTCTATCTAGCCCTAATCTTTCTTCTGAATTCCACTATGAATTGCCAGCTAACTTTTAGACATCTACATTGGAACATCCCATTAGCATCTCAAACTTAAAAGTTCTATGACAGAAGTTATATTTTCCTGAGATCCATTTCTCTTCCAAACTTCTTGATTTCTAGCAAAGCCATCATCATTCGTTTAGTTTCCTAGCCTTAGAACTTTAGCATCACACTTGATTCTCAATCTTCTCTGATAATTTGCAGTTTTATTGATTTACCTAGCATTATTTATAACTGTCTCCACACTGCCATACAACCACCACCTGAACTTTTTTTACCTGAACTATTACAACAGCTTCTTAATTTAGTTTTCTATTTCCAGTCCTCCCCTCTATATTTTTCCTGCAGTTGCTATATTAATATTCCAAAAATGCAAGCCTTACCATGCCACTATCCTAGTCAAAATTTTCAATATTTTTTTATGTAATGTCACTGGTATAAAATATAAACTTTTAACTTGGCATTTAAAGACCACCATATGTTTGTTCCCACCTATCTTTACTTACCATTACTCCCCTTCACATACTTTGCATTTCCACTAAATTGACCTAACTACCTAGCTCAAATTTGGCATAACATTGACCATGCCAGTACCTTTGCTCAGGCTCTCTCCAATACCCAGAATGCACTATTTTTTCATATTTACCTCTAAAAATCCTTGCATGTCAGGCATAAGTATCATTTTCTATTTGAAATCTTCCCTGATTGCCTCAGTTCTTTGTACTTTATCATTCTTGAAATTATTATGTACATACTTATCTCTCTATATATTATACCTTCCAGCATAACATAAGATCCTTGAGGACACAGAATATTATTACTTTTGTCTTTTCATTACCAATACTTTGCACAAGGTAAGAGTTTGAATAGATATTTGTTGAATTTAATTTTTTACTCAACTGTCTGAGTAAATTTTAAACTACCAACTAGTCAGAGAAAAGATAAAATTCTTAAAAGTGAATGATAAAAGAACCTGCTTCCAAGCTGACCTATGCAAACAAGCTATTGAGAATTATAAATGGGGATTGGATTAGGGAAGATTCAATGAGTTGTAATATAACTATACAGTTTAACAATGACAAGGATGCCAAAAGAGCCTGAAAAACTATCTTGGTCTCCAAAGATTTTATATCTTTGTAAGACAACTGGATATAGTAAACAAGGGTAATACAATTTAATTTAATATAAACTCATTTTAATATGTTAAAGAACAGGATGGTAAAAGATCATGAATGGGTACTATCTCACAAAATAGTAAAGTACAGTAGAAGGAAAAAGAAGTTTACAGAAATGTTGGTCCAAGATCCAATTATGCTGGTTTGTCCACAAAATGTTTATAGATTAAACAAGGTAGAAGACTACAAATGGAAGAAAAATGGTGTTTGCTAGTGTTTCTATAGTGATTCCTTGTCATCACTGATTATGAAGAAAACACTGCTTTTGGACTCTATGGCACTAAAAGAATTGATTTTCAAGAACTCTGAAAGGAGAAGATTCAGATTAACTAGAGAAAAAATAAAAAATATCATTACTAACAAAAAAGTGATCATGAGGACATCAGTAACTATCAATCCTAAATGTCTACTTTCTCACTTGTATATGTCTTTAAGTGATATACATGTATCCTTGATGAAAATTTAAAAAGTGAGTAGGTAGCTTTTGCATAGATTGTTTTAAAATTCATGTCAAATGTAATCACAAAACTGAAGTAGAGAATACAAGTCTGTACTCTGTTTCTTAATTATAAGAAATTATTTGTTACAGTAGAATAAATTATTGGCCCAAAAAGATTCTTCTATAACAAAGTTTTCATGTTGAGATACACAGAGACATGTTGAGATAATACAATATTTCTCAAGAAATGTCATTGCAATAACTTTGTTCAAGAGGTTCTAATTGTATATTTTAAATAAGGCATAAAACTCTATTCACCATAGTCTTGGACCATTTATAGAGTCTAAATGGAAAAGAGATTTTCCTATAAATAGTAATATTCTCCAGAAGCTTGTATTTATGAAAGATCCTGTTGATTACATCTACAACATGGCTATATCAGGAGATAAATCTAGTACAATACACTTTACACACAGCAAGCATTCACTTGTGGAGGTTGACAGGCATGCTGACAATATTTTTACCAGCACTGAAATGAGCAAGTCAGAATGGTGAGTGTCTTCTGAAAGGAAGAATCCTGGTTTGAACATTTACAGTTTGGGAGAGAGGGAAACAAAGCAGCATACAAATTAATCAATTCTTTTGTTGTCTTCTGTAACTGATGTTTACCTTGCCAACAATATTATTGACTGGTCTAAGATAAGGAAATGAAAAGAGAGTAGAGGACTAGCATTAATATAGGTAGAAAAAATATCTGAATTCACTTCTACCATTTTAATTCTTCCCAGAAACTTCTATTTGGCGCTTGGTCTCTTCTGTTATTTGAATTCTTTGTCAAAGATGCAGAGGTTGCTATAATGGTGAGGCAGGTAGTAGAGAGATAATAAATCACCTTGTATTATCTATACTAATGCTTCATTTCACTACTGAGAATAATCAAAGTTGGCCATGTGTTCAATATGTAGGCATATTTTCACTTTTGATTAACCAGAAATAATAAAATCAAGTCTGTATCATCCCTCATAAAAATATTTTATATCTACACATATATACAGTGTGAATCTATATCCAGAGACCTTGAATTTTCCTCAGTTCTACATTTTATTTTACTAATACAAATGTGCTTTGGCTTCAGCAGATGTTCTATCTTTTTTAAACTATCATAATGACTCAAATAATCAATAAGATCACCTTAAAGTCAGTCTGATTTGTTCATTGAAGACAGTCAAAATAATCAGATCTTGTCTGCTTTGGGATAGTTTTCAAATGACCAAATTTTATCAACCATTCAACAATCTAATCAACTGGCTGGCATCCTACCTATAAGCAATCTGTCACATAGACCTGGTTAGTAGTTTTTCTTTGAACAAAGTAGAAAAGTAGAAGAAATAAAATAAAAAATCATATTCTTTCTATTTTATAGCCATCATTCTTTACCCTCTAAACCCAACTAATCACATCTCTGTACATAGCTTTTATTAGAATAGATAACTGTTCTTTATAGCCCAAATTATTCCTCCGGTCAAAATATACAATTCTTTAAGCAACCACAAAGAATTCTAAGCTGTCTTTATTTATTCATGTGATAAATATTTACCGGAATACTCATAAATATTTACTGCTTGTTAATCTTTGTTGAAGATATGATTGCAGATGCAGGACCTGAGTCCTACATCCATCAAAACACTCATGGATACTTATGAAGCAATATATCTAAATTACAAAATAAAAGGCAATATTTCATCTAGACTTAGTTGAGATCATTAATGAAAAATTCTCCTAAAATAAATTAAGTAGCATAATTTTATACTAGACAATGTTTTAGCTTTAAAATTATACAATATCAAATGGTGAACAAGATGGAAGTCTACACATTTGATTCAAACCTTATGACCTTTAAAACCTTTCCAACATAAGACAAGCTCAACATAATCTCATCAACTACCTCACATCCTTTCCTGAAACAAGACTGCACAATCAACCCATGGGTTTGCATCATAATTCAACTCTACCCCTTCCCCATTCTTCCTAGTGCTTCAGATCAGAAGCTTGCTCTGGGAAATAGCATTGTGGGAGCACTCTACTATAACAGAGCTTAACCACAGAACTGAGGAAGAGAGAGAATTGATGCAGGATGTCACTTGGAGTGACTAAACTGAATCCAAATAAAAGAGTCTAGAATCCAGCTGAGGCCAAGTCTAGTCCCACTGAAGTCAGCTAGGGAAAAGACTGAGATGCAAATGTGAATTGCCCAGTAGGGAAAAAGGCCAAGATGACTTTGAAATCCAGTCCCCAAGAAAACTTTCATTAAAGGAGAAATTAGAAAGTAAGCAATTGGGGAATATAAAGAAAAAAGATGGAATTACCAGAGATTTCAGGAGGAAGAAAACTCAGTTAAAAACCTTGAACATAATCACATAAGCCAACAGGGAAGATATTAATAATAGAAGGGAATCTAGCTTCCAGATCAACTAATGAGTCTAGAAATCTATGAATAACTATTGTAACACAAAGGAAAATATATCAATACCTGATAAGGCAAGATATTGATTCTCTGAATTCCTAAGAAAATAGAACCACAGCATGACATTCCTGAATGGCTTTAAAATAGGAATAATGAAAGCAGAATGTATGTTCTGTACATCAGAATTAATTGATTGTATAGAAAAATTTGAATCCACAAAGGCACTTATCCAAAGAAAGAAAAGAGAGAATAACTTATTGGAAATAGAAATACATAGTAATGAAGGATAATCTGGAAGAACGGAAGCACAAACCAATAATGTGAAAAGGTAAAATGATTAGCAACAGCCAAGTGGCACAGTGGATAGAATACCAGCCTTGGAGTCAGGAGGACCTGAGTTCAAATGTGGCCTCAAACACTTAACTCTTACTAACTATATGACTCTAGGCAAGTCACTTAACTCCCAATGTCTCCCCCCCCACCAAAAGATGATTTTCATACAAGGTATATTTATTTCCATATTTATCTCAAAGATAGGATGAATGGAAACAATTTAATGATTATAGCTATCTCCGAATAATACCCCCCAAAGAATGCCATAATGCAAGAAAAACCATAAGAAAACTGCCTGATCTTTTGAACAAAGTATCAATTAAAAGACACTATAGGCTGCCTTTGAGGGGAAGAAAGGGAATAAGCACTTACATAGTACTTACTGTGTGCCAGGTACTATGCTAAGTACTTCACAAATATTATCTCAGTTGGTCCTCACAATAACTCTTCAATGCAGGTGCTGTTTTTAATCCTCATTTAATAATTTATAAAACTGAAGTAAAGAGAAGTTAAGTGACTTCTCCAGGGTCACACAGCTAGTAAGTATATGAGGCTGAAATTGAACTCAAATCTTCCTGACTCTAGTCTCAGTGCTCTAACCATTGTACCACCTAGTCGCCTTCAGGAAAGAAAACAAACAAACCTATTTTACAAACTCTAAGACATATAGTCTTATATGAAATTTAACAATTCCAATGACAAATAAAAAATTCTGCAAGCAACCAAGCAAAAGACCTTCAAATATAAAGGAAAGGACATTGAATAATACCAAACTATTCTGCATCCTTGAGGAACTATAGGAAGAAACAGAATAACCTATTGTGAAGGACAAAGGAGCTCAAGATAGAACCCGGTATCATATTCTGCAAACTTGAGCTGACAACAAGAAGCCTATATGATGATGAATTCTGATGGATGTGACTCTTTCCAACAATGAGAAGATTAAAGCTAGTTCCAATGGTCTTGTGATGAAGAGAGTCATCCACATACAGACTGTGGGAACTGACTGTGGGAACCGAGTGTGAATCACAACATAGCATTTTCACTCTTTTTGCTATTGTTTACTTGTATTTTGTTCTTTCTCATTTTTTTTCCTTTTTTATCTGATTTTTCTTGTGCAGCAAGATTATTGTATAAATGTGTATGCCTATATTGGATTTAACATATATGTTGACATGTTTAACATATATTTGATTACTTGCCATCTAAGGGAGGGAGTGAGGGGGAAGGAGGGAAAAATTTGGAACACAAGATGTTGCAAGGGTCAATGTTTAAAAATTATCCATGTATATGCTTTGAAAATAAAAAGCTTTAATAAAAACAAAAACAACAAAAAAGAAATAGGAAAAAAATTTTTTTTAAAAACTTGAGCTGAAACTATTAATAAACAATGGATGTTCAATTTAAAATATGCATTTCAAGCATTCGCAGAAAAAAAGAACAATAGCAACAAAGAGATCAAAACAAATGATTTGCCTTTCAGATACCCTACACAACAGAAATATTATATAAACAAATCTAGCAATCAAGAACTACAAAAACAGCAACAAAATAATAGACAAACCAAACTATTAAGTAACTGTTCTACTATAATTTCTATTTGCAGGAGAAAATGGAAATGATGTTAAAGAAACAAACCTGAAAGAGCATGGACTAAACTTTATACCATCTTGGCTATAGGTGAATCAATATTTTTATACAACTAAATAACATGAGAGAGTTCATAAAAGAAGACAGCAGACAAAGAAGATAGAAGGGAATATAAAACATACTCTAAGCAAGTAAAAGATTAGGAGCAAAGGAAAAGCAACTCCTGTAGTCTTACAGGAAGAAGAGTGCTTACAAGAGAATGAGTGTGGAGAGAAAGGGAGAATCTGAAACAGCAGGAAAAAAGGGAGAAATCTTGTTTCAGTGGAGAAAGGGTGTCCCACTGAAGAAGACTCTCATGAAGAAAAAGATATTCTATAAAAAGAGGTGGAGACATTACAATGAGTAAAATCTATAATGACTTAGTCCTTAGAGGACCACTCAAGATGCCTTGAAAAAGATAATCAGAATTATGGAGGGAGTTAACAACCACAAGAATTGAAGGCAAGGACAGGGGTGAGGATAGAGAGTGAGGGGTATTATAGCAAATGGTAAGAAAATGACCCTGAGGAGAAAAACGATTAATATCAAAGGCATAGGAAAACTCCTACAATGGAACAATCACGTACAGGAATTGATATTGCTAAGACAAAACACAAAAGAAAAAGGGAAAAGGGATGGGTGGATCAGGGGTTAAGATCCACAAGATAAAAATAACAGGGAAACTATTTAAATGAGGGAACTCCTTAGAAGCTTTATTTTAATGAGGAATATAGATTAAAGACTGAGTAACTTTAAAGGCACTAGTCAAAGAAAAAAGTCTAGAAAAGACAAAAATAGCAGATAAATTGGAAAGAATAGAAAGAATAAAGGAAGAAATCCTTTTTTTTAAAGGCATACAACATTATTTATATTTAAAATGTTTCCAAATGAAACATTTCTAGAAACAATTCCTAGAAACAGATGAATTTCTTTACAAACTGCCAGAGGACTTAAAAGGAAAAAAATAGTGTAAGAGAGAGCACTGTACAATGGATAGAGAACAAGTCTCAGAGTCCAGAAAACTGAGTTCAGGTCTTGCCTTTGACACATACTGGCTGTGTGACTAAGAGTGTGACACTTAACTTCTCAAATGGTCTAGGCAACTCCCTGAGATGAGAAGACATCAACATGCATTGACAAAGAGACTTTCCTTGTCTGGGAGTTCTCTAGAGTAAAGAAATAAAAGGTTTAGACTTTATATTCTATGTAATATAATAAAATGCCATAGCTTTTTTTCCCCCTGAGGCAATTGGGGTTAAGTGACTTGCCCAAGGTCACACAGATAGGATGTGTTAAGTGTCTGAGGTCACATTTGAAATCAGGTCTTCCTGACTTCAGGGTTGGTGCTCTATCTAGTGCACCACCTAACTGCCCCCATTGCCATAGCTTTTTTGAACCCCATCAAAAATTTACATATTCTGTTAAAATAGCCAGATGATCCTGACTATTTCAAATACTTTTCATTTTACAAGAACATTGTAGAGACTTTAAAATTAACAGAAATGACCAAGCAAACTATATAAGATGCCATGTCTTGGTACTAGATTTTCACATTACTTGTCAGATTTCTACAACATAATCAACTAACAGCACAAAAAAGGGCTTACCAAAAGCAAATTAAAAGTTGTCTTTCTTAAATGTACCATAAAATCAATTAACATTTAATTAACATTAAATACTTTCACTTAACATAGACAAGTCATTTAATATCCTTGGGCTCAAATTCCTAATCTATAAAATGAAGATGTTAAATTAGATGATCTCAGAGGTCCCTAATAGCTTTAAATCCATGACTCTGTTTCTGTATAGTCCAAAATCATTTTTCATTTCTTGGACAATCTAGTATTCTTGGTTTTTTTTTTAAATACAAACTGGTATTTGTAATAAATACCTATGTAATGAAAAAATCATTTTCCTCTAGAGTCTTAACAAGTAAATCTCTGTCACTTCAAATTTTGCTGAGAACAATATTAACAACAAAAAATGTATTTTGTTTTCATTCAACTAAGTTGGGTGAGAATAATTTACACTTAAATTATAACTTGGAAAAAAACCACTATATTTTTAAGTTAATCAATAAATATAATATCTTTTGAAAGAAAAACCTATTTTAAAAATCTGGCTGTTCTATTCTCCAGATCTTACAAATTACTCACTTGTACCCAAAATCTACAAATAACGCTCAATGAGTTAGCTGACTGAAAGTTAAGAGCATTTTATGTTCTTTGGTTTTCTGTAAATTCTTTAAGGATGGTTCCTATTTTTGGTTTCCTAAAATGTACCAGCTGATTTAGCAGAAAGCAATACAAATGTGCATTAGCTCCACCTGTGTAGATATACATTCAGCATTTTATTTAAAATATAATGGAAACAATGCATTATGTACATTTTAAGTTTAATTTCCTGAATATTAAAGAATTAAGAAGATCTAGTTCCCACTACCAAAGTCTTTTTTTGCAAATAGCTACTTGATTTTGACATTTCAGTGTCATTTTCTTTTTCTCTGGAAAAAATCCAAAGTATTCCTTTTAAAGCTTACAACAGTTGCTGCTATTTCAAGACTAGAGTTCCTTAGTTATTACTAATATACTAATAACTGGATGATTTTACAAGACTATAATCAGTGCTATCAATCCATATGAAAATAAAATTCCAGAACTAATTCAGCAATTTCAGACAGTCACATCTTCAAATTGAGACAACAGGAGGTCTTTAGATATGAAATCACAGGATCAAGAAATGAAAATTTGGGGGCAGCTAGGTAGTGCAGTGGGTGGTTAGAGCACAAGCCCTGAAATTAGGAGGACCTGAGTTCAAATCTGGTCTCAGACACTGCCTAGCTGTGTGATCTTGGGCAAGTCACTTATCCCAATTGCCTCAGCAAAAAAAAAAAAAAAAAAAAATTCGGCTTTACCACTAATGAAAATAATTTACATCCAGACAGAATTTGAAATTTTATTAGGATTAAATCAGCCTTATTTTGAGGGTAATAAAAATGACAGATAATGTTATATAAGTTAAGAATCTAAGAACCTAAGAAATTCCATATTCTAACAGAACAATTACACATGAAACCAAGAAATCTGCCTAACAGTGGCACCCAATGGCCTTCTGCAATAGCATATACTTGCTGTCCACTGCCAACCACAAAAGTCTAACAATGTCAATCAGTCAAAAATATTTCTTTAACACCTACTTTGTGCCAGGCATTATGCTAAGTATTGGGGATACAAAGAGATGAAAATACAATCCCTGTTTATAGGATCACAATCTAAACCTCCCTAGATTTTCTTAATACTTCGGAATGGAATAATAATCTATGGATTTATCTATGATCATAGAATTTAGAGATGAAAATTAACCTACAGATCACCTAGTCCAACTCTCTTATTTTACAGATAAGGAAACTGAGACTGAAATGGTTTATCAAATCCACATAAGAAGCAGAGGTTAAAAATAAATCCCTGGTTTTCTGATTCTAAATGCAATGTCATTACTTCCATTTGATCCCTATCTTGACTTTATTTTTTTTAGCCCATACTACTCTTGAAATAATAAAGTTCATAAAAATTTCTGCCCACTATTTTAAGTGATATTGATTTTATACGTAATTAAATTCCTCTCTCATCCCTGGCCATTTCAGACTTACATATTCTCTGCTTTAGAGCTTTTTTATATAGAATTTTATTTCTTTGATCATATTAGCTGCCCTTCTTCTGACAACCCCAGTCTCAAGCATCTTTCTTAAAGTGGACTGGTCAGGTTGGAATATTGGTGTGGTGTAGGAAATGATGATTTGAAGGAGTTAGAAAAATATGGAAATACTTGAATATATGAAAGAAGATATTATCCACCTTCAGAGAAACAGAGGACATTACAAATATGGTATAGTCTTACATAGATGCATATGAATGTGTATATATATATATATGTATATGATTATAGATATATATGCATATGCATATGTATATATATGTATGTATGTATATATCTCTCTGTGAGTATATATGTATATGTGTACATATACATATTTTAAAAATATAGATCCATGCTTGATTGTAGCCTGGGAAGAGAGATGGAGGAAGGAGAAAAAAAGAATAAAGTAAAAAGTACACAGCAAAGAACAAAAAACTTACAAGGAAATAAAGAAAAGCTGGAGAGCTCTTAATGTGTAGTATTTATCATGTAGACTTTCTTGAAATGGAAATTTATTGGTGTATATTTTGAATCCTCTCATGTTCTGCTGTGTACGTGGTAATAGAGTTTTCTTTAATTTTCCTATTTTGTATTTAAGTAGGAAATAAATAGACAAAACTTTTAAAAAATATATATGGATCAGAATTACATGCCCTCTTCCAGCTACAAATACAATATTATTTTGTATAAGCTATGTTAAAGACTGGCTGATCTTCTTGATCTAAGAACATTGATTTACCAATACTATTCTTCTGATTAATACTACCAATAAGAACCAGTGTTCTTACAGTTAGGCAAATAGACTAAAAACTTAACAACTAACAAACATTCTGTCTGATCTTGTTTGATATCTGGTTCCAAAAATTTATTTTAATTTGGATAGCCCTGACAATTTCTAATTCTAATTCCAAATTGGTATTTTCTGCATAGATTTGCAGAGTAATTCATTGTTCTGTAGAATAAAGCCTTCAGTAAGCCTCCTGACAGAAAGGGAATAATTACTTCTGTTTTGTTTCCAAAGCCCTTCTTAAGGATGTTTTACATTTTGCCAATCTTTTTGATCATAGACCCACATGGGCCAACAGGGAACAGCCCACAAGGCTATCTATGACAAACCCATGGTCTCACCCATTATGTGGTAATTCAGTTTTCTGAAAGGGGAAAAAAGCTTTTGCTATAGAACATTGCAAAAATGTTTTGAAAGAGTAAATAAGTTATGATCACTGTTTCTCCCATGTGCTAATATAATTCTGCAAGGAAATCTAATACATAAAGTATTTATTCTTATGGAAGCTATTCTTGCTTATGGTGCAGAGATCAGACATGTGAGTCTGTTATAGTTTGCTGTATCTCTACATTGCCTTTGTTATAAATGAGAATAATGCTGCCTTTGCACCAGTCCCTTGGCATAATGACTATTTGTAACAACAACAGCTTATGCATTTTGGCTAACAGTTCTACAATTTTACCCCATCAGTTTATTCAAAACTTTTGGGAGGATGCCATCAGATTCTGGTGATTTATGTCCAGTTTGTCAATTATGTCTAGAACATCCTGTACACATACCACTATTGATCTGATATCTCTGAACTTTAAAAAAACTAATTTGGAAATAATCTTCCTAACATCTGAGGTCTAAAATAAAGGAACTAATTTAGTCTTTCTGCAATTTCTCTTTTTAATTCTCCATAGAACTTTTATATACCACAATCAGCAAGTGATATCATGATAGTCTAGCTAGCTTCTTTCTTTTCCATATTATTAAAATAATTTCATATCATTATTTTTAGAGCCCCTTCCCAAGTATTGCTTACATTCTTTTGGCCTTATTAATTTGTGGTTTGCTCCTAACCTGTCATACCCTGTGGTCTTCCTTGTCTTTGTCCTAAATTTGACGATCTTTACATATTATTTAAAGAAGTTTCAGGCTTCAGAGAGATCTTATACTTTTAAAATTATTTCTAATTTTATTAAATAATGTCAGTATCATATTCTAATTCTCCATTTGTATGGAAATAGTATATTATAGTTAACAGAATAGAAAATTTAAATTTTACTCCTTTCTCAGCAACTAGGCACATGACCTTGGGCGAATCAAGTCTGAGCTTTCAGTTTTCTCATTTTTAAGTGGGAATAATAATAGCTGCAGTACCTACCTAACAGGATTGTTATGAGGATTTAATGAGATAATATATGTAAGAGCACTTTGAAAATGACAAAGCACTATACAAATGTAAAGTATTACTATTAAAAGTGAATAACTGCATGATGAATTTCGTTGGTTTGCCTTCTCCATCACAATACTGAATTGAATTGTGTTGTAATCAATATCATATTGTGGTTCATCAAAAACCTTTCTTATTCTAATTCCTCTTCATTCCTTGGGCATAGGTCTAACATATTTTCTCTTCTTGTGACCCCTAAAGTTATATGTGGTAGGGATCGATCATTTACTCGTTCTTTGGGGAAAACCTATTATCTTCTCTGTTATTATTCTACCAATATAAGGCAGGATGGAAGTAAAGAATTAGGCTAACTAAAGTTTGCCTTATTAATAACTGGCCTCATTTTAAAGTTTCTCTAATATGATCAAATCATAGAATATTAACACAAAAAGGGACCTTACAGTATTATGGTAAAAAGAGCTCTGGACTTTGAAGATATGAGATGAAAGTTCAAATCCCAGTTTTGACACTAGCTGGCTGATTATAAGTAGGTCCCTTAAATTCTGTGAGCCTCAGTTTCTTCTTATTAATTGTGCCTATACTAGAGTTGTTGTGAGCCAAGTCTTTTGGAACCTTTACAAGGCCATGCACATGTTAGATTATTATCTATTCTAATATTTTACAGATGAAAAAAAAAAACTAAAGCCCAGTTAAGTGAAATAAGAAAAGTTAAATGACACTATGATTTACTCACAAAATAGGTAAGGACTAGAATTTAGATCATTTGCCTCAAACAAGTACTGTTTCTACTATCACATCTATAATCCTATTTAACATTTCCATTTTTAGTCATATTATTTTGGTCAGGTAGGGTATTATAGCTCTCTCACCACATTTTTATCATTTAAGTAAGGAAATTCTTGACCTAGACATTCTATAGCACTTTCTTTGTCCACTAAGCTTCTTACATCACCTTTATATGATGCTTACATCTTCTTGTATTGCATATTGTATACTTCTACTAAAATTTATTTTAATGTGACAGTACTACACTGTATTAGCTATCTTCATTCTACCAAACTGGGATACTAATTATATAAACTGCTGTCAAGTATTTTCAATCTTTATTTAATTTGAAACTATCTCTAATATAAAAGAATTGTCTTAGTCTTTCTTTTTTGCCACTTCCCATACTTGTTAAAAGTTCAAACAGACAAGCATATTACTTTGTCATCCCCCTCTTGCCTTCTTAATGCACCACCTTTCTCCGGGTTTTTATTTGAAGCTTTCTCTACCACCTTTTAAAATGCCTGCAGCCTGAATGCATTTTAGTATAACCAATCTTTCCTATACAGATTCCTACAATTCTTTAAGAAAATTAAGTATATTTTCTTCCTTCTTCCATTCAAACTTTGAAAGCTGCTGTAAGAAACTAGTATCTCAGATAACAGAAATCATGACCATTGGTCAATTGCTCAGAAATACAAATCTAACCTTCAAAAACTCCTTAATACATCACTAAGTATAGTTGGCAACAGCCACTATTAGCTCTTTCCCTGTCCTGGTAGCCTGTCTATACTTTCATATTAACTATAAAAACATTACAATATACATATTCCATAAGGAGAAAAGAAAATTAAGCCTGTTTAATTTTGCTTAATTCTGAAAGCACTTGTTATTATAAATTTAAGTTAAATTTTGATGTTTTAATAACTAGGCATTTAATTCCATTGTTATATTACTTCTGGGAATTGGAGAATAGGGTAGTTCCTGAAGCTCATAATATCATTCATTTACTATGAATAATTCTGAAAATCTCTGGTGTGATATTAACATTTAATAGTTTCTATTTAAAAGTTGGTCTTTTTCCCCTAAAAATACCATAAAATTTAAATCTCATTATTGAAATTGTATATGTTCACATTTCTTATTATAGGTGTTACATATCTTTATAAAGTGACTTTTCATTTAAATATTTGTATGTATCTATTTGTTTTTTTAATAATCCTGGATTATCCTTTTCCCAAAGATTGCTACAAAGTATATTATAAATTTGTTTAGGAAAATTTTAATATACTAGTAATATTTATTGCTCTAATTCTTCTGTAGACTCCCCCCAACCAATTATTTTTGCAACTTATAAAACCTCCTTATAAGTTCAAATCCAAAGCATTGTTATCTAAACTGTCTCCCTGCCAATCCAGAACATTTTGCCTTGTATAGTATTTATAAGCACTGAGCACTGAGTTGATGCCATGTTCTCACTATTTTAGAAGGCAAATGAGTCATTTAAAAAGAAATCAAAATTTTAAAATGACTAATATAACCTGTAAGTTAAGTGTATCAATCCTGATAATATGAAATCAATAATGGCAGCATTTCAACATATGTAATAACTTATTTAGAATATTAAATCAAAATAACAAGCAAGCTCTCAAGCTTCCATATATAAATTCGACTACTGGACTAGTAAGATTATTTTTACCTCAGTTTACTACCTTTATTTAAATATTCCTAACTGCCTCTTTTTAAAAAATATTCAATATATTTTTCTAGGTTATCTATAAAATGCTATTCCCGTTTGCTGATTTTCCTTATTCACAAACTACCTCTGTTATTTAGTAGAAGCTGATATAGATATCCTCAAACATCCTCATTAATTCACTGTGCCGCTCTGCACCAGACTCTCTTCATGCTGGCATCTCAAAGGCTCCTAATCCCTAATGAATACTTTTTGTTTGTTTACAATCCGAACAGAAAGAAAAACAGATGTGGCACCCAACTGCAAAATCTTACCTTGCAAATTTGGAAGTAATCCGAAGTTAGGGTTTCTTGTATCTCTTCTCTGAGAATCCCTGCAGTCCCTCCAGGTTGGATGGAGCCACCTCCAGTCCCGCTGCCACTGTTACCACTACTGCTGCTGCCACTGCCAGGGGATGAGGCAGTTAAACCATCCAAAACTTTGCGGAAATTAAACTTCTTCATTTTTAGATACTGCTTGTCAAAAATTTGAAGGGGGAGGGGAGAATAAAGTGAAAACACAATTACATGTGGCTAAAAAGTCTCTTCCTTTTCTCTAAGCAAGACGGCAGTTTGGTGCGCCCCCCCCCCCTTTTCTTTCAGCATGAGACATAACTGGTTGAAAAATACAAAGCCTTCATTTTGTACAATTTCAATCCTGAAAATGGTATCAAAAACAAAAGCAAAGTAAAACTCCCCGAGCAGCAGTATCAAACCCTTTCACATCTGACCACCCCAATGCTGTACCCGGAGCTGTAGCTACGCTTTTAAAAGAGGCAAGGTAAAAATAAAAGGCAGTGTCATCATCGTCATTAGCATTATATCATCAGGATTATACAATCAAATCAGAGTCCAACAGAGCAGGGGAGTCCTTGCTGCCTCTCTAGAAAAGACTTGGGGGTTGCTTTTTTTAAGGTTCCAGGGCAAATTATTGTATATGTAGGGGGAAATCTATTTGGGGGGCGGAGGAGAGGGGGTGTATTATTTCTACGCCCCCGCCCCGTCTTTATCCATCCCCTCTAAGAGAAAGAACCTCCAAATTGCAGCTTTCCCAGAAGCAGAAGCAGCAGCAAGCCCCCCTCTCCCTCCCCGGCCGTGCTGCCGCCTCCCCCGCCTCTGCTCCAGCAGCCGCTGGCCGGCCGTGTGGAGCGCTCGCTGCCCCGGCAGCTGTGGCTGCTCCCCGGGGCCCTTGGCGGCGGCCGC